>CM054060.1:357493263-357928263 GCA_028641055.1 Alopecurus myosuroides | reverse complement strand
GCACTAGCTCATTGAGCCTATCCTGCTGCCTAGCGCGCGCGTCGCCAGCGAGATGCGGCAACTCAGCAGCCACTGCCTCTACAGCCCTAAGAGTTTTGGCGGGGGTACTATACTTGGGCCTTGTAGCAGTGTCTAAACTAGCAGACTAGCTAGCAGCCCCACCAACTACTGCCATCTCAGCGCCTAAGTTGCGACGAGTAGCGCCTAGATTGCTAGGCTTCCTAAGCACAGGAGCAAAGCCGTGGGCCCGGTTGTACTCATTTTGGTCTAGGTTAAGCTCAAGCCTAACCTTCTCCAGCTCCTGGGACTCCGCGAGTAGCGCTTGACGCTGCTGGTCGAGCTGTGCCCTCATGGTCATGAGCTCAAGCTCGGTAGGAGGCGGCATGCCCATCCGCACGGCGGATGCCGGTATCGTCGTAGTCGTGGAAGGAGGCACGTAACCCGGAATGTTGTGGGGCGCGTCGTAGGGCTTGTGAACCCTTGGGCCAGTACTTGGGCCAGCAGGTTCCTCGATAACTCCCGCCGTAGCGGTCGCGCCTTTCCCGGCATCGATAGCCAGGCCTGTCATCATCACCTCCACGTTGTCCGCAGAGCAGCCAGTAGGCTTCCCGCGGGCAGCGAGTACAGCAGGAGGATCTTCCGCGACGAGCACCTCCTCCGGGAACTCGCGGATGACGGTGGTGGCGACGTAGAACAGATGCGTGCCGAAGGAGACCACCGAGCCGCCTGCCGGCATGGACCTACCGCTGAAATCTCCGGTGTTGTCGATGACGAAGTCGAAGGAGCCGAATCTGTGGACAAGGCCACATACCACACGCTCCCCCGTAGCAGAAACGAGTCCCGTCTGAACATGAACTCCAGCCAGCGCCGCTGGTAGCCCCACGGTGGGCGCCAACTGTCGTGGTGGTATCACGACAGATGCCATAGGATGGCTAAAGTGTTGGGGCCGATGGACGCTGGAGGTATCCAGGGAAGGATCGCACGGCGAGTAGCCGCACGTAAGGTATCTGTTGTGGTGCAAACAACAAGATCTACCCAGGTTCAGGGCCATCGTGTGGAGGTAACACCCCTACTCCTGCCTCTCTCTCTATATGTGTGATCTCCGAGTAGCCATAGTACAAAGTATATCTCTTGGCCGGGTAGCCACTCAGCTGTTCTCTCTAGCTCTAGTGCTGGTTCTAGCAATAAATGCGAAGTGAAGCAACGTCCCTCGCGCAGGAGGGGGCAGGGCACCTTATATAGTGGTGCCCAGCCGAATAAAGAAAGACTATAAGGTACACTTGATGGGACATGCCCACTGCAGAACAGAGCACGCCTCCGCCTTCTCGCTGACGCGGGTGCGGGAAGTCGTTGCGCCGTACGGGAGATGGGACCTGTCCACCTTGTAAGTGAGATAGGGTAGGCCCCTAGACCTGTCATGTCCCCTCTGTCAGTGACAGGACTTGACAGGCGCCTACCACACTGTAGCCACGCCGTAGCGCGGATAATCACGCGCTCCGTAAGTTGAACCGCACGCCGGTACGGACGCAGGATACGCGGGATCCCTTCTCAGAACGGCTCCATTAACTTCTTGCCCGACTAGGAACGCAGTTCCTCTACTCGGACCACTTGACCGCTATCCGAACGAATACAAACTTGCTCAATATCTCTCTTGGCCTTCAATACTTATGACCGGATAGAGACTACCGGGTAGAGGGTTACCGGGTAGCCACCAACCCGGCCAACAGTACACTAATCTTTGCCTTTTACCACTTGCCTTACCCCTACTCGGGGGTAACCCCCCGACATGCTGCGAGGCCTTTCTCGGTGTCTACCCCACGGTAGACATCTGGGCCAAGTATTTTTTTTCTTCCTCCAGCAGGTCCTTCCCAACAAGGCCAACCGGACTGCCCCCAAGGTGATGACCCAGACGGGGACAGCCATGGTCATCCAGCGGACTCCCTGCACCTTCCCCCGGATATTAGGACTTGATACCTGCCGGAAATGGCAGAGGGGATTTCTGTACGTCAAGAATCCCACTCCGGCTGAAGGAGAGGCACCGGTGGATCTCATCAAGCTGCCCAATTCCGTGAATGCTCCCCCCTACCGAGATGAGGAACTGGGGATACCACCCTAAGAGGACAGTGCCAGATGCGAACCAGGCTGATGACCGGCTGGCGGAGTTGATCAAGCTGGGACTCCACGAGGATGATCTGATCGCTACCTGGGTGGAGCGCCGGGTTCTGCCTCTTCAGCACCGAGCGCACAAGATGTGCTTCATGGGAGGACCCCTTGATTGCACCCGGACGACAACCTTCGAGCTCTCGAAGGAGGAGGTGGCGATCTGGGCCCGGTCCATCCTCAAGGCCACGCTCTCGGACACTTGGTTCTACGGCTTCGTACCGTACAGCCGAGATAATCTAGCTCCTAAAGTAAGTTCTCCTTTGTATGCACTTATCTGATTTTGCTTCTTATCTTTTATACTCCACTGAGTAGGATTCATCATGGTTCACCTTGAATATACTTAGCCATTTATGTTGTGTGTTTGCATGCTATGCCGAGTAGGATCTCAAACCCAGTCTAGTCTTGGTAGCACTTAGATCTGTATGCTTTATACTTGCATGGTATACCGAGTAGGGTTTCAACCCGGTTCCCCTGCTAGGACTTAGATTTTTATGCTTTATGTTTGCATGCTATACCGAGTAGATCCCCAACTCGGTTACTCTTTTGAGACTTAGCTTTTCATGCTTTGTGTTTGCACGCTATACGTCATCGCTCGCCAGAAAACAGAAGACAATCCTATCTTCGAGTGGAACTGGGAGGCTGACCGGACTGAGGATGACACCGAGCAGTTCGACGTTCCGGACACGCTCTGCATCCCGCTCGTCGGCCAAGATGGTAAGTCTCGGGTCTCCACCTCAATTCGGGACTGGTCTGAGGACGATGAAGGTGACCGAGTCTACCAATGCCTACCCCTCAACCAATCTCCGGTTTCTCTCTTACTTGTATATGTGCTTGTCTATCTTGCTTGCAGATGAGGTGGAGGAGGAAGAGCCCATCGACGCGCAGCCCGTGTCAATGGCTGCCCCCACCGGATCGAAGAAAAGAGTTGGCAGTGGTGCCACTGACCCTCCTGTCGCTAAGAAAACAAAGACAACCACCAAGCGCACCACTGCGCGCAAGAAGCGAGTACGCCCCACCGCGGACGGGTAAGTCCATACGAAATGTCCTACTGCCTGGCCCTTGCACTTCGTAGTCTTCTCGGTTTTCTCTTATTGCATGCTTTGTGTTTACACCTCTCTAATTTCATCTTCCTTTCTTCTTAGTTTTCTTTAGTGACGCGCTCGACGCTGATTCCACCAACGCGCCACCCAAACCGAGTGCGCCCTTACACGTCGTGGATCTTGATCCCGACGAGGGGGAATACCAGCCAGAGGAGAGAAGCCAGATGCCCTCCCCTGTCAAGAAAGAACAAGACCTCGGTGCCGATAACACAGGCACCAAGACAGAAACTGACCGGGCTTCAGAGCCACCGGAGACCACCTCTAAACAAGCAGCACCAGAGCCTACCGCTGAGAGGCAGCAATCACCATCAGTAGCTTCCACCGAGAAGCCACAAGAAGCCCCGGCCGAGAAGCGACAAGAAGCCCCCGCCGAGAAGCGGCAAGAAACCCCCGCCGAGAAGCGGAAGGAGACCCCAACAACTCAGGGCCAGGCTAAAGAGCAGCAGCCGCCCAAGGAACAAGTCCGGCCTGGCGCCGGGCAAACTGGGCAGCAGCAGCAGCAGCCACCCGAGGGGACGCCTCAGCCGGATGCGAGGCAAGCCGGTCAGCAGCAGCCCAAGAGGCCACAGCCAACGCCGCAGACGCCGCCCCCACCGCCGAGAGCCCCTTCCGCCACACCCTTAACGACCAAGCCACCACTTGTCCCAAAACCGTCCAAGCCCTTGGACGTTGCGGCCGCAGCCGAGAAGACAACCGCCAAGACCATCAAGACTGCCAAACCTGACGCCAATAAGACTCCGAGCCCCACCTACCGGATACCAGCCGCCAATGCTTCAAGCCCTCCAGCGCCAAGCAAAGTGCTAGTGCCCAGCAAGAGTGGCCCTGTTACTCGGAGCTCCAAGCTCTTTCAGACGAGCATCCAGTTTGCTCCCGAGGACCAACAGGCTGCCAGAACAGGCATCAGCGGAACCGTTGCCCCGGTGTACTTCCCGGAACACTGGTACGAGCTGCAGGAGGAGCATAAGATCCAGCAAGAGCGTGAAGATGAGAGGCTGGAGGAGCTGAAGAGGCAGAAGAAACTAGCCGTTACTAGGTCCAAGGGCAAAGAGGGATCTCTGACGATCCAGTCCGCTGCCCCGCTCACAAAGGTTTTCCATGAGCTCCGAGAAGATATAGAGACTGCCCTGGACCGGACAGGCCATATCGAATCGGAGTGGGACAGCAAGAAGCTCGGCCAGCCGGAATGGGATGGCTAGAGGCTCAGCGGCGTGGACAATTATCAGAAAGCTTGGAACAAGGTCGACGTCGGTCCTGTCTCGATGGCCATGGCCGCATCCAGCAGTACCTTGGCGCACAAAATGTACTACCTGTGCAAAGCTGCTGAGGATGCCGAGAACACCAACCGGGTAAGTACATTTCTCTTCTATCCGGATTTCCGAGTGGCAATCCTTTTCCAATTTTCTTTTGTCTTTTCTCTATCCACCATCCAATCCCCGAGATTTGGGCCGAGTAGGCAAGGCTCGACCGAGTTGCGGTCTACTCGGTCTGAATCTTCCCACTCACACTTGTCTCATCTTTCTCTTCAGGAATGTACTGAAGCCCACACCAAGATCTTCCGCCAACTCCTATGGTCCCACCGGGCTGTCAAGGCGAAGAACCGGGAGCTAGAGGAGGAGAAAGGCGAGAGAGGTATCTTTTACTCCCACTTAGTTACTGCTTATGCTTTACCAGCATCAGTTTTCTAACCCAGTTCATACTTCCCATTTTGTAACTGTTCTGGAGTAGAGCGTCACAGACGCCATCACCAAGATTTCTGCTTTAGAGTGTGCGTTTTGTGTTTACGCCCATTTTTATCTCTGCTCAATATCTGTTTCTCCGTAGGTGAGTGCAAGGCTCTTGCTGAGAAGCACCAGGACTGCGAAGTCATGGCCGAATCAGCGCAGAGCAAGATCACTTTTCTGGAAAGTAGGTTACCTTCCATCTTTTTCTATTCGGCTTCTGCATTTTTCCTGTCTTGTTAACTGGGTTGCCTTTTTCGCAGATGAACACAAATCTTTCCTTGCACAGCACCAAGGGTGTGTTACCCCTGCCGAGATGCGGCAGCAGGTGCAAGCCAGGGAGGCCCAGCTGGAGAAGGATCTTGCTGCCGAGAAGGAGGAGGTGCACAAACTCAATCGTGAGCTTGTTGAGGCCCTCAAATCAGCGCTGCAGGCTGGCAATGAGAAGACTGAGGCGCTGAACCAGGCTGCAGTCGAGAAGCTAGAGCTGTAGGGAGAGATCGAATCTTTGAGAACCAGGAACCAAGCCCTCGACACCATGGTGGTCGACTCGCGCCGCCTTCAGGATAAGCACTTCAGGCTCGTTGAAGACTGGACCCGCCGACTAGGGGCCCTTGTTCTGGACTTATGTTGTGAGTTACAGCAAAACCTTTGCTCTATCCGGTTTCTTTCTTTCATTCTTTTCTACTCGGTTTTCCTTCTTCTCGGTTCCTTCTTCTGACCCTGCCCAACATCTCCCATCGTAGGGACCTTCCCGGATTTCAATCTTGCTGCTTAGAGTGCCATGGAGAAAGCCAGGAAGCTGAGGGCAGCTGCAGTCCTCAATGTCGAGGACTCAGCCACAATCGACGACCTGATCGAGAACATCAAAGCTCGGGCAATCTCCCTCAAGGGCATGGGAACCTCCATGGTATCAACTGTTGTGCGCCTGCACAAGCTCTTCTGGCCGGAGAGGGAGGTCCCATACACGATTAATCAGATCGCCTCCGACCCGGATTACGTCAAGGATGAGTTGAAGAAGTGGCGCGCCTCAGCAGCCCGAGCTGGCGCAGATGAAGCCCTCCATTTCGTGCTGTCCTGGTACGAGAACCTGGACCTCGAGAAGCTCAAGGATCTCCGGAACAACTCCAAATGGACCGAGAGGGAGGAATTCGTCCTGCGCCGCAAGGATACCGCCTACTGGCTTGCCTCTTACGCCGATACACAGCAGTTCATCGACGGCCCCACGGAGCCAGATACTGACGCCGAAGATGAAGAAGATGTCGTTGATGACGATGATGCCAGCGATGATGGTGATGATGGGAGCATCGCGACAAGGAGGAGGAGGAGGACGAAGCGGCCGAGGATGGAGCCAAGCAGAACGATGCTGAGGTGGAGACTAAGATGGGTGGTGGTCAGGAGACTGACCCTCAGCCTACTGCCCCGTCCGAAGCCGTCGCCACCGAGATGGTGATTGACACTCCGGTTCCCGAGTTGGGCGCAACGGAGGCCGCGACCAAGAACGCCGCATCCGGGCCCGCTCCTCCAACTGGTGGCTCCGCGACTCCCGCCTCCACCGCTACTTCGGAGTCCGCAGATCTGGCTAACGCAGAGGCCAATCCACTTCGTCGACAGCGGCCTAAGTTCCTGTTCTAGTTTTAACTTCAAACTTTTTATCAGATCCCCCGTATGTCGGGTGCAGATGTATCCAACAATTTATCGCTTCAAGTTCTACTCAGTTTTATTAAATTTCTTAGCAAGACTGGCTTAATGCCGGGTTGCGCTAATTCCGAGTCCCCGAGTTGCTTTTCTTATCCGCCCAGTTCTTTTGTCTTTGCTCTTACCTGCCACTTGTGGCTTTTTGGTAGTCGAGTCACAAGATTTCAAAAACCCGAGTTTTAGTACTTCACAACTTTGAGATTTGAAATTAACACTGCCTAGTACTTAGCCGCAAAAAACAGAAGGAAAAACACTCAGCTCGGTTGATGCACTCTTTTTTCCTTAGCAATTTTTTGCGTGTTCATTGACCTTTGGCTTGTTCTCTTGCTTGCCATGAAGCCGGGTTGCGGACAGCAGCAAAGTCGAAGAGTTTGCCCTTAGGTTTAAACACATTACTAGATATGCGTATGGAATTCCGAGTAGATGAACCGAGTAGACAAAGTAATGAAAGTAAATGACACAAAGCAAGTTTGGCACATGAAGTCCCCGAGTTCGAATTTGGAGTGTCGACTTGGAATTTTAACTCGATAAGGGATACACACAATGTTTGCTCAGGAATGAAAACGACGGAGTAAAGCTATATTCCAGGGACGCTTGGATTCCTCTCCAGATTTATCCGCCCTGTTCTTCTGTGCGGCTTGTGCGTCAATGAGGTAATATGCATCATTGTGCAGAGCCTTGCTCACAATGAAAGGTCCTTCCCATGGAGGGGAAAGCTTATGCATTCCGGTGGTGCGTTGCACAAGCCTAAGGACCATGTATCCTTCTTGGAAAACCCTTGGGCTTGTTTTCTGGCTATGATAGTGTCTCAGATTCTGTTGATATACACCTGAGCGCGATAGAGTTAAATCTCTTGCTTCCTCGAGCAGATCAACATCATTTTCTCGGGCTTCTCTTGCCTCTGTCTCAGTATAGAGGGTTACTCTGGGTGAGTCATGCTCAAGGTCAGTGGTCAACACGACCTCTACTCCATACACCAGGAAGAATGGTGTGTATCCGGTTGATCGGTTAGGGGTAGTCCTTAGACTCCACAACACCATCGGCAACTCATCTAGCCAACAACCAGGGGTTCGCTGTAATGGCTCAATTAGACTTGGCTTTATTCCGGATAGGACCATGCCATTAGCTCTTTCAACTGGTTCATTCAAAGCTGGATGGGCGACTGATGCAACTTCCAGCCGGATCCGCTTCTCCTTGCAGAACCGAGCAAAAGCTCCCTCAGCGAAATTGGTTCCATTATCTGTGATGATCTCATGCGGGTACCCATATCTTAGAATGATATCTTTCAGGAATCTTACTGTTGTGTTTCCATCGCACTTCCGGATAGGCTTCACTTCAATCCATCTGGTGAATTTATCCACCATGACCAAGATGTGTGTCATATTGCCCCGAGCTGGCTTAAAAGGGCCCACCATATCCAAGCACCATACAACAAATGGCCAAGTGATGGGGATGGTCTTCAACTCGGATGCTGGTGTGTGTATCTTGCTTGCATATCTATGGCATCCACTGCATTTCCTCACTAGATCTTCTACTTGTCGCAAGGCAGTGTTTTGGCAGGAGAGCTATATTTTGGCCTACCGGCCAAGGTCATGCTACCAGATTTGCTAGCAGTTCTACCATCTCTAGCTAGCTCAGCACCTAGGTTGCGACGAATGATTCCTATCTTGCTAGGATTTCTAGCAATAGGAGTAAAACCATGGGCTCTATTGTACTCATTTTGATCAAGGTTAAGCTCAAGCCTAACCTTCTCCAGCTCTTGGGCCTCTTGGAGCAAGGCTTGACGCTGCTGCTCGAGTTGCGCCCTCACCGCAGCCGGATGCGCACCCGCGGAGAGAGGCATGCCCAGGTTCTCGCTGACACCGGCAAGAGGTGCCAGTATCGCTGTCGATGTAGAAGGAGCCATGTAGCCCGGTTGGTTCTGGGGCATGTCGTAGGGCTTGTGGCCCCGGCGAGCAGCCGTCTCGTCGACGACTTCAGGCACAGCGGGCGCGCCTTTCCCGGCAGCGATAGCCGGGCCAGTCATCATCACCTCTGCGCTGCCCGCAGAGCCAGCGCCGAGCCGCCCACGGACAGCGAGAACAACAGGAGGATCCTCTGCAACGAGCACCTCCTCAGGGTACTCGCGGATGACGGTGGTGGTGACGTACACTAAATGCGCACCGAAGGAGAACACGGAACCACCTGCAGGCACGGGCCTACCGCTGAAATCACCAGCGTTGTTGGTGACGAAGTCGATTGAGCCGAATCTGTGGACAAGGCCCCAAACCACGCGCTCCCCCGCACGAGAAATGGGTCCCGTCCGGATATGCACCCCAGCCAGCGCCGCTGCTGGCCCCATGGTGGGTGCCAACTGTCGTGGTGAGGTAAAGACAGATGCCATGGGATGGCTTAAGTTTAGGGCCGATGTCCGCTGTAGGTATCCGGGGAGGGATCGCACGCCTAAGATGGCGCGCTCAGAACACTGCAAACAACACAATCTACCCAGGTTCGGGGCCCTCGTGTGGAGGTAACACCCCTACTCTTGCCTATCTCTATGTATTATGTGTCGCACCCGGACTTCTAGAGGATACTCACAGCCCGCTAAATAGTAGATAAATGGCTTACGGGGCATACCGGCACCCGCATCTCAGTGTGAGCAGGCCAACACGTAAACGTGTGACAACCATTCTCTACTATCCATCGTCTGCGTAAACCATCCCATAGAAATCCGACTACTTCCATTGACGTACTTCACAACATACACACATGGTACGTCAACGACATTTGAACAAGTGATATCACAACAAATCTCTAAGACACAAAGAAATAGAAATAAGTTGCAAATAGCTCTCACTAGAGCAGAGATAGCAAATACAATCATCCAGAGGACACATGTGCCAACAATTCATCATTACATCACAGCGGAAGCATCCAAAGTGTCTGAGTACAGACAAGATCCAAATAGGCCTAAGAGGCCGGAAACGAAAAGACGGAGCCCATCCACGATGTCTCGGATTCTGCCCGGGCCGCTATCTACTCGTCAGCAGCCTCGTCATACTCCACGTAGTAGCCACCATGGGGATCCTCGGAAACGTAGTCTGCGGAAACCACAGCCCCAAAGGGGTCAGTACAGACAAGTACTGGCAAGCAAGACTCACAAGATACCAAAGTGTACCCGGCAACACCAAGTACAGATGCTTTGGGTTCAACGGAAGAATAGGTGATACAAAAGTGCGGCAGCAGGCTGCTCTAATCAACTACAGAAACACGCTACAACTTCCGGCTAAAAGAAGGGGATAAGATAGCGTATCGGAACCAACTACCACTAACCTCAAACAAACCCATCCTGGATCTCGCCCCTTATCCAAAGAAGCAATCCGAGGATAACTCACACAGTTGGATTAGTGAAGGTTCCAGTTATTGTGTCAATAAGCCTATTACTAGTCAAGTTATCATTAGTTAGATGTAAGTTGTCTAATCCTTGTTAGCCAGCCCTATCACCAAGTCATCCATAACCGCGGACAACACGGCTTCTCGAGAAGATTTAACCCTGCAGGGATGCACCAATTTGGCCGTACACGTAAGAATAACCCGCCAGATGGAATGGCCCTTCCACCAAGCGGGGCACTCAACACAACTCAACTCTTCTTCGCATCAAGCCCAAAGAACCCCGTGCAATTGAGCGCACGGCTAATCAAGTCCCACGAAGAAAAGGGGACCCTTATAGCACTCTAAGAACGTGTCTCCCTAAATGCCGACTACAAAAGTTCCACCCTGGCCTCGGGTTCGCACCTGCATATGCATGCGGCAAATGGAAAACCCGAACTAAATGAGGCGATTTGGACGAGATGCGAATCGAATCAAATTGAGGGGGGCGCCCATACACGCTTCCCACATGCGGTTAGCGCGCTCATCATGGATCTAGAGGACAAGAACTTTTCCTGAGTTCGACACTAGCAGGCCTCAAAACCATACCCGGCCTCCTGCCGGTGCCTTATCATCAAATTAGCATTACCTCATACATTAACAAGTTGTTGTTCACACATCGAGACACAGAACATGATAAATATGGTAACAGAAATAACGGACATCAGACTCGAGCATAAACAACCCTAAGCATGCTAGTAAGACACAGGCAACAAGCAATGGGGTATAGGTGTGGAGGTGAGGCTATATCAGGGTTAAAGGATAACATGTGATAGGATCGGAACACAAGCAACGAATCTTAAGGCTAGCAGAATAGTCAACGGAAAGTATCGATATCCAGTGTGGAAAGGACACAATGGTTCATGTGAGTGAATACTTTCCTGCAAACTCAGTAGCCTGGTACTGGGCTAACTCCTCAAAAGTAGTGTCGTAAACCTCGTCTGTCTCAAGGTCGTCGTCTATTCGAGAAGAAGCAAACAAACAACGCAGAGAGACAAACAATCAATAACATGGCATAATGCACAAACATGGGATGATGCATGGCAATTTAATTGATGCATTCAAAGTAAGCTAGTTGACATGGTAACATGTTTAAATGGACCCATATGCAATTTGGATTGCATATGGAAAGCCCATGAATTAAGGTTGGATTAAATGATCTACAACTAATCATCATGTGTAAGTGATTTAGCATGATGCATGGATGAGGAAAACAATGAGAAAACAACAATAGATTCAATTTGAAAAGGTGTTTACCAAGTTTGAAATTTTATTTATTAAGTTATGAAAAATTGGCTCCTTAAAGGAGTTACACAAGCATTTGTTGTTTTCACCAATTTTAAGTGTTCAAAATAGATAACAAAATTCATATTTGGAAAGAACACAAAATGTTAGGTGGAATACATGTTTCATTTGTTGAAAAAGGATTTAAGATGAATTAATTATGAATTAAACAAGTTTAAACAAGATTTAAATGAATTTAATTCAAGTATGAATTTATTTGAATTTTTATTTGTTCAAAACATTAAATAAAATTCATATTTGAAAAATTTATAATTTTCTGGTTTGAAAACATATTTTATATGTTCAAAAGAATTTAACTTGACCAAGTTATGAATTTAGCAATTTTAAATGAATTAAACAAGGTTTAAATTATTTAACCAATTTTAATTATTCAAAACAGGAAACAGAGTTTGTATTTGAAAAGGTGGTTCAATTTGGCATGGAAAACATATTTTACATGTGGCATTTAAATTAAATTTGAATTAGTTATGAATTTAACCAAATTTGAAACGAGTTGTTTGAATTTGAAATTTGAAAACAATTTGAAATGTTCAAAACAGAAAACAAATGAGTTAAACATGTAGAGAATTAAATTTGGTTCAGAATACATATTTTATTTATATTATTTTGATTTGAAAATCAAAAGTTATTCAAATTTGGAATTCAGGGACTATTCTGCAAATTTAAAATAGTTAGATTTGGTTCAGGGGCCTAGGTGCGAAAGAGTATTCAGAATAGGTCCCTGGGGACCTTTTCTACCCAGCAGAACGACCCATGGGTCACTGGCCTGTGGGCCAGTGCCCAGTTGGCGCTGCGCTGGCAGCCTGCGTGGCCACCACTGCCAATGGCAGGTGGGGCCAGCGTGCACGCGTGGCATAGCGCAAAAAGGTGGGTTTTTAATCGCGCTGCGGGGGGATCGAACCCGCGCCGCGGCGGGCGTGCGTGCAGTGCTGTGCCACTGCAGTACTGAAATGTTTTTGTCAGGTTAGGAGGCGCGGGGGGTATAATGTTCAGATCCGTGCGTTAACTGAAACTTTGCAGTTTCAGTTCACTGAACCTGACAGAGGGGAAGGCAGTGATCACCGAAGGCGAGCTGCTGCTGCTCGTTGCTGCCCGTGTGCGTGGACAGGTGGAGGGCACCGTGGTGCGTGTGCGCGTTTGACGTCGAGATGCCGAGAGGGAAAAGGAGGAGGGAGACGAGGTGGAGCTCACCGGGAGGGATGCGTGCTCGACGGCGGTGACAGCGACAAGGATGGCGGCGAGGATCCGGTGGCTCTCAGCCACCGAGGAGGTGTCGAGGAGGAAGAGGGGAGTACGGGGACTCGATTCCCGTGGCTAGCCTGGCAGGGAGGCGTCCATGGCGGCGGCGATCACCGGAGATGGCGGCGGTGGCTTTCGGTGGAGGTGCAGAACAGAGGTGGGGGAGAGGAAAAAAACGACGGCGGCGAGAGGGAGAGAGGTGGAGGAGGGAGCTATGGCAGAGAGAGAGCTCGTGGGTGAGCTTTAAGGAGGAGGAGGGGTGCCCGTGGCCGTCCCATCGACGCCACTGCCGACGTGGGCAGCTCGGATGAGCTGCCGTACAGGTTAGGGACGAACAGGTAAGGGCTGGTGGGCTGGTGGGCTGGGCTCAGCCCACTGGCCTGCCCTCTCCCTCTCTGCTATTTTTTTTTGTTTTATCTGTTCTGTTTTTTTTTTGCTGAAAAAGAAAAGGAATGAAATGAAAGGGTTTTTGTGGTTAGAAAATTTAGGTATAATTTTTATAGGTTAGTTATTATAAAAGCACAAATGTGCAGCTATTTGTTTTACAAAATTTTAAATTATGTTGCTGTTAGTATTTTATTTGAAATTGAGTGAAATTTTGATATAAATAAATTATTGATACTTAAGCAATTCAAAGTTTTTAATTTCAAGTTAATTTGAAACAAATGATTGGAGTGTTTTGTAATTTCCATAAATTTCAAAATGGTTGCTGTTTGGAAATTTAATTGAATTTTGAATGAAATTTGAATTAATTAGATTATTTAACTTAAGCAAGTTAATGGTTTGATCTTCCAACTTTAATGGAAACAAAATGATGTTTGGGTTTGAAATTTTCATTTGAAAATTGTAACAGAACAAGTATGAAACAAAGATTTGAAATTTTATTTGAAAATTCAAATAGAAAACAAGGGAAAACAAAAGGAAAACAAAAGGAAAACAAATGGAAAACAATTGCAAAACAAATGCAATGATTATGATGTCATGATGCAAAACATAAATTAATAGAAAAGCAAACATTATAAAGGAGTTTTCATACTTGGGATGTTACAAAACGCCCCCCCTTGAAGGAATCGCGCCCCGAGATTCCTACTGAGAAGAGAAAAGGTCCGGATACTTCTTGCGAAGATCCTCTTCGGTCTCCCACGTTGCCTCTTTATCGGAATGATGGGACCACTGCACTTTCAAGAACTTGGTGCTCTTGTTGCGAGTCTTACGCTCGGTCTCATCGAGAATTCGAACAGGGTGCTCCTCATAAGAGAGATCTTCTTGCAGTTCAATGGAATCATGATCAACTGCACGATCTGGATCTTTGAAACACCTCTTGAGCTGTGACACGTGAAACACATCGTGCACCTTGGATAGTTTTTCTGGAAGTTCAAGACGATAGGCATTTTCTGCACGCCTTGAGAGAATGTTGAAAGGACCAATGTATCTTGGTGCAAGCTTTCCTTTGACACCAAAACGATGAGTTCCTCTGAGGGGAGTTACCCGGAGATATGCTTTGTCACCAGGTGCATAGATCATATCCCTGTGCTTGCTGTCATAGTAGCTTTTCTGACGAGACTGAGCAATCTTGAGATTGTCACGAATGATGCGAACTTTCTCTTCGGCTTCCTTAACAATGTCAGGGCCTAAGAGTGAACGTTCACCAGCTCCAGACCAATTGATTGGACTCCTGCATCTAAGGCCACAGAGAGCCTCAAATGGTGCCATGCCTAGGCTTGCCTGGAAGCTGTTGTTGTAGGAGAGTTCAGCATATGGAAGACATTCCTCCCATTTCATGCCAAAGGAGATACCACATGCTCTGAGCATATCCTCGAGAATCTGATTGACTCTTTCGACTTGCCCTTGAGACTGAGGGTGATAAGCTGTGCTGAACAAAAGTTTGGTGCCCAATGCTTCTTGAAAGCTTTTCCAGAAATGAGAAGTGAATATGCTTCCACGGTTTGAGCTTATTTCGAATGGAACACCAAGAAGAGGAACAATCTTTGCTGTGTAGAGCTCTACTAACTGGCTAGCTGAGATTGTTTCTTTGACAGGAAAGAAGTGAGCTACTTTAGTGAGTCGATCAATGACAACGAAGATTGCATCGTTGCCCCTCTTGGACTTTGGAAAACCACTGACGAAGTCCATTTCAATCATGTCCCACTTCCACTCAGGGATTTTCAGAGGTTGGAGAAGACCGGCTGTTTTCTGATGGACTGCCTTAACACGTTGACAAACGTCGCATTCAGAAACGTATTGAGCAATTTCACGTTTCATGCCAGGCCACCAATACAGTGTCTTGAGATCCTGGTACATCTTTGTACTTCCAGGGTGTATGGAGGGAGGAGTTTCATGAGCCTCCTTGAGAATGACATCTTTGAGACTTTGAACTTGAGGAACTGCAATGCGTCCTTCGAAGAACACAGTTCCCTTGTCATCAATTGAGAAGGACTTAAATTTCTTCTTGCCTTCTTTGATGTGTTCTACCATCTTCTTGATTTCAGCATCACGAAGTTGTTCAGAACGAATCTTGTCCTCGAGAGTTGGACTGGCTGTCAAGTTTGCAAGATAGCCTTGAGGAACAAGACCAAGGTTCAGCTTCTGGAATTCTTCATGAAGTGGAGGTTGGCTTTCCATGATCATGAGATTATTGCAATACGACTTGCGACTGAGAGCATCGGCCATAACATTAGCCTTGCCTGGAGTGTAAGAAATGGTAAGATCAAAGTCCTTAATCTTTTCAATCCATCTCCTTTGCCTGAGGTTTAGATCTGGTTGAGTGAAGATGTATTTCAGACTCTTATGATCGGAAAAGATTTCAGTGCGATTACCCAACAAGTATTGTCTCCATTTCTTGAGGGCAAACACAACTGCTGCAAGTTCAAGGTCATGAGTGGGATAATTGAGCTCATGTGCGTTCAACTGACGTGAAGCATAAGCCCCAACTTGACGTTCTTGCATAAGAACTGCACCTAGACCTTGGAGAGAAGCATCACAGAATATTTGGAAAGGTTTGGAAGGATCTGGGCCAACCAGAACTGGTGTAGAAGTGAGTTTAGTCTTCAGGAGATTTAAACTTTCATCACATTGTGGAGACCAAACGAACTTCTTGTCCTTCTTTGTGAGGTCAGTGAGAGGTTTGGCAATCTTGGAGAAGTTTTGGACGAAACGACGGCAATAGCTAGCCAAGCCAAGAAAACTTCTTACTTGCTTCACCGTCTTTGGAGGCTTCCAATCAACAATTGCTTTAACCTTTTCTGGATCAATGGCTATGCCCTTGGCTGAGATGACATGACCAAGGTAAGCAACTTCTGGAATCCAGAACTCACATTTGGAGAACTTGGCATAAAGACGATGCTCGCGAAGCTTCATGAGAGTGAGACGAAGATGTTCTTCATGCTCTTCCTCGGATTTTGAGTAGACAAGAATGTCATCAAGATATACCACAACGAACTTGTCGAGGTATTCATGGAAGACAGAATTCATGAGTCGAGAGAATGTCGTCGGTGCATTGGTAAGACCAAAGGACATGACGGTGAATTCATATAGACCGTAGCGAGTGGTGAAGGCTGTCTTTGGAATATCCTCTTTTCTGATCTTTCTTTGATGGTAACCCATTCTCAAGTCCAACTTTGAGAATATTGAGGCTCCAGCAAGTTGATCAAAAAGATCATCAATACGAGGAATTGGATACTTGTTTTTGATGGTTTTCTCGTTAAGAGGACGATAGTCAACAACGAGTCTCTTTGTGTGATCCTTCTTCGCAACGAACAGAGTTGGGCAACCCCAAGCCGAGGAACTAGGTTGAATGTAACCCTTTTTGTCGTGGGATAATCACGGCAGACGTTACCGGAGGTAACTGATCTTGGGGCAAGACGACACAGGCGTTTGGGAGAGGGTTTAGCTCAGAGGAAAACATGGTGCAATTCGATCTGGTAGCCGGCAATCAAAGTCGCGGAGTCTCCGACCTTGATACAACAACTCAACTCTGGGATTACACTAGATGCTCGATATCAAGCGATATTGCTAGGGTTCTTAGATCTCTGCCTAAACTAGACCTGGGGGTCGGTTTATAAAGCACCCGTACCCCCTGGCTTATTCTCCAAGGCGCACCCTGGATCCTACCCGGACACGGCGCACAAACCCTAACTTTCCTTTACAGTAACCCACAATCCGGGTTACCGGGCCTACAAGCTTGGGCCTTCACAGGTTTCCTTATCCTTAGCCGGATCCTGCACAGCGTCCTTTGGGCCGGGTTACTCCTTGGAGTTTGGCCTACCGGGTTATCATCCCCCCATCAGTAGTCCCCAGAATAGCCTGGGCTTCTTGGATCCTTCCTTGAAGCGCTCGCTATTCCCTGCAAAGATATTAAACACACGAGTATGTGGAGGCCGTGTTAAGGTGCCTCAATAGATAGCTAGGCCTTACTCCATTGTGGCCATATAGTAAACCGGCTCTTTCCCAATTACTTAATTTACCTTCCCAGGTAAAACTCCAAAATGTCAAGATTTTATACTTGATAATTGACCTGATATCACGGGATGGATCTCTTTCTTATTTTCGTTCAGATCCCCTGCTCAGCATTTAAAGCGCATCTCGCCAAAACTCAAATAAATAGCCGTTTACTTCCGCAACTCCCGGCTCCCGCTCACTGAACCGGGCTTATCCACTCGCGCTATAAATAAGCGCCTTG
This sequence comes from Alopecurus myosuroides, assembly GCA_028641055.1. Taxonomy (NCBI): domain Eukaryota; kingdom Viridiplantae; phylum Streptophyta; class Magnoliopsida; order Poales; family Poaceae; genus Alopecurus; species Alopecurus myosuroides. Next base: position 357,910,954 of record CM054060.1, on the reverse strand, counting down.
GGGGTAACCCGAACCCTAACGGCTCATTTCCCCCCACTCCGCTTCCTTTCTCCCTCTGAGCTCATTCTCACTGAGCGCCACCACGGAAATCCCGCGCGCATCACCGGAGCCCATCGGCCGGAGGCTGCGCTCCGCCACAACTCGCCCCGCGCCGCCGCCAAGATCCACCGGCGAATCTCCATCCGGCCCGTCAGGAACCGCGAAGGGACACCAGGCTTGCGCCATCTGCCTCCGCAAGGCTTCACTCAGATCTCCTCCGGTAAGCCTCCTGCTCCCATTAATTTGCCCTTGCAATTTTTGATTTTACCTCAGATTAGATCCAAACCAGTCCGCCAAGGATTTCTCGGGCATGCCGAATTAGGCTACTAATAGTCTTTCTAGCTCGCCCAATAGATAAAACGCATGCTCCAATCCACTCTCCTACTACCTGCAATTGTTATTTTCGCCACAAATCCGAAGATAAAATTCCCAATCTGGGCCCAAACCACTCAAAATTTCCGCCCTGGCTTCAATCACCCGGCTAGTCTTCCCCTTTCCAGTTCCTTTTATTCGCGCTAAGTACCCGTGTAGCCATCCATCGTCCTCAAAAGTTCCTTCAACGCTTAGACCCCCATAATTTTCGCCATAACACTTGACACCCGGATAATTCGAACTTTACTCTGCGAGCTAACACCCGGATTACACGCAATTTTCGTGTCTCAATATTACCCTGCCGATACTCGGCCGGCTCACAGCTTCCGTGTCTTAGTCTTCTTATCCTTTTACCTTATACTTTGCAGGTCAACCACATGGCTCCCAAAAAGCAGGGGAAAACTCCAACCAAAGCTAGAGCCACCAACTCCATATCCGCCAACTGGGCGCGGTCTACGGTCACCAAGGCCAAGTTGGAGGAGCTGGTGGAGCTGGGAGTTCTTCCTCCTCAAGAGGATATCCAGTGGAGGGTGCCGGGCAAAGAGACCCGGCCCACCCCGACAAAAGGCGAGGTAATTTGTTTCGTGGAACATGTGACCCGGGGCTTCCGCCCACCGGGTCACCCTTTTTTCCGTGATGTTCTAAGTCATTACGGCCTTCGCGTTTTTGACATCGGGCCTAATTCCGTATTAAACATCTCTCACTTCATCGTCCTTTCCGAATCATACTTGTGCACTTCGCCAAGTCTAGCTCTTTTCATTGAGCTTTTTCAGTGCAAACCGTGCCGCGAGAGCGGTGACGGGGCGCTTCTTGCTTGCGGCGGGGTTTCCATCCAGCGCCGCAAGAATTCTTTGATGCCACCCCTCACCCTGAACTCCCATGTCAAGCACTGGCAGCTCTCATACTTTTACTGCCAAGACACCTCCCCACCCGGCCAAAAGAAGCTGCCGGGTTACTCAGAGGGTCTTCTTGACATCTCCGAGAAATTTAGTGCCTTCGCCTCTGACTCGGATAGGGAGGCCATTCAACCTCTACTAGCCAAATCAACACTCTCACGGCCCAAGGCCTCATCGGGCTCAACCTGGTGAAGACTTGGGTCGACTTCCGGATTCAACCCAATTCCATCCGCACAAAGTTGATGTGCGAGTATTCGGGGCAATCTACAGACCCGATCCGGTACTCTGACAACATCTTCGCAGCTGGCGACACTCACAAAACCATCAAGGGTTTTCTGACAGAAAAGCTTGAGGTCATCCGGAACATATCCGGATTGGAGCCCTTCACACTCGAGAACCCAGCCCCCAAGGTGAAAACCCGGCTTTAATGCCTTTATCTTTGCTCTTTCCACTCGATACAGTTGATAACCCTTGTACTGACACTTTTCAGGCTGATGATGATTTTTGGAAAACCAACACCTCTCCTAGCTCCAAAAGTCCAGAGGATCAAGAAGCTGCTAACTCGGACGAAGGTATTTTCCGGATTTTGTTTGGTTCCTTTAAGCTCACCATAACCCCTTCATTTCCGACTATAACTTTGATGATATCCAGAACGAGAATATGACGAGGAAGAAAACTCCGACGGCAAAGTAGAATCTGCCAGCGACGAGGAGGAACTGGAGCCGACAATTAAAGTCGGATCAAAAAGAAAAACCCAAGAGGCCACCTCCAAGGTTTCATATCTCCTCCTTGCATTCAATTCGTATTACTTTAATGATATATATGAGCTACCTTGACGTTTTTCCACTGGCCACGCTTGAAGGAGTCGCCCATGACCGAGCGCAGGTCAACTCGAAATCACCCGGGTGACGATGCCCTTAACCCGGGTATTTCATCGACCCCGACTCGGCGGGCTGGTACTTACCCTATCTTTTCTCGGTCAAAAAATTCTCCTTGAACCATTCCCACATGACGTCTGACTTGATAATTTCCAGCCTCTCCCGAGTCCAGCGACGGATTTCCTTGTGACTTTGCGGTGAACACCGGGTAAAATCCCCTTCCTGATGCTTCACCACATTTCATCACCTTTTCCTGACTGTGTATTTAGCTGCTCACTGTCAACATCTATAGGGCCACGGTCGTTATCAGCGACCAAGAGGATATGGAGACCGAGGGCCCGGGTAAGGGGAGCCCGACTGATAAGACTACAGCCGCGTCTAGCGGCGAAAAACAAGCGTCGCCGACAAACCCGGACACACAAGAAGCCGAGTATTCGATTGCTTCCCATGCAAGCAAGAAAAACAAAGCCACAATCTTGGGTGCGGAAGAAGGAGCGTCGGATTCCGACACACAAATGACCCGGGTTCCGCCTCCCACTAAGAAGAAAGCTCCTTCTCGGAATTTCCAAGGCCCCGGGTCCTCTGATACGGGTGAAGACACTTTTGATCAATTGATGAACACTCTCCTTACTATGAAGACTTCGGAGAGCAAGATCTTGGAGCGCATGGCTGTAGAGCACCAGGTAAGGACACTTGGTATCTCATATTGCATACCTAGTCCCCAAGTTCCGAGTATGACTTGCAAAAGTTATGCTTGGCACTTTACGCCATATTCAGCTTACCATGATATCCAACTGATACTTGCGTTCCTTGCTACTTACATGCACAGATAACCCGGTCTGATGAAACTTTACTGAAGACCGAACAACTTCTTCTTGCCGAGATAAAACGAAGGGAAACCCTTGAGGATGACATGGAAACTTTGAAGAAGGATGTTTCCAAATACAAGAAGAAGTGCAACGCCGCTCAGACCGCACTGAAGAAACTATCGGACCAAGTCGCCGATACTTATCAGATCTTGCTTAGTAAGTTTTTGCTGCCGATTGGCTTCATGTCTTTGCTTTATTATATCATACTCGGGATTACTGATACGTTCTCTCTTTTGTTACAACTGTAGGTGCCAACCTTGCGGCCCCAGAGGAGGATGCCATTGTCAAGGCTAGAACCCTAAAGACCGTGCTCCGGACTTTCTTTGCCGGCACAAAATTTATACTGGATGCCGTGAAGTGGCCTACGGAAGTATATCCGGGTGAAGAAAATCTAATTCAAGCCTGCTCCACTGTGCCTGGCTGGATTGAAATCTGGAAACGCTCGTCATGCCGGATTGGAATGACCCGGGCTTCCACCCTGGCCAAGGCTTTCTTTCCGAAGCTTGACCCGGCAAAGGTAATATCCGGGTTTCCCGAATTCAAGGCGGACGATTCCAAATTTACGCCCAAGGATTTCAAAGCCATACAAGCCGCAGTGCGCCCCTCGGCTACCACGTTGGCCGATAGTTTGGATCTAAACACGATTATGAGTGCATACGACGCTGATGGCAAAGTTGTTACGGAGGAAGCACCCCCGCCCTTTGATATCTTAGAAAAGTGGGCTTCTAACTCGGCCAGGAAGAGGGAGGCGACTGCGAAGAGAGAGGCCGAGTTAGGATCAGGTCCGTCTGCCTCTACACCAGCCGTCCCTCCACCTGTCCGCCCTGGTGCAGTGAGTCCGGGTAAGGGTGCCGGGAAGGCTAAGCAGCAAGCCCAGGACCCAGACCCGGAAGACCGTACTCAGGAGGCCGAATAGGGCAGTACCATCATAATACCTTGTTTACGTGATGCTTTGTATTCAAACTATTATGCTTTTGATGGTGCGCCTATGCACCCCTGATACTGATGTCGTAACTTGTAACGTACTGTTAGTCCGTGATATACTTTGCGGCTTTCCTGGCCTTTTGATAACCGTATTGCTTGTCTATTCTTTGAGCTTTTTCTCGATACCCGACTCTCTATTTTGGCTCCCTTCATAAGACTCGGTTTTCCGAATACCAGGGGCTTTGATAAATGGACTTTTTCTTTAAGTCCCCAAGACTCGGATGGTGAGGTCTTTCGACTTCGATAGCCAAGTAGTTTGTTTCTGTTTCGAAGTCCCCAGTCCCCATGACCCAAAGTCCGAGTCATGGGGGTGTGGCCTTTCTCAGAGAACAAATTGTTTTTTACCGAGTCGCAAGCCTAAAGCCATTCCGCGTAGGTACTGAAGTTATGCTTGATAGTTGTTGAGTTTCCGGCTACTAGCCTTGTACTCTGCATAAACTTGTGGTTTAGATGACCCTTTTGACTATCTTGTACTGTAAGCCGGCTTTCGCGTGGATACCATGTTGTTACATCCATACGAGAACAGGGTCAGGCAAGTCCCATTGGGCTTCATGGCTGATTGTAATCGTAAGCGAACGAATCATGCCACTTTAGTGCGAGTCACATCGAGCTTAAGTAAGAAAAGTCAAGAAAATTTGGCTCCTTTGTCCACTTATAAGATTGCAGCCGTACTCGTTTGCGAATAATCGGCCCTTATAACTTATAGGCATCAAGGCCGGGTCTTTCGGGTTTGTGGCTGGGCTACTTGAGCAACCAGCCCCCGGGACCTATATATACTCAACGTTCTTAATGATACTGAAATATTGATGTCACATGGATACTACTTACTTGTAACCAGGCTGTAACGAAATAAGATTTGATAACCATCTCTTTATTGATGCGAGAAAGTTTGGATCAACAGGACGCCTCATTAAAAACCTTCCAGTCCCCTTAGGTACCCTGGATAGGAAAAGAGCGCGTCTGAAACCTGCTGCCCGTTACATTGTTTAGTTCTCCATGGGGACCGGTCCCAGACTGGCGTGACCGACGCACATTCTCCACATGTTGGACTTTTTCATGATGAGTACCGGGTTTACTAGCCGACCCGGGTGAGGTGTTTCCATGACACGGCTGGTTGTGAGCGGCCGTGCAGTTTCTTCCTTTATAGCGGATTGCTTGGAGGAGTCATCCTTGATAAAAGCCACCATTTTAGCATCTTGTGCTACTTTGGATTTTGCTCTTTCGCCTTCAGTACTCGGCCTTTTTGATGTGGTTCTATCCTCCGGGTCTGCTTGAGACCGGTAATGCTTGAGTTCTTCTTTTCTACAGGCCTGCTCGGCCATCGCTGCATCTCCTTCGTCGCATTCAGCTGCTATGTCTCTATTTCCATGTATGGAAATGGTCTTCTTGGGACCCGGGATTTTTAGCTGTAGATACACGTAACACGGCCTAGCCATGAATTTGGCGTAAGCCGGCCTTCCAAATAACGCGTGATAAGGGCTGCGCAATTTGACTACCTCAAAGGTAAGCCACTCAACTCGATAGTTATCCTTTGACTCCCCAAAGGCTACCTCCAATGCGATTTTTCCCTCGGGGCACGCTGAATGACCCGGCACTATCCCATGAAAAACTGTTGAGCTTTTTTGTAGCTGAGACTCCTTGAGGCCCATGCGTAGGAAGGTTTCCCAATACAGTATGTTGATGCTGCTTCCACCATCCATCAAAACCTTTTTCAGCTCATACCCATTGACTTGCGGTGCGACTACTAATGCCAAGACTCCCGGGTGCTCCACTCTTTCTGGGTGATCCCTTCTGCTCCATGTTACCTCCTGTTCTGACAATCTCAAGTATCTCGGGACAGCTGACGAAACTGAGTTGACCGCTTGCTTCAGTATCTTTTTGTCCTTGTTAGAGCCTCCTGTGGTATGCACATGATATTGACCCAGTTGCTTGGGGTTAGCCTGGAAACCTCCTGCCCCCCCTTGGTTATTACCTTGATTTCCAGCCGCCGGGTTACCAGCTGGGGGTGGGCCGTTGCCCGGGTTTCCCCCTGGACCCGGTCCTCCTCCCCGTCCTGCACTTCGCATAGCTCTGTTCACTTCCTCATTTTTCCATCTTTGTAAGTCGGCGCACTGCTCCAGAGAGTGGTTAGCTGGCCTGCCGTTCCTGCTGTGCTTCGGGCATGCCATCCTGAATATGTCCCAATTGTTACCCGGCCTTGGCGGTCCTTGATAGTTTCCTCCATTGTGATTACCTCCGTTGAAATTTCCTTCTGCTCTGGGCCTCGAAGACCCGGCTTCTGTATTGGCGACAAACTCGGAGCCTCCTTCAAACGGGCGCTTGTTCTGGCTATTTTCGTTATTACCCGGTGCTGATCCATTGCCGGTTCTTCCGTTATTACTTCTGTTTGCTTTTACCTTCTTGTCATCAACTTCCTCTTCTGTAGTATCTGTCGCAGCGTGTTTGTTGCACGCATCCATCAATTCTCCCATTGTAACTTCCGACGCATTTCGACTAGACTTCATGCGAGTTAACTTTTGCACTAAAGGTATGTACTTGCATGTTTTTGCCATGGCCTGTAGTGCATCCTTGGGCTGAATATCCGTGGACGAGTGAAGTATCTCCATGACCCGGCGCACCCAACTGCGCGCCGATTCTCCCTTCTTCTGGACGCACCGCTCTAGATCATCAATAGTGAACAATTTCCTGCACGTCCCATGAAAGTGCTTGACAAACGTGGTCTTCAATTCCTCCCAGGACTTGATCGATCCTTCCAGCAAATTGGTGAACCACAACTTTGCTGCTCCTTCTGACATCATCAAGTACATGAACTTTGCTTGGAGATTCTCGGATGCGTTGCGAATCGACATTGCCATCTCATAACTACTTAGCCATGTTTCTGGATCCATAGTTGGCTCATAATTCACTACTTTCCCTGGCTCTTTGAATTTTTCCGGGTAAGGTTCAGCTCTGATATTGTCCGAGAGACACTTGGGTCCCGCAAGAACGGTTGAGGCCGGCCTTTCTCTAGAAACGTGTGATACCGCGGGGGGCGCGGCTGGGCGCGATGCTGCGGGAAGTCCATGCGCTGCAGACCCGGCCGCGGCCCTCCGGGCTCTGGAACTGTCTACGACAGCCTGTGCTGTTGATGCTGCCTGAATGCAGGGAGGAGGCGGCATTTGCTGCTGCTCTTCCCTCCGCCGTGCTGAACTTGTTTGGATATTCCCTTGCTGTTGACTGATGTATGGCGTCCCATGCATACCGCTTCTATGATCCGGATAATTGGCTTGCTGTGCCACCGCAGTGTGCAACAGATCGATGGCTTGCCGAGTCTTTTATGCATGGGGCGACTCTCCCACAGGGATTTGATTCAACGCGAGTGTCGCCGCATACACATTGTCCATGGGGTTATTGTAGTGATCGGCTGGTGTGCGGAATCGTGATGGTGGCGGTGGTGGTAGATCGTTGCCGGTTGTGACTCTAGTCTGTGGTGGGGGTAACCCGGTCCGTTCATTTGCCGGATGTGTCGCTGCTGTCGCCGGTTGGGGTGCGGTTCCCTGGTTTACCACTGGTATCGGCTGATCCTGAGGTGTGACAAATAAATTAGCCGGATTAATAACCCCGCCCGTTGCTGGCAACCTGGTTTGATGCCTTTGATGCACTCTAGACGTTTCCTCTCGGAGCCGAGTTTCCAGCGCATCCAGCTCACGCTGCCGCGTGGCCATCCCTTGCCTTTCTGCCTCTACCTGCCTTCTTTGCTGTTCCAGCGCACGACGAGCCACATCCAGATCCCTGACACGTTCCGCTGCGTTTTCCGGAGTAATAACCGTTGCAAGAACCGTGGGGTCTAGAATCAGATTATTATCGAATAAGGCCGGGTGGCGCGGGTTCGAAGGACCCGCCCCTGGTGTCCGGTTTCCCAGGAATCCGAACGTGTTTGCATGCAACTCCTCATCTGCTGCACGGCTGGTTACTGATGCCGACTCCCCATCAACCCGGGCCAAAACCGGGTCTCCGTTAGCCGCGCCCTGCTGCTGGGCCACTGCCTGAGCCGCCCCGACTGATGCTGCGGTTGCGTTTCCTTGGTTGAGATTGGCCGCGGGAGCCGCATAGACTGCAACTCGGCGTACGATACCCGGTGTAAATTCATGCTGTTCTTCCTCGCCGTTTTCCTCCTCATACCGGTTTTCCAGCAGATCCAGGATAGACCCGGTATCATCTTCTCTTTCGACCCGGTCGCGCGGGGTCCATGCCGGCTCCTCCGGCTGTTCCCACTCCGCGATGGGTTCTTCTGCCGGATGTGTCGTTCCAATCGATTCTTCATCATCTGATCGGATAGAAGTGGCTTCTCCTGGCACAGAATCAGATCCAATATTGTCAGGGATCGAATTGGAAGTACATACCATACCAATGAAGACGCTGATCTGGCCGATTGTCACGACGGATCCGGATTCGAGGTGATCCGACTCTGGCCCCCAGCCGGAATCGTCCACCATCTTTTCTCCTTTGCGGTCGATGTAGATTTCGCCGACGACAAGATTCCCCATGCTCTTCCGAGCTTCTCCCGTGATGTAAACACCTTTGGACGCAGGCCCCACGGTGGGCGCCAACTGTCGTGGGATAATCACGGCAGACGTTACCGGAGGTAACTGATCTTGGGGCAAGACGACACAGGCGTTTGGGAGAGGGTTTAGCTCAGAGGAAAACATGGTGCAATTCGATCTGGTAGCCGGCAATCAAAGTCGCCGAGTCTCCGATCTTGATACAACAACTCAACTCTGGGATTACACTAGATGCTCGATATCAAGCGATATTGCTAGGGTTCTTAGATCTCTGCCTAAACTAGACCTGGGGGTCGGTTTATAAAGCACCCGTACCCCCTGGCTTATTCTCCAAGGCGCACCCTGGATCCTACCCGGACACGGCGCACAAACCCTAACTTTCCTTTACAGTAACCCACAATCCGGGTTACCGGGCCTACAAGCTTGGGCCTTCACAGGTTTCCTTATCCTTAGCCGGATCCTGCACGGCGTCCTTTGGGCCGGGTTACTCCTTGGAGTTTGGCCTACCGGGTTATCATCCCCCCATCACTTTTCCATGTACATATCAATTTGTTCCTTTAACAACTTCAGCTCGGGAGTTCCTATCTTGTAGGGATGCTTAGAGATTGGAGCAGTACCTGGCTCAAGCTCGATCACGAACTCAACAGCTCTTTCCGGAGGCATCCCTGCCAACTCTTCTGGAAAGACGTCAGGGAATTCGCAAACCACCGGAACATTTTCAAGTGAAGGTAGAGGTTTTGCATCGAGGTTGCACATCTGAATGGAACTTGATTCATGTGGAGAATAGACTATCTGGCCAGAAGGGTGGGATAGAGTTATTGACTTTTGAGCACAGTCAATCCTTGCTTTATTAGCTTTCAGCCAATCCATACCAAGAATGACATCAATGTCAGAACTTCCCAGCAACATGAGTGAAGCAAGGAATATGTGGCTTCCAATTAGGATTTGATTGTCCTTACTTATCTTGGAAGTCAACATTTGAGATCCCGGGGAGTGAACAGTGATTTGATTGCTTAGTGGAACCACAATTAAGTTGTTTGTTGTGGCAAATGTTTTTGACACAAAAGAATGCGATGCTCCGGTATCAAACAACACTTTAGCTGGAAAAGAGTTTACGGGTAATATACCGAGAACGACGTCAGGAGCTTCCTCGGCTTTGTCGATCTTGACATGATTCACCCTTGCGGTCCTCCTGACAGGCCTGTTGTTGGAGTTGAAGGCCTTAGGCGGGGGAGCGCGCACCATTGCCTGGTTTGTGTTGGGACGAGGTGGTGGTCGAGGTAGCTGCCTCTGCGTGCACTTGTCAGCGTAGTGCCCCGTCTGCTTGCACTTGTAGCAAGTGACGACACGAGGAGGCCCTGGCCTTGGTTGCCCCATCGAAGCCCTCTGATCATGCATCTGAGCAGGGTTGGGTGGGCGGGGAGCGAAGCCTGGAGAAGCTTGGGCGTATGGAGCCCGAGTGACAGCACCATTTGGCACCCAGATGCGGCGCTTCTGCGGAGGGGTGGTCATGTTGGAGGAGGAACCACCCTCACGCGAGTGCTTGCGAGACTCCTCGAACGCCTTGCGCCCATTTTCTTCATTGAGCGCGGTGTTAACGAGGTCCTCGAAGTTGTTGGCCTTGACGTTTGTGAGGGCATACTTGAGTTCCGGGTTAAAACCTCTGCGGAACCTTGCCATCTTCTTAGCCTCAGTGGACACCTCATCACCAGCGTAACAAGCGAGGCGATTGAACTCACTCTGATAGCCGATGACGTCCAACTTGCCCTGCTTGAGTGAGCAAAACTCTTCACGCATCCTTTCCATGAGACCATCTGGAATGTGGTGCTTCAGGAAGGCTTCCTTGAAACAATTCCACGTGACTGGTATCCCAGTTCTCATGGCCTGGAAGTTCTCCCACCAAGTAGCTGCCTGATCCTTCAGCAGGTAGGAGGCATACTTGACCTTGTCTTCTTCAGCAACGTGAGCAATCTCCAGAGCCTTAGCTATCTCACGGATCCAGTCATCAGCGTCCAGAGGCTCGCGTGTGGCCACGAAAGCTCTTGGGCCCAGACTGAGGAACTCCTTGATGCTGACTCGTGGAGCCGTCTGGTTGTTGTGCTGATTAGTCTGAAACTGGGCCATCTGCGCCATGACTTGGGTCATCTGAGTCAACAGCTCCGTGTTTGGCGGTGGCTCAGGCGGGTTGTTCCTTGTTGGCGGCATCCTGAATGGAAATGCATTTTAGCACAACAATAGAAAAAGATAGACTTGGCAACCGAAAGAGAGATTATTCCAACGCATGAATAGATAACCAACATGTACATCATTACATGTTCAAATACATCAGAATATCCAAGACACCATAAATGGTTCGAATGCCAAAGGATAACTAAACATAGCTAAGAATGGATACATCGGTACTCCCATGCTCATCACGCAGGACGGCGACTAGGAGTACGATGAGAGGTACGGTGAGGAGCACGCCCACGAAAGTAGGTAGAACGACGATCCACATAGATCTGACGTGGTCTGAGAGCGACTCTAGGCGTGGTGAAGTACATAGCGTCGACTCCCTGTGCTCCAAAGCGTGGAATCCCAGTGTAACCAGCACCAAGGTTAAGGAGTGGACCTCTGATCGGCTCGTAACCTCCAGCATCTGGCAGACGACGACCAACTGGCTGATCGAAACGTGCAAAGCGCTCGTCTCCAACAAAGTCTGTGGTGTAAGTCGCCAGACGAGTCAAAGCAAGGTAGAGCTGCTCTCTGACTGAAGCCAACTCCTGAGATAGTGTGCTGGCAACTGCGTCACTGTGTCTCATAAACTGAGCGGTGGTGTGCAGCCTGGAGTTATCATGCTCGTAAACATCCAAGTTGTCGTAGAGAGTGAAGTGAGCTCCCTCCGAAGTGATGTAACCACGGGGGATGTGGCGATAGATAGAATCGTCAAATCCCCAGTAGTCAGCACGAAGGACGGTGAGACTCACATAAGCTGCCTGCTGCACGGCCATATCCACTGTGGAACCTACTCCCTCGTAGCGGTGGACTACGCTCATGCCATCATCTGACAGAATGTAGACGATAGCCTGGTAGTAGGTCTGGTCAAACTCTCGCTGCTGCTCGTAGACCTGGTACTCTGGTGCCCAACGGAACCCCAGAAAAGTGACCATGTCTCTCAGCATCTCCGGATAACCGGCAGTTCTCTCGCAACGAGTCATACGAACCACCTGCGAGTAGAACCTGAGATCCATCTGCAGATGATCGGGGAAGTTTTGATTAGACGCCGGTAGAAGAACTGAAGTGGAAAGCAACAACAAGGTTTTCAACGGACGAAAAGGATGTTGAGAAAAACAGGATATCGAAGCAACATTGGGGAAAACACGAGACCAAACACTCCTGAGGTACTACGGGAAACCCATCCAGGCTTCTAAAGGATCAATATCTACTGCTTAAGGAATAGAGGATCTGCTTCCGGGGCTTACACGCCTCCGTTCTCAATCGTGAGTAGGCAACATGATAAATCATGTCACAACCACCTCCATTCCTTTGGTCTAGTCGATATAACTATCCTAGAGAAACCAGGATACGTGAAATCCTAACTTGAAAGTTTAGATGAGAAGAGAAAACAACGTTGCACTTCCTTACCAGAAAAATGGAGGGTGGGTGGGGAAAGAAATAAAAGAACAGAATTCCTACTCTCACGTTTCATTTTCCCTATATAGCTACAAAATAGTTTCTAGACTCAACTGCGACCAGTAAAAGGGATCCTACAGGCAGACAGGCTCTGATACCATTTGTCGCACCCGGACTTCTAGAGGATACTCACAGCCCGCTAAATAGTAGATAAATGGCTTACGGGGCATACCGGCACCCGCATCTCAATGTGAGCAGGCCAACACGTAAACGTGTGACAACCATTCTCTACTATCCATCGTCTGCGTAAACCAGCCCATAGAAATCCGACTACTTCCATTGACGTACTTCACAACATACACACATGGTACGTCAACGGCATTTGAACAAGTGATATCACAACAAATCTCTAAGACACAAAGAAATAGAAATAAGTTGCAAATAGCTCTCACTAGAGCAGAGATAGCAAATACAATCATCCAGAGGACACATGTCCCAACAATTCATCATTACATCACAGCGGAAGCATCCAAAGTGTCTGAGTACAGACAAGATCCAAATAGGCCTAAGAGGCCGGAAACAAAAAGACGGAGCCCATCCACGATGTCTCGGATCCTGCCCGGGTCCGCTATCTACTCGTCAGCAGCCTCGTCATACTCCACGTAGTAGCCACCATGGGGATCCTCGGAAACGTAGTCTGCGGAAACCACAGCCCCAAAGGGGTCAGTACAGACAAGTACTGGCAAGCAAGACTCACAAGATACCAAAGTGTACCCGGCAACACCAAGTACAGATGCTTTGGGTTCAACAGAAGAATAGGTGATACAAAAGTGCGGCAGCAGGCTGCTCTAATCAACTACAGAAACACGCTACAACTTCCGGCTAAAAGAAGGGGATAAGATAGCGTATCGGAACCAACTACCACTAACCTCATATAAACCCATCCTGGATCTCGCCCCTTATCCAAAGAAGCAATCCGAGGATAACTCACACAGTTGGATTAGTGAAGGTTCCAGTTATTGTGTCAATAAGCCTATTACTAGTCAAGTTATCATTAGTTAGATGTAAGTTGTCTAATCCTTGTTAGCCAGCCCTATCACCAAGTCATCCATAACCGCGGACAACACGGATTCTCGAGAAGATTTAACCCTGCAGGGATGCACCAATTTGGCCGTACACGTAAGAATAACCCGCCAGATGGAATGGCCCTTCCACCAAGCGGGGCACTCAACACAACTCAACTCTTCTTCGCATCAAGCCCAAAGAACCCCGTGCAATTGAGCGCACGGCTAATCAAGTCCCACGAAGAAAAGGGGACCCTCATAGCACTCTAAGAACGTGTCTCCCTAAATGCCGACTACAAAAGTTCCACCCTGGCCTCGGGTTCGCACCTGCATATGCATGCGGCAAATGGAAAACCCGAACTAAATGAGGCGATTTGGACGAGATGCGAATCGAATCAAATTGAGGGGGGCGCCCATACACGCTTCCCACATGCGGTTAGCGCGCTCATCATGGATCTAGAGGACAAGAACTTTTCCTGAGTTCGACACTAGCAGGCCTCAAAACCATACCCGGCCTCCTGCCGGTGCCTTATCATCAAATTAGCATTACCTCATACATTAACAAGTTGTTGTTTACACATCGAGCCACAAAACATGATAAATATGGTAACAGAAATAACGGACATCAGACTCGAGCATAAACAACCCTAAGCATGCTAGTAAGACACATGCAACAAGCAATGGGGTATAGGTGTGGAGTTGAGGCTATATCAGGGTTAAAGGATAACATGTGATAGGATCGGAACACAAGCAACGAATCTTATGGCTAGCAGAATAGTCAACAGAAAGTATCGATATCCAGTGTGGAAAGGACACAATGGTTCATGTGAGTGAATACTTGCCTGCAAACTCAGTAGCCTGGTACTGGGCTAACTCCTCAGAAGTAGTGTCGTAAACCTCGTCTGTCTCAACGTCGTCGTCTATTCGAGAAGAAGGAAACAAACAACACAGAGAGATAAACAATCAATAACATGGCATAATGCACAAACATGGGATGATGCATGGCAATTTAATTGATGCATTCAAAGTAAGCTAGTTGACATGGTAACATGTTTAAATGGACCCATATGCAATTTGGATTGCATATGGAAAGCCCATGAATTAAGGTTGGATTAAATGATCTACAACTAATCATCATGTGTAAGTGATTTAGCATGATGCATGGATGAGGAAAACAATGAGAAAACAACAATATATTCAATTTGAAAAGGTGTTTCCCAAGTTTGAAATTTTATTTATTAAGTTATGAAAAATTGGCTCCTTAAAGGAGTTACACAAGCATTTGTTGTTTTCACCAATTTTAAGTGTTCAAAAAAGATAACAAAATTCATATTTGGAAGAACACAAAATTTTAGGTGGAATACATGTTTCATTTGTTGAAAAAGGATTTAAGATGAATTAATTATGAATTAAACAAGTTTAAACAAGATTTAAATGAATTTAATTCAAGTATGAATTTATTTGAATTTTTATTTGTTCAAAACATTAAATAAAATTCATATTTGAAAAGTTTATAATTTTCTGGTTTGAAAACATATTTTATATGTTCAAAAGAATTTAACTTGACCAAGTTATGAATTTAGCAATTTTAAATGAATTAAACAAGGTTTAAATTATTTAACCAATTTTAATTATTCAAAAAAGTAAACAAAGTTTGTATTTGAAAAGGTGGTTCAATTTGGCATGGAAAACATATTTTATATGTGGCATTTAAATTAAATTTGAATTAGTTATGAATTTAACCAAATTTGAAATGAGTTGTTTGAATTTGAAATTTGAAAACAATTTGAAATGTTCAAAACAGAAAACAAATGAGTTAAACATGTAGAGAATTAAATTTGGTTCAGAATACATATTTTATTTATATTATTTGTATTTGAAAATCAAAAGTTATTCAAATTTGGAATTCAGGGACTATTCTGCAAATTTAAAACAGTTAGATTTGGTTCAGGGGCCTAGGTGCGAAAAAGTATTCAGAATAGGTCCCTGGGGACCTTTTCTACCCAGCAGAACGACCCCTGGGTCACTGGCCTGTGGGCCAGTGCCCAGTTGGCGCTGCGCTGGCAGCCTGCGTGGCCACCACTGCCAATGGCAGGTGGGGCCAGCATGCACGCGTGGCATAGCGCAAAAAGGTGGGTTTTTAATCGCGCTGCGGGGGGATCGAACCCGCGCCGCGGCGGGCGTGCGTGCAGTGCTGTGCCACTGCAGTACTGAAATGTTTTTGTCAGGTTAGGAGGCGCGGGGGGTATAATGTTCAGATCCGTGCGTTAACTGAAACTTTGCAGTTTCAGTTCACTGAACCTGACAGAGGGGAAGGCAGTGATCACCGGCGGCGAGCTGCTGCTGCTCGTTGCTGCCCGTGTGCGTGGACAGGTGCAGGGCACCGTGGTGTGTGTGCGCGTTTGACGTCGAGATGCCGAGAGGGAAAAGGAGGAGGGAGACGAGGTGGAGCTCACCGGGAGGGATGCGTGCTCGACGGCGGCGACAGCGACAAGGATGGCGGCGAGGATCCGGTGGCTCTCAGCAACCAAGGAGGTGTCGAGGAGGAAGAGGGGAGTACGGGGACTCGATTCCCGTGGCTAGTCTGGCAGGGAGGCGTCCATGGCGGCAGCGATCACCGGAGATGGCGGCGGTGGCTTTCGGTGGAGGTGCAGAACAGAGGTGGGGGAGAGGAAAAAAACGACGGCGGCGAGAGGGAGAGAGGTGGAGGAGGGAGCTAGGGCAGAGAGAGAGCTCGTGGGTGAGCTTTAAGGAGGAGGAGGGGTGCCCGTGTCCGTCCCATCGACGCCACTGCCGACGTGGGCAGCTCGGATGAGCTGCCGTACAGGTTAGGGACGAACAGGTAAGGGCTGGTGGGCTGGTGGGCTGGGCTCAGCCCACTGGCCTGCCCTCTCCCTCTCTGCTATTTTTTTTGTTTTATCTGTTCTGTTTTTTTTGCTGAAAAAGAAAAGGAATGAAATGAAAGGGTTTTTGTGGTTAGAAAATTTAGGTATAATTTTTATAGGTTAGTTATTATAAAAGCACAAATGTGCAGCTATTTGTTTTACAAAACTTTAAATTATGTTGCTGTTAGTATTTTATTTGAAATTGAGTGAAATTTTGATATAAATAAATTATTTATACTTAAGCAATTCAAAGTTTTTAATTTCAAGTTAATTTGAAACAAATGATTGGAGTGTTTTGTAATTTCCATAAATTTCAAAATGGTTGCTGTTTGGAAATTTAATTGAATTTTGAATGAAATTTGAATTAATTAGATTATTTAACTTAAGCAAGTTAATGGTTTGATCTTCCAACTTTAATGGAAACAAAATGATGTTTGGGTTTGAAATTTTCATTTGAAAATTGTAACAGAACAAGTATGAAACAAAGATTTGAAATTTGATTTGAAAATTCAAATAGAAAACAAGGGAAAACAAAAGGAAAACAAAGGAAAACAAATGGAAAACAATTGCAAAACAAATGCAATGATTATGATGTCATGATGCAAAACATAAATTAACTAAAAGCAAACATTCTAAAGGAGTTTTCATACTTGGGATGTTACATTATGGTATGCCGAGTACATGAACTTGTCTCTCCCTATGTATCGCTCTCTCTCTCTCTCTCTGTGAGCTGCCGAGTAGCTCGTGCACAGCCCAACGAGTATGTGACTAAGTGAACGTTCAACCGACTGGTCGACCCTCGCGCAGGAGGGGGAAGGCCACCTTATATACTAGTGGCCAGCTACTGTTTTACACATAAAAGGACGGAGTAAACAACTCCACTGTACGTCTGTACAGCGGGGCACGCCTCCGTGTTTTCGCTGACAGCGTCGCCGAAAGTCTCCGCGGTAGGCCACTGACATGTCTTGTCCACCTTGTCAGTTTCTTAGGTAGGCTGATGACACGTCTTGTCCCCCTTGTCAGAGACAGGACTTGACATCCCCCATACCCTACTGTATCCACGTCTGGATACAGATAACCACGTACCTAGTAAGTTGAACCGCATGCCGGTACGGCCCCTTGATACGCGGGATTCACCTCAACGACTCCATTGGCTTTAGCCTCCGATTAGAACCGCCGCTTCTCTGTCCGGATTATTCGCCCTATGGTGTGGGCCCCCTCTGGCCCCCCTCTGGGTCTCTTCGGGACTCCATGGAACCTTCGGGAATTCTAGGACCTCCGGACTTCAAATTTTCCAATTTCGAGAATATTTCCAGAATAACTTTTCTAAAACTAAAAACGGCAGAAAGCGGGGAACTGGCTCTGTGGCATCTTGTCAATAGGTTAGTCCGGAAAATCGATAAAAATGACATAAAGTGTATAGCAAACATGTGGGAAACAACATGAAAACAACATGGAACATCAGAAATTAAGGATACATTTATGACATATCAATATCCCCAAGCTTACTCGTCCTCGAGTAGGTAAACGATAAAAACACATAATTTCTGAGGTGACATGCTACCAACATAAACTTGATCATCAATAATGTAAATCATAAGTAAGTTGAGATCATAGAACTTAAACACAAGCATGATAAATATAATTTTAATAATAAAGCATAGCAATCACCTTGTATTATAAGAAGTAACACAATTAAAAGATCATCAATAACAATGCAACGAAAGATATACGTTTGTTTCAAGTATAGAGAAAACATGGCAAAGTGATATTTTGCTAGTCCTTAAGAGTGGGGCAAAGCATAAATGCCAGGAAACCTTCAAAGTTCACGAGGAAGCCTGGAACAAATAATTAGAGAGCAAGAAATAACACATCATGAATAAATTAATAATGTTTCTGGGACAAATACACATAAAACTCAGAATGGCAACTATGCTCTCTCAACTGTGCAGAAAGTTAGAAGATGGAGACTCAACATAAAAGTAAAACAAAGGCCATTCGAAGAGGGAAGCATGGATCACTCATGTGCTAGAGCTTTTATTTTATTAAACAGAGGTATAAAAGCTTGGCACTTGATGGAGGGATGCTAACCCGGTAGGCCAACTCCAAGGCATAACCCGGCCCAAAGGACGCTGCGCAAGATCCGGCTAAGGGTAAAGAAACTTCTGGAAGGCCCAAGTTTGTAGGCCTCGTAACCCGGATTGTGGGTTACGGTAAAGGAAAGATAGAGTTTGTATGCGGTGTAGGATTCAGGGTGCGCCTTGGAGAGTAAGCCAGGGGGTACGGGTGCTTTATAAACCAACCCCCAGGTCTAGTTGATAGAGATCTAAGAACCCTAGTAGTACCGTTCGATATCGAGCATCCAGTGTATACGAGAGATTGAGTTAATATATTGAGATCGGAGACTCGGCGACTTGATTGCCGGCTACCAGATCGAGTCCCACCATGTTTTCCTCTGAGCTAAACCCTCTCCCAAACGCCTGTGTCGTCTTGCCCCAAGATCAGTTACCACCGGTAACGTCTGCCGTGATAATCCCAGGACAGTTGGCGCCCACCGTGGGGCCTGCGTCCAAAGGTGTTTACATCACGGGAGAAGCTCGGAAGAACATGGAGAATCTTGTCGTCGGCGAGATCTACATCGACCACAAAGGAGAAAAGACGGTGGACGATTCCGGCTGGGGGCCAGAGTCGGATCACCTCGAATCCGGATCCGTCGTGACAATCGGCCGGATCAGCGTCTTCATCGGTATGGTACGTACGCCTGATTTAAGAGGACAATATCATGTGCATACCACAGGAACTTCTGACAGGAACAAAAAGATACTCAAGCAAGCTGTGAACTCGGTTTCCTCGGCTGTTCCGGAACACCTGAGATGGGCGGAACAAGAGATAACCTGGAGCAGAAGAGATCACCCGGAAAGAATAGAGCACCCGGGAGTCTTAGCATTGGTAGTCGCACCACAGGTTAATGGTTACGAGTTAAAAGGGTCCTGATGGACGATGGAAGTAGCATCAATATCTTGTACTGGGAAACTTTTTCACGCATGGGTCTCAAGGAGTCCCAGCTGCAGAAAAGCTCAACAATCTTTCATGGAATAGTGCCGGGTCACTCGGCATGCCCCGAGGGGAAAATCGCATTGGAGGTAGCTTTCGGAGAATCAACGGATAATTATCGAGTCGAGTGGCTCACGTTTGAGGTAGTCAAATTGCGCAGTCCTTATCACGCACTGTTTGGAAGACCGGCTTACGCCAAATTCATGGCCAGGCCGTGTTATGTGTATCTACAACTGAAGATTCCAGGTCCTAAGCAAACCATCACCATACATGGAAGCCGGGACATAGCGGCCGAGTGCGACGAAGGAGATTCGGTAATGGCCGAGCAGGCTTGCAGAAAAGAGGAACTCAAGTATTATCGGTCTCAAGTAGACCCGGAGGACAGGACCGCATTGAAAAGGCCGAATACTGAGGACGAAAGAGCAAAATTCAAGGCAGCACAAGACACCAAGATGATAGACTTTGTTGAAGGTGATTCCACTAAACAATTTACCATAGGCTCTAACTTAGACGGCGAGCAGGAGAAGGCACTTGTGGAGTTCATTCGTTCAAATGCGGACGTATTCGCCTGGACACCTAGCGACATGCCGGGTATCCCTACAGAGTTGGCAGAGCACAGTTTGCATGTAGACCCCAAGTCCAGGCCTGTGAAGCAGGGCTTGAGGAAGATGAATGAGGAAAGAAGGAAAGCTATAGGTGAAGAAATTGCTCGGCTATTGACAGCCGGCTTCATCATGGAAGTATTCCATCCAGACTGGTTAGCAAATCCGGTGCTAGTAATGAAAAATACCAATGAGTGGAGAATGTGTATTGATTTTACGAGCCTTAACAAGCATTGCCCAAAGGATCCGTTCGCACTACCAAGGATAGATCAGATCATAGATGCAGTAGCTGGGAGTGACCTATTATGCTTTCTGGACGCTTATTCCGGGTATCATCAGATTAAACTCAAGAGGGAGGATTGGGAGAAAACATCGTTTATAACCCCTTTTGGGGCCTTCTGTTACAAAACCATGACATTTGGGCTGAAGAACGCTGGCGCAACTTATCATCGGTGTATTCAGAAGTGCTTCGAAGACCAAATTGGACGCAACGTCCATGCTTATGTGGATGATGTGGTTATCAAGACCAGGAAGGCAGAAACATTTATTGACGATCTGAAGGAAACGTTCAAGAACTTAAGGAGGTATCAGATGAAGCTTAACCCGACAAAGTGCGTATTTGGAGTCCCAGCCGGGAAATTACTTGGCTTTATCGTTTCCGAGAGAGGAATTGAGGCAAACCCGGACAAAATCAAAGCTATCCAAGGTCTGAAAAAACCGGAAAAATTGAAGCATGTTCAAAAGCTCATGGGCTGCGTAGCAGCCTTGAGCCGATTTATATCAAGACTCGGAGAAAAGGCAATACCCTTATACCGGCTCTTGAGGAAATCCGATAAGTTTGTATGGGATCAAGAGGCGGATGAGGCGTTCGAGGCACTAAAGAAGCAGCTATCTGAGGCACCCGTGCTAGCGGCCCCGGGTCCTAAAGAGGCTATGTTGCTATATGTGGAAGCTGGCCCCCGAGCCGTCAGCGCAGTAGTGGTGGTGGAGCGTAAAGAAGATGGGAAGGGTTATCCAGTCTAGAGATCGGTTTATTATGTCAGTGAAGTATTATCAGAGGCAAAGCAGCGCTATCCGCATTGGCAAAAACTGGTTTTTGGGGTCTTTATGGCCAGCCGGAAACTGAAGCCATATTTCCAGGAACACCCCATAACCGTGGTTAGCTCAATACCAATGTCGGATATCATTAGAAACTCGGATGCAACCGGAAGAATAGCCAAATGGGCGATAGAAATGGGGGATTATCACATCAGCTACGAGCCCAGGTCAGCAATCAAATCTCAGGCTTTGGTTGATTTCGTTAATGATTGGACACACATAGGCATGACTACCACGGTTCCAAACTCCGAGTCATGGACCATGCACTTCGATGGATCAAAGCAGTATGAGGGGTCAGGAGCTGGGGTGGTGTTAACATCACCCAAAGGAGACAAATTGAGTTACGTACTACAAATTCACTTTGACTGTTCCAATAACGTGGCCGAGTATGAGGCCCTATTGCATGGCTTAAAGGTAGCCAAGGAGATGAACATCAAGAGGATACGATGCTTCGGAGATTCAGACCTTGTGGTACAGCAGGTGTCAGGAACTTGGGATAGAAAGGACGCGACTATGGCAGCATACCACAGGGAAGTTGATAGGGTTGCAGGATGTTTTTCCGGGTATGAGGTGGAGCATATAGATAGAAGAAAGAATGAGGCAGCCGACGCCCTCGCTAGACTCGGCTCGCGCAGAGAACCGGTCCCACCCAACGTTTTCCTGGACGAGTTATGGCGACCATCAGTTAAAACCGAGTCAGAGGAGGAATTGGCAAGTCAAGACCCGGAGTTAGGACTCGTGGCCACTGTACGCGCTATTCCAGAGTGGACAGAACCATTTTTGGCCTACCTATCACGAGGCGAATTACCACAGCAAGAAGTGTTAGCAAGGCAAATTTTGCGGCGAGCAAAGGGATATTCTATCATCAACGGGGAGTTATACAAGAGAAGCACCGCGGGGGTCTTTTTGCGTTGCGTGGCACCAGAAGAAGGACGGCAGATCCTCAAGGAAATCCATGAAGGCGATTGCGGGCATCATGCATCCACAAGATCCCTTGTGGCCAAGGCTTATCGACACGGATTTTTCTGGCTCGGCTCTAGCAGATGCGGAACGACTAGTAGCAAGGTGTGACGGATGTCAAAGGTACGCTCGCCAAACCCATGTGCCGGCTATGGAATTACGGACCATCCCGTTAACTTGGCCGTTCGCTGTCTGGGGGGTGGACATGGTTGGCCCCTTTCATATGTCACCTTGCAAGAAGACACATCGTTTAGTGGCTATTGATAAGTTTACCAAGTGGGTTGAGGTTATGCCAGTTACTAATTGTGAAGCAGCTACAGCGGTCAAGTTCCTGAAAAGAATTATCTACCGGTTTGGGTATCCCCACAGCATAATTACCGACAATGGAACCAACATGTCCCTTGGTGAGATGGAAAAGTTCTGTGGCAACAATGGAATCCGGCTTGATGTAGCATCAGTGGCTCATCCACAGGCCAACGGGCAAGTGGAGAGAGCAAACAAAGAATTGCTCCGCGGATTGAAACCACGATTACGAGTCCCCTCTATCAGGGCTGCTGGCGCATGGGTCGAAGAACTTCCTTCCGTGGTTTGGGGTATCAACACTACACCTAACAGATCCACTCAAATGACACCCTTCTTCATGGTCTATGGTGCGGAAGCAGTGTTACCGAGTGACATTATCCATGATTCACCACGAGTAGCCGCCTAAGTTGAAGTGGAGAACGAAAAGACCCGGCAGGACGCCGTAGATATGTTAGAAGAGCAAAGGGAACAAGCCCTGGAGAGATCAGCCATTTATCAGCAAGGTTTACGGAGGTATCATAGCCGGCGCGTGAAAACCCGAGTCTTCCAGGAAGGAGACCTGCTTCTGCGCCTGGTACAGTCAAACGAAGGAAAACACAAATTATCACCGCCATGGGAAGGACCGTTTATCATAAGCCGGAATCTGCATAATGGATCGTATTACTTGGTAGATGCAAGGGAGGAGTCGGCTACAGTTAACGACACCGCTCACACCACTTCATCTATGCAAGAAAGAGACAGGCCATGGAACGTGGCTCAGCTACGTCCATATTATACTTAGTAAAGACTATATTGGCAGGAGGAATTGCACGATGTAACAGGCAGCAGGTTTCAGACGTACTCTTTTCCTATCCAGGGTACCCTTGGGAACTGGATGGGTTTTTAATGAGGCGGCTTGCTGACCTAACTTTTTCATATCAAGTAAAGAGATGGTTATTCTTATGTTCTTCAGTCCCAGTACGTTGCATATATTCAGGTCTTGGGGGCTGATTGCTTGAATAGCACAGTTGCAAACTCAAAGACCCGGCCTTGATGCCTATGAGTTATGAGGGCCGATTACTCGCAAACGAGTACGGCTGCAATCTCATAACCGGACAAAGGAGCCAAATTTTCTTGACTTTTCTTACTTAAGCTCGATGTGACTCGCACTAAAATGGCATGATTTGCTCGCTTACGATTACAATCAGCCACGAAGCCCAATGGGACTTGGTTGACCCTGTCTTCGTACAGATGTAACAACATGATATCCATGCGAAAGCCGGCTTATAGTACAAGATAGTCAAAAGGGTCATCTAAACCACAAGTTATGCAGAGTACATGGCTAATAGCCGGAAACTCAACGATTATTAAGCATAACTTCAGAACCTATGTGAAACGGCTCTGGACTTTTTGGATTTAGCAGCAAACAATGTGTTCTCCTTAAAAAATCACGTATCCCCAACCCAGAAATCCGGGTCTCGGGGACTCGGGATCTTGAGAAAGAGAAAAATTGCTTAGTTGTTCAAACTCAAAAAGTCTAAACATCCGAGTCTTGGGGGCTTGGGGACTTCGAAGCAAGTCCGCTTGTCAACACCCATGAAACCCGGAAACCGAGCCTCACAAAAGGAACAATAAAGAAAGTCGGATATCTAGTGCAAATGAGTTCAAAAGTGAATAAATTTAAAAGCCTCAAAGAGGAATAGAGTGTATCAAGACCTTAGCGTGCATTACGAAATCCCGGTAAATGATATCAAAGGTGCACAGGCGCACCATCCAAAAAAATAATTGTTTAAACGGCACATCGGCCGACTGACGCATGAGAAGTGGCACGAAGGAACAGGTATCACTCGGCATCCTAAGCCCCGGCATCCATCTTTGCCTTACCCTTGCCGTCACTTGGGGTAGCAGCAGCACCCGGATCAGCAGTACCGGCTAGCGCAGGAGGAGGAACGACTGGTGTGGAGGTAGCGGGCGCAGAGTCGGCTTCAGCCTTCTTTTTAGCAGCCTCCTCCCTTAACTTAGCAGCTTCCTCCTTCCATCGGGCAAGCATGTCATACGGCTCGGGAAGATCCGATTTAATAGCTTCACCAGCAGCATCATAAGCAGGAACGAGGGAATCGACGTCTAAGCCGTCAGCAATCACGCTGGCCGGGTAACGGACCTCCTTCTGGACGGCCTGGAAATCCTTCACGGAGAACTTGGACCCATCAAGCTTGTATTCCGGGAAACCGCCCATAAGCTTGGCTAGCTCGAGCTTAGGGAAGTAAGCCTTGGCAAGCGCAAGACCCCGGGTTACTCCAACCCGGCAGGACGAGCGTTTCCAGTGCCAAATCCACTCGGGGATAGTGGAGCAAGCGTCTAGCATTCTCTTCAGGTCGCCATGCCCTGTACCCGGCCACCGTATTTCTTGAAGGATCCATTTGGTTCCGGCGCATAGCTGCCGGATTACGCTCTTGATAGTTTTCAGCCTGGCAATGTCACCCTCGTCCGGCATCACTTCATCCGGACCTGCAGAAATGGAAACATAAGTCAGGAAATTCCGGCTATCTATACTTCTTATAAAGCAAAACCCCACTAACATGCATTAATGATTTTTCTATCTCAACATGCAAGCTATCCACATCACACACTATCTTAGCCAATCAATTAGCCATGTCATCTCCACTAATAATTGAGATATTACATATTTTCATGCCACATAACCATGCCATCTTTCTTTCAACCACACTCTCTTAGCCAATCAATTAGCCATGTCATATCCACTAATATTTGTGATATTACATACTTTCATGCCACATAACCATGACATATTTCTTTCAACCATATAATTATCCACCGCTAATATTTATTTCTCAAAATATATAATAATTTCATGCAAATTAAATTTAGTATATCGATTACGTGATCGACTGAATCTTGATAATGGAATATTTCATACACCTTATACCCATTTCATTTATAGATTTCTTTTAAAGAGATACCCGCTGCAATGCGCGGGGTATTCTTCTAGTTTATCAAAAGAATGACCCGGATGAAGAAGCGTACCAAGCAAAGCACGGTACGTATCAGCAATTTGAACAGAAAGGCTCGTCAGATCATCTTCTGCTGAGTGAGCCCTCCTCCTATACTTCTTCATTATCGTCCTGCTCCTCCTGGCCTCAGCCTCGGCCGCCTCACGTAGAGCCACCTCCTTTTCAATGAGCTTGGCGGCCTTGGTCAGCTTCTCCTCAGATTGAGTCACGAAGGACTGCATGGATACAAGGAAGGATTAGCCGGGTAAAGGGGTAAGTTATCAGTCGCTTATATCGTAAAGTTCCAAGCAAATTGTGAATTTATTCACTCGGAACTTGGGGACTGGATAAGGACACAAGCAATATTAGTCGGGTTTACCTCGTGTTTGGCTATTAAAGCCTCCAAGATGTTCTCTTCGTTAGCCCTCAAAGCGCACAGGGTCTCGAGCATCTGGGCAAACGTCAGGTCCTCGGGTCGGGCACCGGAAGAGCCGGCAGCCTGGTCACCTGATGGGGGAGCTCTCCCCACTCTGGGAGTTGAGACCCGGATAGTCTGAGTATCCGGGTTGGGAGAACCCATCCTTGTGTCCAGAACCTCGATCTCCTCGTCTACTGGTTCGGATGACTCAGGAGACTCGGCGGCTTGTTCCTGGTTGTTCTCAGTATCACCGCCGGTCGCGGCATCTACATTCTCAGTCGGCTCCTCTGTCTGACGGTTATCCACCTCCCGGTTATCCATCTCCACATTCTCCGGGTCACTAACGGTGGCTTGAGCACTAAAGAAAGATGGGAAGAGGCAGTTAGCAATGGTGATTGAAAATTGTCAGGTATCAAAGGATGTCATATAGCAAAAGCTTACCCAGTATTTACGGCGTAATCCGGCGGGAGTTCGCCGCTGGAAGCAGACGAAGTTGTCAAAGGAACCGTTAGAGGAACCCGGAATTGCCCGGCGCGTGGATGGTTAGGAGAGGGGTGGCGCTGAGGAGAATTGGAAGGACAAGGTGGAGGAGCACTGGCACGATGGACGGGGGAGGTGGAGATTCCCGGATTAAGAGGATCCTCACCCGGGGAACTCCGAGTCACTCTGCGCTTGGCTGGAAGAGAATCCTTCAAGTACGACGAGTTCGATAATTGATGATTAAGTTGTCGCGTGGTATCAAAGGAGTAAGGCTCAGAGGACATAGAAGAGAAAGGAACCTTGAACACTACCCCTCTGGCCTTCCTCTTGGCCCCAACTGGAGTTTCTTGATCAGATTCGGTAGCTTCCGGGTCGTCTTCGTTCTTCTCGTCTTCCTCCTCCGGTCCTGCGAACCGAGTATGTATCCATGGAAAGGTTAAATAGGAGGATAACGATGCAAGTAAGGGTAACACAAGGTCCGGGTGAATACCTTCATCACCGTCAACCGGCTCGTCTTCGTCTTCCGGGTCTCCGGAAGGGGGGGAGGTCTCAACTGTCCAGAAAGGGTCACCGGCCTGGGACGGAAAGGTGAAAATAAGAATTAGGAGTAGTATCGAGTCAAGATGAAGAAATAAGCTTATGAACGTCGGGTCTTACCGCTGGGGCCGGGTTCTCCCGAGTAAACGGAGGTAACCCGGCGATGTTTTTTATCACTTCCAGTTTCTCCGTCAGGAAACCCTTGATGGTTTTATTGGTATCCCCGGCTGCAAAGCTCTTGGTGGAATATCGGAGTGCATCTGTGGTGTGCCCCAAGTATTCGCACATCAATTTGGTGCGGATGGAATTAGGTTGGATACGGAAGTCAACCCAAGTTTTCACTAAGTTGAGCCCAAGAAGGCCTTGGGCTGAGAGAACGGCTAACTTAGCTAGCAAAGGTATGATTTCCTCCCTGTCTGAGTCAGGGGCGAAGGCATTGAAATTCTCGGAGGTATTGAGGAGACCCTCCGAGTAACCCGGCAGTCTCTTCTCGCCGGGTGGAGAGGTGTCGTGGCAGTAGAAGAAGGATAGTTGCCAGTGTTTAACATGGGAGTTCAGATTAAGGGTTGGCATTGGGGAATTTTTGCGGCGTTGGATGGATACCCCGCCGCAAGTGAGAAGTGCTCCATCACCGCTTTCGCGGCATGGCTTGCACTGGAAGAGTTCAATAAAGAGAGTCAAACTTGGCGGAGTGCACAAGTATGACTCGGATAGGACAATGAAGTGAGTAATATTCAACATAGAGTTAGGACCTATGTCAAATATCCTGAGGCCATAATGGCTCAGGACCTCACGGAAGAAAGGGTGACCCGGAGGACGGAATCCCCGGGTCACGTGCTCCACGAAACAGATTACCTCGCCGTCGGTGGGTGTGGGCCGGGTCTCGTCACCCGGCGCCCTCCAGCGAATGTCCTTCTGAGGGGGGAGGACCCCCAACTCGGCCAGCTCTTCCAGCTTGGCCTTTGTGACTGTGGATCGCCCCCAATTGGCAGATATGGATTGGGTTGCCTTCGCCTGGGCCGGCTGTTTTCCTTGCCTTTTGGGAGCCATGGGATCAACCTGCAAACACAAGGAGGAAAAATACAGGAAGTAAGACTCGGGAGTATTAGGTCATCCGAGCATGCACTTGGAGTATCAAGAATGTATGAAAACTAAGGATTATCCGGGTATCGCATCACGGAGTGGAGGTTGCGAGTTATCCGGGTATTAAGTACGACTCTAGAAATTATTGTTCACTTACGTATTGAAAAGTGTCTGAGGAAGACGGATGGTTCCCCATGTATCTACTGCAAGCAAAAGAACCGGAAAAAGGGGATTTTCCGAGTGTCAATGATATGTGCGGAAAGTTGGGGTGAAATGGATCTAGATTGGAAAACTTGCAAACGATTCTACGAAGAAATTGGTGATTATTAATGGTAGGAGGATGGTGTGTGATCATCAAATAGGCTATTAAAGGAGCTGGCAAGCCTCTAAGCCATCTAATCCGGTGGGGCGGGAGAAACGGCCCGCGGGTTGACCAAGATCCAATCCAGGATGAATCATAAAATTGCGGGGCTAAATTAGCAAGTGCAAGGAACTTACAGGGAGGTACTGGAAGCCTAGTACGATGGCTGCGGGCGGCGTGGCCTGAGTGCCCCTTTGCGATTCTTGGAAGAGCAGGACGAGGGCGCGGGGATGAAGCTTGGTGGCGGCGCGGATGGCTTGAGAACGAACACGGCCGATGATGGCTTTGTTCCGGTGGTGAGCCCTAGATTCTTGCGGTGGCGTCGCGAGAGCGCAAGGTGTGAGGAAGGAAGGGATAAGTTGGAGTGAGGCGTTGGATTCCAGGCTACCCTTTGAGCACTATTTATAAGGTGAAGGTGAACCTATTCTAACGGCCAGAAGCCAGAAATTATGGGGTAATGGTTATCCGTGCGGATTTTGCGAGATATGCTTCAGGTATTGAGCGAGGTATCCGGGAAAAAAAGAGAAAGAGACCCATTCCGTGAAACCAGGGTCAATTATCGAGTAAAAGCATAGAGTATTGATGTTTT
The DNA here is from genome assembly GCA_028641055.1 of Alopecurus myosuroides. Taxonomy (NCBI): domain Eukaryota; kingdom Viridiplantae; phylum Streptophyta; class Magnoliopsida; order Poales; family Poaceae; genus Alopecurus; species Alopecurus myosuroides. The sequence continues at coordinate 357,882,339 of CM054060.1, read as the reverse complement.
TATCAGGGTTTTGACTCGGAAATTTGAGCAGTGTGTTTGGAGGAAAGCCGGGTTACTATATGGCCGCCATGGAGCTAGGCCTAGCTATCTATCAAAGCACCTTAACCCGGCCTCCATACACTTGTGTGTTTGATATCTTTGCAGGGAATAGCAAGCGCTTCCAGGAAGGATCCGTGAAGCCCAAGCTATTCTGGGGACTACTGATGGAGGGATGCTAACCCGGTAGGCCAACTCCAAGGCATAACCCGGCCCAAAGGACGCTGCGCAAGATCCGGCTAAGGGTAAAGAAACTTCTGGAAGGCCCAAGTTTGTAGGCCTCGTAACCTGGATTGTGGGTTACGGTAAAGGAAAGATAGAGTTTGTATGCGGTGTCCGGGTAGGATTCAGGGTGCGCCTTGGAGAGTAAGCCAGGGGGGTACGGGTGCTTTATAAACCAACCCCCAGGTCTAGTTGATAGAGATCTAAGAACCCTAGTAGTACCGTTCGATATCGAGCATCCAGTGTATACGAGAGATTGAGTTAATATATTGAGATCGGAGACTCGGCGACTTGATTGTCGGCTGCCAGATCGAGTTCCACCATGTTTTCCTCTGAGCTAAACCCTCTCCCAAATGCCTGTGTCGTCTTGCCCCAAGATCAGTTACCCCCGGTAACGTCTGCCGTGATAATCCCACGACAGCACTCCTCTCAACCATCTTACACAAACCATGGCTAACTGAATCCTCGGGTGCCTGCCAACAATCACATATCGTGGAGTGTCTATATTTTAAGAGAGGTGTATGATTATGTCAACGATTGGTAAACAGAAAATACAGTACGTCACAAGACAACTAGACTTCACAAGAGAGGCTCCCATAGAAGGACGCATCTGGGTAGAAGGTCATCCCTCTTTCTCTTTTGTTTACACAATTATGCTTTGACTTATAAATCAGGGGCGAAAATAGTGAAGAGAATTTGTTGTTATTAATTTGGGGCTGGGCACCCCGCTGCCAACTCTTCTATGATTGGATAAGCGTATGAATTCACTAGTACAGGGTGTGAAAGTCCAATCAACAAGTGAGATAAAGATTCTCTATTTACGTCCTCATTAGCTAAAACAGGAGCACAAAACAGGAGTAATTTTGAAAGTTTTAAAGGTAACACATGAGCAATTTACTTTGGAGTGGCGGTTAAATACCACATGTAGGTAGGTCTGGTGGACACAATGGTAAAACTTTGGTTTTTGGGAGTTGGATGCACGAGTAGAGCTCATACTTAGTACATGTGGAGGCTAGCAAAAGACTGGGAGCGACAAATCAAGAGAGCATAAGAGCCATAATCATGCATAGAGACATAAACATCATTAAGCAAAGCATAAGTGGTACCACAAGTTCAAAAACTAAATGATCATGGAGGCTATAAGTGACTGGTTCATAGTCATAAACATGGTGTGAGCATGCGTCAAGTCAACCAAATAAAACATTCAAAGGAGAACACCACAAATTTATGCTTCAATATGACAAGAACAACTCATCATTCTTTCAATGGCACATTAAACACTCTCATATATTTGAGTCTAATCATGCTACTAAATAACCACTAGGCTTTAGAATTAAAATAACATCTAGCATGATAAAGTCTAGCCACAGTCTATACAAGCTTCTACTTGCACCGTTATAAAATCTACTTCAAGCATGAGTGTCTTTTCCCAAAAAGCACCATACAAAACATGCTATAAGAAAAACTCTCTAAGTGCTATAGAAATCAAACATAAGAGTACTCACATAACACTACTAAAAATAACAGCTCTGAACAACAGATGCAATGAAAACAAGAGATAAACAGAAATTTTGCAGCAACTATAAGAAAAACTAAGAATGCTGGCATAACGAGTATTCAAACGAAAAAGCGGAGCTTGTCTCTCTCCCAAACAAAGAATGCTAGGGTCCAACTATATTATTACAGCAAGGAAAACAAAGGAAAACAAAAGAAATCAAAAGAAAACAAAATAAAAACAAACACGCGCTCCAAGTAAACTTCATATGATGTGACCGAATAAAAATATAGTCTCACTAGAAGTGACCTGATAGATTGTTGATGAAGAAGAGGATGCCTTGAGAATCCCCAAGCTTAGATGCTTTAGTCTTCTATAAATATGCTTGGATGAACCACGGGGTCATCCCCAAGTTTTTACCTTGCATTCTTCTTGATCACATATATCACCCTCTTCTCTTGACCCTTGAAAACTTCCTTCATACCACACTCAAAGAGTAATTCGTATTAGAGGGTTAGTGCAAAAATAAAAGAATCCATGGGTTCTGTATGGAACAATTGATATTGATACTTTTAAACATTAGATAAAACCACTGATGTTTCATGAAGCAAAGAAATCCACTTGACATCGCAAAAGAGCAAATGCAAGAAAAATGGCAGAATCTGTCAAAACCAGAATAGTCTGTAAAGACGATTTTTTTTCGGGGCACTTACGTTGCTCAGATTGAAAAACTTAAGAACGAAAAATTTGCGGAATTAGCCTAGGAGTAAACACAAGAAATTTCAGGTCATTCAGATTTTTCTGTGAATTTTACAATTCTTTACATTGGACAACAGAAATCTGATTCCTGCGCAGAAATCCAAAAACCAACTCCAACTCTCGTCAGAAACCTTACTTGGCACTACTAAAACATTAAAAGAAATATACAATGGATTTTCTACAGAAGTACAAAACCTCTTGACTCAACAAAAATGGAGAAAAACAAAGCAAAAATAAAACCATGGGTTATCTCACAAGAAGTGCTTTTCTTTAACGCCTTTTAGCTAGGCGCAGATAAGTGGAATCAAGTGTTATCAAATGAAGAAGATGCTCACATAAAAAATAAATTATGCAAAAGAGAGCACCAAGAATAAATGATAAAATAAATTTAAGTCTAACCCACTTCTTATGCATTGGAATCTTGTAAAGAAATAAATTAAAGAAGATCAAACCAAAAATCATGGGAAAGTAGAACAAGAGCAACTTCAAAACTTTCAACAAAAAGAGAGGTGTTTTAGTAACATGAAAATTCCTAAAACAATATTTTACTCTCTCATAATTATTTCCAGTAGCATCATGAACAAACTCAACAACATAATTATCACATAAAGCATGTTTGTCATGGTCTAAAAGCACACAATTCATATCAAACTCTAAAACAGTGGGATCGAAATTTAAATTCAGATCCTCTTTTTTCCCACTTTTAGCAATAGCAAAACGAGATGACTGATCACTCATAAAAGGTATAGGACACGTTATATCAATCCAAATTTCAGTAGCATTAGAATTTATAACATCAAGTAACATAGGACCATCATCAAGAGCGTTATCATATAATTTTTTAAAACAAACTTCCTCATTATCATGCATATCAATAGTTGGAATAAATAGATGATTATCATAGGATTTATAAAGGTAGCATGGATTATCATGAATAACAGTAGAAATATCATTCTCACAAGTTTCATTCATAGTAGTATCAAGATCACAAGTATAGCTTGTATCAGTTTCATCAAAAACGGATATTTCAAAAGAATCAATAGGATCATCACTTTCATCAAATAATGTATGAGTTAGAGAGTTACTATCATTGGGAGGTAGACATGGGTAGCTCCATTCTTCCTCCTCTTGATCATCGCTCTCCTCCTCTTTTTCATCCAATGAGCTTCCAGATTCAGCAGTTTCTTCTTTCATAGGCTCCTGCAAGGCATTAGTCTCTTCCTTAGGTTGAGAGCATTTATTAAGATATTCCATTATGTAGTCATTACAATCCTTATAATTATAAAATCAATATTCAAGTATAGCATAAATCTCGTATTTATAAAGTGCATCATCAATACTTTCAAGAAAATAGGCAATTTCGAATGCACCCTTCCAAGCAATAAATTCTTCAATTTGTTCCACATCACATAATTCATAATTTCCCTTAACATAAGAAGATATGGTAACATTATTATTATACTCACATTGAAAAGGGAGGTGTTTATACCTCCTACAGCAACAAGATTTATCAAAGCAATAAGTAACATTATAAGCATAGCACAAGTTTTTAGCATAGTTATGCAAATTATTAATTTGCTCCCATAAGTTTTCCCTTTTTGTGACAAGCGGTGTTCCTTATAATATTTTTGTTGTTTATCCGTGACCCACACTTGCCAATAAGATGTAGTTTCAAAGACATCAAACATTGATAGCAAGCATGATAAAGCAAAAATAACAACTAGAATAAGACCTATTTTTTGTGTTTTTTGATAAAGAGAAGCAAACAAGACAAAATAAAATAAACTAACAAAAAAATCAAAGTAAATAGATTGGAAGTGAGAGACTTCCCTTGCATAAATTCTCTTCCTCCCCGGCAACGGTGCCAGAAAAGTGCTTGATCCATGTGAACACACGTTTGCTGGGAGATCCCAAGAGGAAGGTATGAAGAGTGAAGCAACAAGTTTCCCTTTGAAAGAAACCAAGGTTGAATCGACCAATAGGCGGAAGGAGTAACTTCAGACGGTTGATGCAACTGAGATGGCAGGGCGCACTACCGGTTCAGAAGCAACGTGGAACCTACACAACACAATCAAATTACTTTGCCCCCAACGAAGCAGTGAGGTTGTCAATCTCACCAGTTTTTCTGAACACGAAGAGGTTAAACGCATGGTGTGGAAAACAGTAGGAGAACAGTATGAAGCAGTAGTAACAGTATGAAACCAATGTGAAAGCAGTGTGTGTATTATCAGTATGAGAAAAAGGACCGGGGTCCATAGTTCACTAGTGGTGTCTCTCCCTGAAAGATAAATAACATGCGTGATGAACAGATTACAGCTGGGCAATTGACAGAAATGAAGGCTGCACCGCAGTGCATACGCAAGACATAAAGATTACTATGTGATTCGTGCGGGAATTACAACAAAATACATAGACCGTCATCCAACTGCACCTATGTCGAATAATCCACCCTCCGAATATCATCCTAACAAATGTTGGGTATTAAGTTTCTTGTAACAGATTATCACAGTAAGCAAAGTGTGTAATGTAAACAATGTAAACTAGGTAACCACCATTGTTTTCTCCCTAATGGGAACAACACATCCTCCACCCGTCACGTTTCTGTTACTCAAGCACAGATGCAAAGGAGGCATGAACCCACTATCGAGCATAAATACTCCCTCTTGGAGTTACTAGCATCTACTTGGCCAGAGCATCTACTAATAACAGAGAGCATGCAAGATCATAAATAACATAAGCATGAAGATAACATGATAGATTGATAATCAGAAGACATAGCATTCAACATCCATCAGATCCCAGCAAACACAACATGTAACATTACATAAAGATCATCTCGATCATGTGAGGCAGCTCACGATATCTAAACTGCAGAAAACAAGGAACTAGCTCTGTGGCATCTTGTCAATAGGTTAGTCCGGAAAATCGATAAAAATGACATAAAGTGTATATCAAACATGTGGGAAACAACATGAAAACAACATGGAACATCAGAAATTAAGCATATATTTATTCGTTTGCTCTCAATGATGATTTATTGAGTGAGGAATTATCATCGCTCGGTAACTTGTCATCTGCCTTTGCGCTTGCATTATCTAGCCTAGCCTTTACTGAATTTCATGCCTTGACTGACATTCTAGATGGGATTAGTCCATTAAGTATTCAGGAGGATCGACGTTGGTTTTGTTGGGGGAAGACCACTTACTCATCGACAAAATTCTATAACTTCATGTTTGCCGCTGTTCCCTGTGCCGCGACTATCAATAATATATGGAAATCCAAGTGCCTGCCTAAACTCAAGGTTTTTCTATTGTTACTTTTCCTTGATCGACTCAACACTAAGGAGTTAATGATCCGTAAACACTGGAAAATTGAGGATGGTGATCATTGTGTCCTTTGCTCTCATGGTTCCGTTGAGACCAGAGATCACCTTTTCTTTGAATGCACATTTTCTAAGTTATGCTCGCATGCTATCCAGATCAAATGGAACAGTCACAGATCCTTTTTGGATAGAATTACCTGTCCACGTGTTCCTTTTCGTGGACCATGTTTCATGGAAGTCACTTCTTTTGCCACTTGGAATATTTGGAAGTGCCGCAATGATCTTATTTTCAACAAGATCCATGTCTCTTTCCCTAGATGGCGCACTCTATTTTGTTCTAATATGTTGCTTCACCAACATAGGGTTAAGGATGATTTAGTACAACCCTTAATTGACTGGACCAGAACAGTCTTCTCATAATGTATTCTCATTTAACTTTTCTCTCTTGATGTATTTTTGATTCACCACTCATATAAATATAAGATTTAACCGTAGGGTAAAAGCCACTCATATCAATATAAAATTTAACCATAGGGTTTTACCCTACGGTAGGTGTTTAAAAAAATGTGGGCACCATGCCTCATCCCCGGCTCTAGTGAAGAAAGCATTTCAGCATGGCTTCTTTTGGCTCACTGCCTTGCATAAAGCAGAAGATTTAGTAAGAAAGTGTAATGGGTGTCAGAGATATGCTAGTAATATCCATATGCCAGCCTATGACTTGGTCATTTGCAGTATGGTGCTTGGACATGGTAGGGCCTTTCAAGCCAGCTCGGGGAAACATGACCCACATCTTGGTCATGGTCGAGAAGTTTACCAAGTGGATTGAGGTGAAGCCAATCCGGAAGTGTTATGGTCACACAACTGTGACCTTTATGAAGGATATTATCCCGAGATATGGCTACCCTCATGGGATCATCTCGGATAATGGAACAAATTATGTTGAGGGAGATTTTGCTCGGTTCTGCAAGGAGAAGAGGATCCGACTTGACATTGCGTCAGTCGCACATCCAGAATCAAATGAACAAGTTGAAAGAGCCAACGACATGGTTCTATCTGGCATTAAACCTCGGTTCATTGAGCCATTACAGTGAACCGCAGGTTGTTGGCTGGATGAGCTACCGACGGTGTTGTGGAGTCTAAGGACTACCCCCAACCGATCTACCGGATACACACCGTTCTTCCTGGTGTATGGGGCATAGGTCGTGTTGCCAACCGACATAGAGCATGACTCGCCGAGAGTAACCCTCTATACAGAGGCAGAGGCAAGAGAAGCCCGGGAAGATGGTGTTGATTTGCTAGAAGAAGAAAGAGAATTAACTCTGTCAAGATCAGCTGTATATCAACAGAATCTGAGACGCTATCATAGTCGAAAAGTGAGCCCACGGGTGTTCAGAGAAGGAGATCTAGTGCTTAGGCTGGTGCAATGCACAACCGGGATGCACAAACTTTCCCCTCCATGGGAAGGGCCATTCATTGTGAGCAAGGCTCTGCACAATGATGCATACAACCTCATTGATGCACAGGAACCAAAGAAGAACATGATGGATAAATCCGGAGAAGAAACTAAACACCCCTAGAATGTAGCTCTACTTCACCGTTTTCATTCCTGAAAATGCATTGTATGTGTCTCCTTACCGAGTTGAACTATGTCGGCACCCCGACAACGAACTCGAGGACTGCCTGTGCCTAACTTGCTCTGTGTATTTGCTTTTTTACTTTCGTATGTTAGTTATTCATCTCGGAATTTCATGCGTAGGTTTAGTAGTGTGCTTAAACCTAAGGGCAAACTCTTCGATTTTGTTGTTTTTCGAAACTCGGCTTCATGGCAAGCAAGAGAACAAACTAAGGGTCAGTGATCAAATGAACAACTACTAAGGAAAGAAAGAGTTAATCAACCGACATGGTTGTTGTTTCTTCCGTTTTCGACTAAGTGTTGAACAGTTTTAATTCTTATCTTAGAATTGTGAATATTATAAACTTGGTTTTCGAAATCTCGTGACTCGACTGTCAAAAAACCACTAGTGGTAGGCAAGAGCAGAGAAGAAAAAAGCCGAGTAGATAAGAGAACATACTCGGGGACTTGACTTAAAGCAATCCGGCATTTAGCCAGTCTTGCGCAAACTTAATTAAAATCAAAGTGGCAAAAGATAAACGTATCCATTACATCTGAACCCGGCATACCGGGAATCTGACAAATTTTAAGATTGTTTGATGAGCATTAGGCCGCAGCCGGAGGAGTGGAAGATGTGTCGGTTCCCACCGGGATGGTGGACTCGGCGGAGGTGTTGGCACTGAGGATATCGGTGGTTGCCTCGGTGGTGACCATCTCGGTGGCAACGGTCTCGGCAGCTAGGGTAGTGGCCGTCTTGGTAATGGTGGTCGGGTCGACCTCGGCCTCGATCACCTCGTCAACTTCTTCGGAACCCTCATCTGCCTCAGCTTATCCTTCAGCATCGCCGCCCTCATCTGCATCGGCTTCTCCTTCAGCGGCCTCACCCTCGTCCTCGGATCCCTCTTCCTCCTCGTCCTCGGTCTCTGGCTCGAGGGGACCATCAATGAACTCCTTGGTCTCGGCGTAGGACGCGAGCCGGAATGCGGTTTCCTGGCGAGCCCAAACCTGGTATTCATCCGTGGACCATTTGTACTTGGTACGCATGGTCTTGAATGCATCGAGGTTGATGGACTCGTACTAGGACAGAATGAACTGCAGAGTCTTATCTGCGCCAACGTGTGCTGAAGAAGCACGCCACTCCTTGAGGTGATCCTTGGTCTGGTCAAGACTCTTGGCCAACTCGTCAATTGTCTCCGGGACTGCCTGACCTGGCCAGAAGTTCCGGTACACCCGGGTTGCACTTGAGAGGAGATTGGCTCCAATAGACTTGAGGGGCAGAACTCGGGACTTGATGGCCTCGATTGGATCCTCGATGTTGGCCCTCTCCGTGAGAACTTCCCTAGCCTGAGCTCTTTTTACCCGGGATTTCACGATGGCGTTTAGAGCGCCACCTTGCAATTCAGGGAAGGCTCCTGTGAGATAAGTTGTCCAAGTTAAATCATCATCAGTACGGTAGATCAGGTCAAGACCTAGAAGAAACAGATAAGAGAAGAGGCTTACTTTTCAGATTCAAGTTGAGTGTGGACAGCTTGGTCAGCCACCTGTCGGTGTCCAAGTTGGCCTTGTCCAGCTGGGTTTGAAGAGATTTTTCCCTGGACTCGATCTCAGTGTTCTGGTCCTTGAGGTTCTTGATTTCTTCTTATTGGCGGGCCTTCTCGGCAGCAGATTCCTTCTACGGCTCAGTCTTGGCTTTCTCGGCCTCGTCCTTTTTCCTTTTCACTTCGGCAAGTTCCAACTTCAGCCGAGTTACCTAGGCCTTCTCGGTCTAGAGCTCGTCCTTGAACGTGGCCTCGCAATCAGTGAGCTGCATTTGTATCTCGGCCAGAGTGATACAGTCTTGGTGCTTTTAAACAAAAAGTTTATGTTCATCTGCACAGGAACAGTCCGGTTAGCGGGCAATAAGGATCATAGAAATAGAATAAGGAAGATGAAAAGAAACTTATTCTCAAGGGCCAAGATCTTGCTCTGGGCTGACTCAGTGAGTGTGGTGCAGTCTTGATGCTTCTCGGCAAAAATCTTGTGCTCATCTGAATCGGAACGACGAAGTTAGCCAGCGAAAGGAGGGTGTAAATACAAAACGCGAGATAGAATAGGGAGAGCTTACTCTCCAAGGCAGAGATCTTGGTGATAGAGTCCATCAGTTGCTGCTCCAACACAGCTGTTGAAAATGAAGAGAACGCGAGTTAAAAAATCGATGCAGTAAAAAGCATACTCGATATCTCGGTGTTAAGAAGTGGTACCTTTGCCTCCCAGTAGCTCCTGGAGGCGAAGGTTGTGCTCGGTAAGGTCCCGGTGGGACCAGAGAAGCTTGTGGTACGGCTTGGCACGGGTCTCTATGCAAACCTGGAAATAAACAAATGGATAAGGGGTTGGAAGATTCGACCCGAGTAAAACCTTAACTCGGTCGAGTAATGTCTACTTGGCCCAAATCTCGGGGACTGGATGTGTGTATTGATATCGGGTTTGCAATTTAATCTCGTAAAAAGCCGAAAAGGAAGAAGGTTACTTACCCCAGAAGTGATCTCAACATCTTCGGCAGCAGAGCGCAAGGAGTACATTTTGTGCGCAAGTGTATTGGTGGAGGACGTAACCGCCATGGTCACCTGGCCGACATCGGCTTGGTTCCAATCCTGGCGGTAGTGGTCCAATGGGCCCATCTTCTTCCCGACGTGGACCTCGGGAATGTACCCGACATGGTGAAGGCTCACCTCCAAGTTCTGCTGGTGTACTCCTAGCCCTTGGTGTGGGACCATATGTGTATCAGAGATGATTGCCAGAGTGCCTGCTTTTGGCTGCCCGAATCCAACCTTCTTATGGGGAACATAGGCTTTCTTTGACCGAGTTGTCAGTGGCAAGTTCACGAAGGAAGGCTCCTTCCCCTCGGTGGTCCTCTTTGAGCTACCCTGCACAGGCGCAGAGGTCTGTCTTGGTGGAAGAGAGGCAGCAGACCGAGTTGCAGGTCGCTGCCGAGTAGAAGGAGGAGTTGCTGATGGGCCTGCTGGATTTGCTACTGTGGTTGGTGGTGTTGCTGTTGCCATTGTTGCTGGTGTTGATGTTGTTGTTGATGCTGGAGTTGCAGAGGATGTTGTCGGCGGTGTTGGTGCTGCTGGTGTTATCGTAGGAGCCACTGCTAGCGAGGCTTGCTACTATGGTGTCTCTTCTTGTTGCTGCTGCTGTTACTCTGGACCGGCTCCGGGCGTTCCGGAGCCTCATTGATTTCCATTTCAGCGCCCATGTTGCTCGCACCGAGGTCTTGGTCTTCCCTCTCTGGGATCTGCATCTACGACATGTCCATGGTATTGGATTCCGGGTTCTCGGCGTCAAGGTCAATGTACCCACTTAAGTCTGGGAGCCGGATCACTGGTGGAAGCATGGTACTCGGTCTCGCCGAGACAGAGCGTCTCGGTGTCAAGGTGAATGCAGGAGGCTCGGTTATCTCGATGGGAATAAGATCACTACAAGAGAAAAATAGAGACAAGGAAACCAAACACAACTGAATCAACTCGGGCAGAAAAGCAAAGAAGTAAAGGAAGTGCAAAGGGGAGGCATATCGAAACTGACTTACCCATCAGACATGGGCCGCTTGGGCTTTTGGATGGTCTGGCCCTTGATACCGGGTTTCTTCTTGCTCCTCTTGGGCGGAGGAGCAACTGTGCCGCGAGAAGATCTTCCCCGCGTAGTCCATCTCAGAAGAGTTGTACGAGTTGGGCGTGGACGAGGTTCACCTCGGAGACCGATTTTTTGGGGTTATAGTCCGAGTTCACCATCTCGGTGGGAGGATCGACGTGGAATGCAGGAAGCCCTATCAGTTCCATCTTGGGGGGATTCTTGACGTAGAAGAATCCCCGCTGCCATGTAGCACCCTCACATTTAATAATGAAGAATTACTGTGTTAAGTGCTAGTCCCTGGATCAATGCTAGCACCACAGAACAAAATGTAATGTATCATTGCAGAAGTATCCCAAAATTATTACAAATGATCCAGAATAGCCAAGTATGGCTTTATTAGAAAGTGCATAGTCTTGAAAAACTAGCAAAACTCAGAGTTCTAAACAGCAGAAATAAAGATAGCAATGAGGCTCCATCTTCAATCATGCGTAGGCATTACATGTTGGGTGTAGACTCGAGTCCAATCACTTGATCAAACTTCATCATCACAATTTCCTGCACGTTGGAATATGCAGCCCCTGAAGGAGATTCAGTACATACAATGTACTGGCAAATGACACTATGGTGGATATAAAATGGAAAGTCTAAACTACATGCATATCTGGCTTGGTGGAGTTTAGTCTATTTGCAAAATGCAAGTTTTTCCCTAACACTTTTGAAAAAGAGTTTTCTTTCAAAGATTGGCACCATGGGACACACCCATGAGCACCACAACTAATGTTTACTTAGCCAAATTTTACTTCTTCAAAACGGTGTTGAGATTCTTCTGTCCATCCTTGACCAACTGCTCGAAGTCGTCCATTACCGGGGACACGGCTATGATCATAGTTTCTAACTCTGTAGAGGTTGTGCACTTCCACCCTTTGTCTTCAATTAGTCCAAACATCCTATACACCCGGAGTGCATCATGGAAAGGAGAGAATTGAGACGAGATCTTTCAGAAGCAAGAATCAAACCCAACCAGCAAGACCCATTCCACCTATAATTATGCTACATCTTCATGTCAAGCATGGGCTGAACTCTCACAACTTAGTTGATCAAGACAGAGCCCATATGTCAAAGGGCTGCACGGGAAGCTACTAAACTTAGAGGGACTTAGGAATCTCTTTGTTTCATGGGTGGCCATCCACAAGTGTACTCCTTCGGTGATAAACACCATTGATATGGCCCTAGGGAGCCACTCAACATAATCCAATCACATCCAAAATCCACCCAGGTGTTTCATTGAGGGTTATACTTAGAATTTTTTCACATTGAGTAAAAAAAATTTGTAGCAAGGCTAAGCATCTACTAAGTATAAGTATCCAAAGTAACAAGTCTAAAGGATTGCTACACACTACTTGGGATTTTGCATAGCATATAATAACTTAGTAAAATTCCCTATCATGCATACTACTCAAAAACACTAGTAATGCATGGTGAAAATATGGGAGATTTGATGGTGTGTCACTTGCCTTGGCAATAGGATGAACGATCACAGAAAAAATAACAGCAACAAGAGTAGACTTGCTCCTCTTGACAATCTAATACAAGCAAAACAAGCCACACATAAACATACAAAACAAACATAACATATAAAACAAAATACAATACAAAAACATGTATGCATGTTATGCAATGGTCAAATTAATGCACAAAGTTCACAACTATCAATACTTACTAACAATGATGTTCTCTGATGTTAATAACATGGTTATGATGCATGCAAAGCAAATTTATTATTAAATTATAATTATTAGCATTACTAGGGTTTTAATATAGGCTAACTTGAAGATTAATAGGGTTTCTGTTACAAAGTTGCACAAATAATTTTTCCAACGCATCTACTGGATAGAGTACATCAAAACAAAACCATCGAAATTGATTTCACCTAAAAAGGATTTATAGATTAAAAGTTATGCCCAAATTAGTGATTAATAGAGATCTACAAAAAACATGTGAGTGCACGTTTCAAATTTGAATTTGAATATCCTAAATTAAACTACACAATGTACTGATTCCAAAAAGTCCAAAATCATTGAATTTGGATAAACAGAACTCGAGATATGATTTTTTGAAGTTTTGAAACAAATCTGTTTTATTTCTGTTTTAATTAGAAAAGTGATCGATCCGAAGGGAGCTCAACAGAGCGCTGTGATTGGTTCAAAACGATTCGCACGGATCGCTCGCTGTGAGGCGTTAGATCTAAAGGAGATTGTACAGTCCAGATCTAAAGAAAACGCTTCGCGGAAGGCTTCTGTGGCCCTTCGATCTCGATCGGATGGTCACCGTTCCTCCTCTGCTTCGGGGACGCCGGAGAGCTCGCCAGGAACGTGGATGCGCGGCGGTGGTGACAGAGAGAGCACGGCGCGGCTATTCTATGGCACTAGGGAGATCACGGGGCATACCAGGAGGTGTAGTAAGACGGAGCGGACTCGATGGCGCGGTGATTTGCTCGCTCGCTTCCTGTTCCGTCGGGGATGGCTCGCCGGAGAAGCGGTGGGCGGGCTCGGACACGGTTGGCCGCGACAACCTGCTCGACGAAAACGTGTGCAATTATGTCAGTAAGATGCGCGACAACGAGGGCAAGCGGGAGGGGGCAAAGAGTAAGGGTGAGGACGTCTACGGTCACCGTAGGGAGCTTAAACACGGCGGCGGCAAAGGCGAGATCGGGAGCTTGATTGCGGCGATTTTCGAGCGAGGTTCGAACTGGGGTTCGTGGGGGAGACTCATGGACGTCGAGAGCGAGGTATTATATAGGGGCCTGGCGTGCGGGAGGGGCTAGGGTACCGGGGAGGCGGTGGCGGTCTTCGACGGACGCACGGCGTCATGTTCGTCTCGGCATGCTTCCGTCACACCATGTCATGCGGGGTCGGGCTAACAGTGGGAGAAGGAAAGGAAGCGGGATGGTGAGGGTTTCTGCGGCCTCGTGGGCCTCTCCGTGCAGCGCGCGTGCGGGGTATAGGGGAGAGAGGGAAATGGGCCTGGGCCGAGAGAGGGAAAGGAGAGGGCTGGGCTGATGCGCTGGTTTTTCTCTCTTTTTTTCTCTTCTATTTTTAATTCAATTGATTCAAATTCAAATCAAAAGCCCACCAAAGCAATTCAGAAAAATACACAAAAATATGTTTTGGAAAGCTTATGAAAAATAGAACATTTTGGTACTATTATTTCCCAAAACTAAATTACTTTATTTTAGAGAAAGATTTAAATCCAAAAGGTGGTTTAATAGGTAGTAATACCTAAAATCTTGTGTTTATCAAATTACAAGTCAAATCTTATGCAATCAAAATTAAAGTATGATATGATGATCATGAGTGCATGAAGGTTTTAAAATTTTCAAAAATTTCAAAATCCTGGGATGTTACAGACTACCCCCTTAAAAGGAATCTCGTCCCGAGATTCGAGAAGGCTAGCAATTAGGTTGGAAAAGTTATGAGGTGGGCTATCACCCTTAGAAGAATATAATTGTGATTGTACTTCCACCAGGTAATTGAGGTAATGGATCATGGGATTGAATCAAATGAGTTAAGGGTTACCATTCACAAAATCCATGTTGATATGATTCACATGCTCCTTCTTGAATGGGTTGGGCTTGGCAGCTTCTGTAGTCTTCTGCTCTGGGCAATCAGTTGCATAATGTCCCTTGTTTCTGCACTTGAAACACATCACTTGACTAATATCCCTCTTCATTTCATGTTTGTGGTTGTGGTGTCCATTTCCTTTTGAGTGATCATTGTTGCTACCATTGTTTTCCTTGAGTCCTTCAACGTGATCATGACCATTATGAGTGTGTCCATTCCCACCATTGTGATGGTTCTCATGTTTGTGAGCATTGTGTCCTCCATTTGATGTGTGCCTCTTATATGAGGGTCCAGAGTGGTATTTTCCACCATTACTGTACTTCCTCTTCCTGTTTTCCTCCTTCGTCATGTTGTTATCCAAAGTAATGGCTTGATCCAACAGAGCTTGATAATTTGGGGCATATGCTACAGACAAGGGTATCTTTAGGTCCCCTTTAAGTCCACTGAGAAATTTTTCCTTCCTCTTGGCATCAGTGTCAATGTCCTCTGGTCCATACCTTGATAAGGAATGGAAATCATCCATATACTCCTTTAGGGTTCTACCTCCCTAATTCAGACTACGAAACTCCTCCTTCTTGAGGTTCATTATCCCAGATGAGATATGTGCATTGCGGAATCCCTCCTTAAAATCATCCCAAGTCATGCCTTCCAGTGGATGAGTCACTTGATAAGTTTCCCACCACATTGCGGCAGGTCCTTCTAACAGATGTGCTGTGAATCTCACCTTCTCCGCATCAGTGCACTCACAAGTTACTAAGTCCTTGTTTATTGAACGAAGCCAGTCATCCGCCTTAATGGGATCAGTAGCATATGAGAACTTGTTAGGTCTAAACCTCAGAAATCTAGTAAGTCTGTCCACTAGGGGTGGTGGTGGAGGATTGTTGTTGTTATTGTTGTTGTGGTTGTTCATTGCTTCTACAAACTAAGTCATCATCTGTAGAAGTTGGGCTTGGGAAGTGAGCATCTGCTGTAGGGACTCATTGTTGTTGTTGTCCTCATTGTTGTTGTTGTTGTTGGGGTCGCGACGAGGAGGCATATGTGGGTTTTCAGCATATATGAGTAAAAGATAGATAGAGCTATGAGGAGAAAATTTTCCTACCCATGCACAAAACAACAAGACAAACAATCAATGGAAAATAACAACTTAAAATATTTTATCTCTTAACCAAATTTCGAAATTTGGACCTATTTTTTAAAAAACTTAAGCAAAACAACTTAGTTGCAAACCAAAACACTCGATCATTTCCATAGCACAAGTTGATAGGTCAATACTCAAACAAAAATCTAGCTAACGCATTCTGCCATGGTGGTCAACTACTGGGATGGGTCATAACTCTTATGAATGATCTCTATGTTCTTGTACATCTTCAACTCCTTTTCAAGAGCGTTGATCTCTTCTTCAGCTTCTTGGAGATCCTTCTGAGTGTGATAAAGTCTCCACGTAAGTCTTTCTCCCAGTTCTGTGATAGCCTCCCATGCAACGCATCTAGCTGACTCGAAGAATGAAGTGTATTGTTGTGGGCTGGTGAAGATGCAGTCCCCTTTTGTCTTGTGGTCACACCCTTTGCTTTTGTATAGGTGGAGTTGCACCCACCAATATTCTTGGCCATCATCAATGAAAGGAAAACCTTTGTAGAGTGCTGCTCCTCCAAATCCTAGTCTTTCATTAGGTTCTTAAATGCCTTTGGAAATTCAGACTCACAATCCAGAGTCATGGTCATCAATGGGCCCTTCTTTAGTGATTCAATTAGGTTGGTTCTATAAGTTAGTTAAGTCATTAGAAGATTGAATCATAGGTAGAAGTACTAGAAGAAAAGGTGTTCTAGCTATGTTAGAGCGGAATAGATGGTCAATCCTAGGTTCCTTGGTGGTGGTGGAGTTGCAGCTCTTCGTCTTTAAGTTGGAAGTCCTTGGCGATTGCGAAGTTGAAGCTCCATCATCATTGAGTTTTGAAGTGTAGGAGAAAACATAAGTCATAAAAGCATAAGGTAAGGAGGTACTAGATACGAGACAAGTAAGAGTACTTTGAAAATATTAAGTCCTTTCCATGGTGATCATCAGATCATTAACAACTTATTGAAATTTGGATATTCACTATAGTGAGAGATACTGGCACCCGCTAGCCAATCAGGGAACCGGTCTCATGTACGTGGACATGTAATGTTGGTCTGGGCTGCTTCATCTCACTATGCCTCTAGGATCCAAAAATACTCAAAGGAGTTAATAAATTTGATCAAAAGGGTTTTCCAAACCTAAGGGCTCGAATCTACAGAAACACTTTGCTCTGATACCATTTTGTAGCGCCCTCACATTTAATAATGTAAGAACTACTATGTTAAGTGCTAGTCCCTGGATCAATGCTAGCACCACAGAACAAAATGTAATGTATCATTGCAGAAGTATCCCAAAATTATTACAAAGGATCCAGAATAGCCAAGTATAGCTTTATTACAAAGTGCATAGTCTTGAAAGACTAGCAAAACTCAGAGTTCTAAACAGCAGAAATAAAGATAGCAATGAGCCTCCATCTTCAATCATGCGCCACAGGAATTAAATGTTGGTTGTAGACTTGAGTCCAATCACTTGATCAAACTTCATCATCACAATTTCCTGCACGTTGGAATATGCAGACCCCGAAGGAGATTCAGTACAAACAATGTACTGGGAAATGACACTATGGTGGATATAATATGGCAAGTCTAAACTACATGCATATCTGGCTTAGTGGAGTTTAGGCTATTTGCAAAAAGCACGTTTTTCCCTAACACTTTTGAAAAAAGAGTTTTCTTTCAAAGATTGGCACCATGGGACACACCCATGAGCACCACAACTAATGTTTCCTTAGCCAAAATTTACTTCTTCAAAACGGTGTTGAGATTCTTCTATCCATCCTTGTCGAGTTGCTCGAAGCATCTAATAAATATAAGTCTCCAAAGTAACAAGTCTAAAGGATTGCTGCACACTACTTGGGATTTTTCATAGCATATAATAACTTAGTAAAATTCCCTATCATGCATACTACTCAAAAACACTAGTAATGCATTGTGAAAATATGGGAGATTTGATGGTGTGTCACTTGCCTTGGCAATAGGATGAACAATCACAACAATAATAACAGCAACAAGAGTAGACATGCTCCTCTTCACAATCTAATACAAGCAAAACAAGTCACACACAAACATACAAAACAAACATACCATATAAAACAAATTAACAATACAAAAACATGTATGCATGTTACGCAATGGTCAAATTAGTGCACAAAGTTCACAACTAGCAATACTTACTAACAATGATGTTCTCTGATGTTAATAACATGGTTATGATGCCTGCAAAGCAAATTTATTATTAAATTATAATTATTAGCATTACTATGGTTTTAATATAGGCTAAATTGAAGATTAATAGGGTTTCTGTTACAAAGTTGCACAAATAATTTTTTCAACGTCTCTACTGGATAGAGTACATCAAAACAAAACCAAATAAATTGATTTCACCTAAAAAGGATTTATAGATTAAAAGTTATGCCCAAATTAGTGATTAATAGAGATCTACAAATAACATGTGAGTGCACGTTTCAAAATTGAAATTTGAATAGCCTAGATTACACTACACAATGTACTGATTCCAAAAATTCCAAAATCATTGAATTTGGATAAACAAAACTCGAGATATGATTTTTTTTGAAGTTTTGAAACAAATCTGCTTTATTTCTGTTTTAATTCGAAAAGTGATCGATCCGAAGGGAGCTCAACGGAGTGCTGTGATTGGTTGAAAACAATTCGCACGGATCGCTCGATGTGAGGCGTTAGATCTAAAGGAGATTGTAAGGTCCAGATCTAAAGAAAACGCTTCGCGGAAGGCTTCTGTCGTGGCCCTTCGATCTCGATCGGACGGTCACCGTTCCTCCTCTACTTCGGGGACGCCGGAGAGCTCGCCGGGAACGTGGACGCGCGGCGGCGGTGACAGAGCGAGCACGGCGCGGCTATTTTATGGCACTAGGGAGAGCACGGGGCATACCAGGAGGTGTAGGAAGACGGGGCGGACTCGACGGCGCGGTGATTTGCTCGCTCGCTTCCTGTCCCGTAGGATGGCTCGCCGGAGAAGCGTCGGGCGGCGGGCGGGCTCGTACACGGTTGGCGGCGACAACCTTCTCGACGAAAACGTGCGCAATGATGTCAGTAAGATGCGCGACAACGAGGGAAAGCGGGAGGAGGCAAAGAAGAGGGGTGAGGACGTGTACGATCACCGTAGGGAGCTTGAACACGGCGGAGGCAAAGGCGAGATCGGGAGCTCGATTGCAGCGATTTTCGATCGAGGTTCGAGCTGGGGTTCGTGGGGGAGACTCACGGACGTCGAGGCGAGGTATTATATAGGGGCCTGGCGTGCGGGGGCGGGGGGGGGGGCTGGGGCACCGGGGAGGCGGTGGCGGTCTCCGACGGACGCACGGCGTCATGTTCGTCTCGCATGCTTCCGTCACGCCACGTCATGCGGGGCCGGGCTGACAGTGGGAGAAGGAAAGGAAGCGGGATGGTGAGGGTTTCTGCGGCCTCGTGCGCCTCTCCGTGAAGCGTGCATGCGGGGTATAGGGGAGAGGGGGAAATGGGCCTGGGCCGGGAGAGGGAAAGGAGAGGGGCTCGGCTGTTGCGCTGGTTTTTCTCTCTTTTTTTCTCTTTTGTTTTTAATTCAATTGATTCAAATTCAAATCAGAAGCCCACCAAAGCAATTCAGAAAAATACACAAAAATATGTTTTGGAAAGCTTATGAAAAATAGAACATTTTGGTACTATTATTTCCCAAAACTAAATTACTTTATTTTAGAGAAAGATTTAAATCCAAAAGGTGGTTTAATAGGTAGTAATACCTAAAATCTTGTGTTTATCAAATTACAAGTCAAATCTTATGCAATCAAAATGAAAGTATGCTATGATGATCATGAGTGCATGAAGGTTTTAAAATTTTCAAAAATTTCAAAATCCTGGGATGTTACATGCCACTTTTGGCAGGACTCTAAACCCGGAATCCGGGGGAACTTGGACCCCGGGCGTGGAACCACCATCGCGGCTCCAGACTGAGTTGTGCGCTTGGGCACGTTCGGGTTCACCGGATTGGGGAGGACTTGTTTTCAGAAATGGAAGTACTTGCTCCATATTTCTACGGTGGGAAGGAGGCCGAGATAGGCCTCCGAGAAGGTGACAAAGGAGGAAAGCGTTGCCGGGGAGGTGATGAGGTTGACGACCGAAATAGAGGAAGAACGTATGCATGAAGGGATAAAGAGGGACGTCGAACCCGCGTTCGAAGTGGCCGAGGAAGACCACGTACACATTCTCGGCAGGTTCGGGCTGGATCTCCGCGCCGGGTTTCCGGCACACGACGCCCGCCGGGATGCGGCGAGTGTCCAGCAGCCACGAAATGTCGTCGTCCCGGACCTCGAAGCCGGCCCACGCGCCGCGCGTGGATGCGGATCCCTCCAGCTCCACCTCTTCCACGGCTTCGAGCTCCATGTCGCGGATTGGAGATTTCGGCGCTTCCGAGATGCTTGAGGGCGCGGGGAGATGCTTGGGTTGCAGTGAGCGTAGAAGCGCGGCAGCGGCGCGGAGGATAAACGTCATGGCGATGCAGGGCACGGTGATGAACGACTCGGAGAAGAACAGTTTGGCGGCGCGCAGATCTGCGGTGAGGTCGAGCTTGAGCGCGGCGGCGCTCCGGTGCGCGGTGCGATGCAGAAGCGCGGCGGAGTCCACAGAACGACAGCGACGTTCAAGTGCACGCGACGGAGAGCGGCGGAGCGGAGCGCTGCGCGAAGTTGCGGTGGAAGTGAAAAGGGGCAAGTTACGGAGAAAAGAAAGAGGAAGGAGACGCGCGGGTTTTTATACCCCCGGGGAAGTGATAACTGCTCCGGATTCATCGTGGCAAAAATCGTGGGGGCGGTGCGGTTACTACGCACGTAGAAACGCACGAAGCGGGTTTACCGCGCGTAACGTGCGCAGTGAATCCCACATTAACCGCAACAGGTAGTTGAGTGCACTGCGGCGATGTGACAGCTGGTGGGGCCACGTATCAGCATGCGGCGTGGGTGTGGCGCGTGCGTGGTTGCGCACAAGAAACGAGGCGACGTGCGCAGCGATTCTCCGCCACGTGTAGCGTCCACTACGCGAAGAAAACGAGGCGCCCACGCCTTGCACTGTTCGAACCTGTGCAGAAAATGGCTAAGTGTGGGGATCTCGGTAAGATCAAACCCAACACGGGCATCTCGGATTTTGGTGGAAAATCCATGGCAGTAATTGAGGATTGAATCCGAGTTCGAGGTGAAAGTTGGGCTGAGATAAAGATATCTCGGTCGAGTATTCAGAAGTTTGTTGGTTTAAGCTGGCACGGCCCAGCGTCCGAGTTCGCTGGACCAAACCAGCTTCGGGAACTAATGTCGGGGGCTACCCCCGAGTAGGGTCAAGCTTGGTATGAAATGGTATCCAAGGAGTGGATACCAAGTTGCTATGACCGAGATGTTGTTAATCGAGATCCATATTGGTACCGAGATGAGGGGTACCGAGATAGATCTATCTTGGTAAGAAGGATCAAGGGAGATATGAAGAAACGAGTGCCCCCCAGGTTATCCGAGATACACTTGGAGAATCCGGGTAGACGAAGAATTATTCATCCCGGAACAGGATCAACGGAGCAGTTGAGATCCCGAAGATCACGGGAGAGTACGCGCGTGCGGTTCTACTTACAAGGCATGATGATGTATACTTGTACAGCGAAGAAGTACATGGCATGGGCGAGGCCACGTTCTGTCTCTGACAAGGGGGACAGGACATGTCAGTGGCTACGAAGGAGAAGACTTTCGGCGTATGGCAGCGAGCGTGCGCTATGGCACAGTGTTCTACGCCTAACCCTGTACGTTTCGTCAGTGGCCACCAGTATATAAGGTGGCCACACCCCTCCTGCGCGAGGGACGACCCCAGACGATGCAACCAGCAGACATATTCCTTAGAGAGAAGAGAGAGCTTCTTCTTCCTCTAGCTCTGTGAGCTTGAGGAACCACATTGTACTCGGTTTCCCACTGATATTGACAGACACGTAGGAGTAAGGGTGTTACCTCCACACGAGGGCCCCGAACTTGGGTAGATCTTGGTGTTTGCAGTGTAGTGAAGGCGCCGTCTAGGCATGCAATCCCTCCTTGGATACCCACAGTGTCCATCGGCCCCAAACTCAAGTCATCCCATGGCATCTGTCTTTACCTCACCACGACACAACATGAATGGCGGTGGCGAGAACCAGCCTACGTGGCCGCGGAAAGCTGGCGCGATGACCATCGTCGTCTTCTTGTAGGGCATATTGAAGAGCCATAGTGCAACAATTTTCCACGTGGTGTTGATTCCTTAGTCGGTAATTTGCTCTAGAGGTGTTTCTTTTCTCATACATTTTGCAAATCCATCCGGAAGCTGGAAGCACGGGTCTAGAGTTTTGCCACGTTATTATAGGCATATAAATCAGCGTCCATTTCAAAATTTATAGAAAAATTATATCTCATAGCAATTATGACCGTGCCAAATTAGACGCCTTAGTTTTCACATAGACCATAGCTAACAGCTACGCTGGGTCATGACCCTTTTGCTGCTCCAATATTCATACAAATAATCGGAAAAGGACACGACGAAAGCTATTAGTATGCACAATTCCAAGTTAAAGTACAAATACCATTAATCAGAAAAATAATTTTCAGCATATTCTTGTGAATAATGTATGGAAGGAAGCATAATTCAAATGGTCTAGATAAAAACTATTGCAATTCAAATATTTATTAGGAAATACATAACCTGGGGCAGATAAAGAGATAGTTATGTTCGAATTAAATAAAAATGTCAGCAGCTGGTACAGATGGGTCTTGCTCCCTTCACAAATGACCTAGGGTTAGGGGCCCCCGGGAGCGGGCCTAGAAAGACGCGTTAAGGGAGTAGTGGGCTTGGCCACCTAGGGAGCAGCTGGTAGAGATGGGTCTTGCTCCCTTCACAAATGGCCTAGGGTTAGGGGCCCCCGGGAGCGGGCCTAGAAAGATGCGTTAAGGGAGTAGTGGGCTTGCCCACCTAGGGAGCGGGCTCGGCAAGCTGGTCACCCTCTGCTCAACTCCTTTCGCACAAATGGTGTGAGGGCGACTTAGGGTCATACATGTCTGGCACCTCCTCGCTTGTCATTAGCTAATTCGAGTCGAGGTCTTCAAATATGTTACTCTTCTTGTAGCAAGCAATTCATGTGGTTATGCCACCCATCTACCTCTCATTTAGATCTTTCCTTCACAGGCACGAACAGATTCTGCTTTGTGCACTTTTAGCTCTGCAAACAAAACACTCGAACACATGATCTTCATTTGTGTGCATGCATCTTCATATAACTTGGGATATTGGTACCTAGAGGTGTGTGCGCATTTGCAGCATCACCTCTCTAAGACCTTTGGCAAAGGGCCTCTACCCCGTCCCTGCCTTCTGACTCCAAGTTTTGATCAATGGTGATGCCGCCTTCTTATAGAGCTAATTCAAGAGGCATAGTGAAATAATTTTCCACGCGGTGTTGATTCCTTAGTCGACAATTTGCTCCGGAGGTGTTTCCGTTCTCATATGTTTTGCAAATCCATCTGGAAGTTGTAAGCATGGGTCTAGAGTTTTTCCGCGTCATTGTAGGCATATAAAGCAGCGTCCATTTCATAATTTATATAAAAAAATAGCTCATATCAATTATGACCGTGCCAAATAAGACGCCTTAGTTTTCACATAGACCATAGCTAACAGCTATGCCGAGTCATGACCCTTTTGCGGCTCCAATATTCATACAAATAATCGGAAAAGGACACGCCGAAAGCTATTAGTATGCACAATTCCAAGTTAAAGTAGAAATACCATTAATCAGAAAAATGATTTTCAACATATTCTTCTGAATAATGTATCGAAGGAAGCATAATTTAAGTGGTCTAGATAAAAAAAAAACTATTGCAGTTTAAATATTTATTAGGAAATACATAACCTGGGGCAGATAAAAAAAAAGTAGTTATGTTCGAATTTGGAAAAAAAAATGTTAGCAGCCGGCAGAGATGGGTCTTGCTCCCTTCACGAATGACCTAGGGTTAGGGGCCCCCGGGAGCGGGCCTAGCAAGACACGTCGAGTAAGTAGTGGGCTTGCCCCCCCTAGGGCTAGGAGCCCCCAGGACTGGGCTCGACAAACTGGTCACCCTTTGCTCAACTCCTTTCGCGTCATTCCAAACTGCCGCTCCCGTCCATCTGGGTTAACCCGGAAGACTTAATCCAGGTTAAGAGCCCACGCTACCGGGCTCAGCTCTTTGATAATGGCTACGTACGATCCCTTTTATGTTGGGTGTAACTCCCTTGCGTATCCGATGTGGGACAAAAAAAAAACGAGCGCGTCCGCCCTGCGCGCTGCTCTATGCCTTCACGCGGCGATGTGCTGGCTGATGTGCGACAAAACCTGCGGTGCGGTGCGCTCACGAGTGGATCAGCGGGATAATCTCGGCCTGTATGCACGAGTTCATTATGGGCCGGAAGGTCCAAAGAGCCAGCCCACGTTCGCTGCATTAATCTGGACTCTGGAACATGCGAGCCCGATATTCCTCCGTAAGCTTTTTCGTCTGAACTGGAGTACACACAATTCACCAAAAAAAAAAAAAAAAAAAACTAATCAGTTGCAGTCCACACCAGCTCAACTCAAACTCATCGGTGGGGAAAATTTTGCAAAGTTGTGAAGTAGATAGTGGGAACCGAGCTGGGTCAGGAACCACAGAACAAAACTTGCAGGCAGCTAACCATATCACTTACCTGAGAATTTTGGTCAAACCTGATGAACATGAGACGCGCACCAATTGACCTTAACCTGGGAAGTAGCTCCTTTTTCATTTCCTTTCTTTCCTAGATGACACAGAGCTGTGCTCCTGGTTGCAATTCATTAAAAACATGTTGGCACTACATGTTGTTATAAAACATTCAAATATTCAGCACTCTCAAGCCGTCACCCTGGGGCCGCGGGGCAGCCTTTAGCACATGACAAGCACATAGAAACAGAGCTGTGTCACTGTTGCTGTCGACGACGATGAGTCGATGATGATCCGAAATCCTACAAGGCACTTGTGTTAATTAAGCTTCGATTTTTTTATCAAGCTTTGAACTGATGCAAAAGAGGGCATGTGTTATTAATCTTTGAGTTTTTTCTTTCAAATGTGGTTTGTATGTTCAGGTATCTAATTTTATTTACACTCGCTTCTCCCAGATCGATTTGCTCGGAGTAGTAAAATGCACTGAACTTTTCTTGTTCTGTGCAGTGATCAGACTCCTCGCCACTGCGTTTGTCGAGGCTCCAACAGATCACTCGATGGTCCAGCTGCATAATTCTCAGTTTGATGGTACATCTAATAAGTGTTTTGGACTAGAATGATTCTTCTCATTATTTGAAGGGCAAGGATTCATTTTATTTCGATTGGTTATCGTACTTTCACAAATATACTAACGTTCCGCCATCCATCTGTTTCAGATTACTTCTCTGCACTTCATAAAGCAAGGCTAGGCGATAAACGCGACCCCATGAACATGAGACTGTCGATCACATGACTAACTGGTAAGAAATCTGGAGACAGGACTGCGGGGCCATACACCTGATGAACATGAGACGCGCACCAATTGACTATAAATGACTTGTCCATTCGTTCTAAAACATGAAGAGCACGGAGGTGCAGAATATACAGAGGTAGCTACGTCCCTGGTTTCCTTCAACAACAACAAAAAAAAGCTACGTCCCTGGTTGCAAATCATTGTAACATTACAGGCTGAGCTGCTGGAAAATATTCAGATATATATATGTAACAAATATTTCTTATCTAGAAGATCATTTTCAGCACTGCCGCCCCTCAGATCTGTTGGAATATATGTCGAATATGTGTACGAGTAGGGCTACGCTAGGACTTGTAATTAAACGGAAGGTTAGGTGTTTGAGTCGGACACGTGTAACCTGGCCTAATATATAAAGGCACCGGGAGTAGCCTAAATAGACACGACGAAAGCTGGTAGGCTAGACACAAGATCACGAGGGGACGGTCCGGCGCCCGTGGCAGGGGCGGCCGGACCGGCGTGGCGTTGAGATCTGGTGCGTCTGTATTGCCTCGGCGGGCTTGTCGTCGATGGCGACTTGATAGCAGCAGGCGCGCAAGGGAAGCCGGCGGTTTGTGCCGGCGACCAAGGCGGCCGGTGCAGCGGTATCGATGGGGAGGAGCGCCCATAGTCATGCCCCGCAGATGTAGGCGAGTTCGCCGAACTGCGTTACCAAATCTCGGTGTCGTCATGTTTGCTGATTGCTTGTTCCTCGGTAGATCGACTAAGCGCCTACGATTGTAACAAGTGGTATCAGAGCAAGGTTCGGAGGCGACAGTTTATTGATCTAGAGGAGAAGAAAACAACGACAAAATTCTGCGGAAAGGAATCGCGGGTGAGTCGAAGATAATCGGCAAGTCGCATGCGGATCAGCAGCAGAAGTATCGTGTCATGGTTATCTTCGGAAGCAATCGGCAAAAGCGAGGGCATGTGTAATTGGATCGATCGGATGTGACGGCAGCAGCGTTGACCTTGCGGAGGCAGAGAGCGTGTCTGGTTGGCTAGTTGTGTTGCACAGCAGCAGCAAGGGCACAAGCCCAGACGTGGCCCAGTGGTGCTCGTGCTCAATGCGCACATGGACGAGATTGGCTGTACACGTGAAAGCATGCAAGCAGCTAGCAGCAGGAGCCTCATCGATCGGGAAGCATGCAAAGGGATTTGTTATATATAAAAAAAGGCAATCTGCACCCATGGTGTATACAGTGCATGGAGAGTGACGTGAGAAATACAAGACATTGGAAGTGATGTGAGGCACATGCTTGGTGCGCCCAGAAGACTACCAGGAAGTATTTTATTTCAGACTTGTTACTCGGTTTGCACAAGATTTTACCATGAGGTTGGCAGATCGGCGACGCGGTGAACGGCGTCGTGGAGGATCATGCATATACATGGCGCTGTAAGTCACACGGCAGGTGGTGGGTGAACTAGGCGCAGGGTGGAGCATGGTTGCGGTCGTTAATTCGGCTGGGTCGGACTGGACAGTCTGACGGGACAGAAGACGGTGAAGATCGGCGATGACGACATAGGAGCGTGACGGCCGATGGTGTCCGAATTCTGTGGCGTGGAAACACGTGGCGCATGCCTGAGGGGTGCGTGCTTAAACATGCGATGGCGCGGAGTTGATTCAAGATGGTGCACATGTAATATCTTGAGGTCGGCAGGGCGCGGGGTGGACTGATCATCTACCATGGAGTCATGTTGAAGGTGGAGCTGGAGTCTGACGATTCCACTCGGCTGATGGAGGGGCTACGGCGTAAGATATCGGAGAGTCGAAGCCTAGTCAGCGGGAAGGCGAGAAGCACGTTGGTCGGGCTGGACGTCAAGGTTCGAGAGATACGTGGAACTCGGCATCGGTCGGGTAGACTGATGGTTATCTGCAGTGGGGCCTGAGATGGTGTGGGTTAGCGACCCTTGAGATCTTGGCCAAGATTGCGGATGCTCGACGTGGTAATAGCGGCGAGGTGTGCGGTAAGCACGGGACACGGCGACGGGACGAGGCACGAACGGTCGGACATGAAGTTTGACATGTGTGCAGGGGTTCTGAAGCAGTGTTGGCGAGTACCAGGTTCGAGTTGGTGACTGGGTCTATCGGGATTGACATCAAGTGATGGACATGAGTCGGCCATGGATAATCTGCGAAAGCGGTGATGACACAGTTGTGAATTTGACTGGAGATGACTTAAGGCAACGGCGAAATTTCTTCAAGGTTTCAGAGATGCAGTCAACAATAGCGAGAATGATGAGTTCAGGTAACTCTTATTTGTGACACCTAATATGTGAGTTGTTCACTTTCACATGGATCAAGGACGAGGCTACCAAGGTGACGATGCAACGGCGTTGTCGATATGGTGACTTTATGATCATTGTGTGATGACGGTGGACGGATACTCCGGAGAGTTGGGAGCACAAGACAAGAGTGAGGAAGAACTTAATTTTCGTGGGAGCATTGACTGTGGTAAAACAAAGAAGGAAGTACGGTTGCAGGTGGAGTCATATGGAGTCAAGGGAGTAGCAGCTGAGCTCATGATTAATGGTTCAAGTCCAGGTATACAAAGATTCGGCATGACGGCTTCAAGATGGCGAAGGGCATATTCGCCAAGGTGGAGTTTGTTGGAATATATGTCGAATATGTGTACGAGTAGGGCTACGCTAGGACTTGTAATTAAACGGAAGGTTAGGTGTTTGAGTCGGACACGTGTAACCTGGCCTAATATATAAAGGCACCGGGAGTAGCCTAAATAGACACGACGAAAGCTGGTAGGCTAGACACAAGATCACGAGGGGACGGTCCGGCGCCCGTGGCAGGGGCGGCCGGACCGGCGTGGCGTTGAGATCTGGTGCGTCTGTATTGCCTCGGCGGGCTTGTCGTCGATGGCGACTTGATAGCAGCAGGCGCGCAAGGGAAGCCGGCGGTTTGTGCCGGCGACCAAGGCGGCCGGTGCAGCGGTATCGATGGGGAGGAGCGCCCATAGTCATGCCCCGCAGATGTAGGCGAGTTCGCCGAACTGCGTTACCAAATCTCGGTGTCGTCATGTTTGCTGATTGCTTGTTCCTCGGTAGATCGACTAAGCGCCTACGATTGTAACAAGATCATGTTTTAGTGGTCTTCGAAAGGTCTATTGTACAAATCCTAAAACAACTCTGGAAATGAACAGACTGTGCGGTTCTGGTGATATATTAATGTCCCTGGTTGCAAAATCATTGTAACATTAAAGGATGGGCTGTTGGAAGAAACTTCAGATATTCATACATAACAAATATTTCTTATCTAGAAGATCATTTTTAGCACTCTGGGACCCAAAGTATTGTGTATGTTTTAGTGCTCTTCGCAAGGTCAAGTGTACGAAAATCCTAAAACAGCACATCTGGAAATGAATGGGGTGTGCGGTGTGGTGATATATTAATTTCACTTATGTAACACCTGGGGTGTTACCTTGGTAGAAAGTGTTTGTTTTCTTTCTGCTTTGCATCCCATGCATCATATGCATTGCATCATGTTGTCAGAACAAATCTCCAATTTTCAAAACCAAATTAAACTTTCCAACATTGTCCAAATTTCCAATTTAATAATTGCAATCAAACAACTCCAATTGTTTTCCATAGTTTGAAGTTGATTGCTTGTGAATAAAATTCCTTTTTATCCACACCCTAATGGCAAACTAAGTTTCAAATCATTTTCCTTCTTATTTGACATGATCAAATTGTGGTTTAAGAAAATTAAACTTGCACTCTTTTTGAGCTCACTAAGTTTTTGGGTTTATTAAATAAACTTTGTCAATTTTAAAAATCAACTGAAATCCTATATGAATTTCAAATAGCAAAGTTCAAACAAATTGTCATTTTCCAAATTGTTGACAATAAGTAACAAACCTTGTTATTTGTTGTTTTGCTAGTCAATAAAAATAGTTCATAAAAGATTAAAACCCCAAACCTTTTCTATTCATCTCTCTCTCTTTCTTTTCATTACAAAAAAAAAGGAAGAGAAAAGAAAAGAGAAAAGGGAAAAAAAAGAAAACCAGGGAAAAGAGAGAGGCAGCCCACAGCCCACCCTTTTTCTCCAAGCCCACCACCCCATCAAGCCCACTCCCCTTCGTCCCCCACCTCCGTACACCCATCTGTCGTTTTTCTCTGCATCACCTCCACCGCATGATCCTCCTCCACCCTCCCCGATTCTCTGCCGTACAAGCACCAGCTCCTCACATAACCACCTACCCTCTGCGTCCCCTAGCCCTAGCCCTCTTCCTCCCATCTGCCGCGCCGCCGTCTCTTCCCCTACTGCTCCTCCTTCCTCTGTAACTCGAACACCTCACCGAAGCTCACTCACCGTCGCCTCCCTCTCCGGGTCGCCGCGCCACCGGTGCCCCAGCGGCCGAGCTAGGGCCGGGAATGGAAAGCTCCCGGCTCCCTCTCCCGCGCCGTCCACTCCGTCTCCCCCGAGGACCACCGGGGCGCCGCCGCCATCGCCGGGTTCGCCACCGTCGCCCACTGCCGTGCGCCGACAGTCCCCTCGCTGTAAGCCGCTCCTCTTCTCCTGCCGCCCTCGCCTCCTTCCCTCTCGGCCCGCACGACCACCGCCCCAGCCGCACACGGCAGCACCGGCCACCGCCCACCGGCCCGCGCGCCGCGCCCGTGAGCAGTACAGCGGCCGCCGGCGTTCGCTGCCTCCATCGATGTTCACCTGAAACTGCAAACAAAAAGTTTCAGTTATGTTCAGATATGTGCGCGAACAGAAACATGTCTTTCACCGTACCGCATAACTGTCACAAACACGAGATCAGCCGCACTGGCCTGTTCCCTCGCGCGCGGACTGCAGGTCGAGGGATCGATCCCCCTCGGCCGCAGTAGGCCTTATTTTTCCTTCACCTCGCGCGAGTCCAGGGGCCCACCTGTCATGCACGCTAGAAGCCCAGTCAGCCTCCACCCGCGCCACAGTGGCGCCACGCGGGCGCTGGGCCCATCTGTCATCCAGCATGGGTCCATTCTCCCCGGGTGCAGAAAATTTCCAAAAACCCTTTTTCTATTTTCCAAAAATTCCAGAAAACGAGTGAATCTTCTAAAAATCATAACTTTTAATTGGTAACTCCAATTTGCACAAATTTTATATGTATTCCAATCAAAATTCCATGAACTTTTCAAATATAACATTTGTTATCTGTTTTGCACAATTCAAATTGTTTCAAATTTCAAATTTAAACAATTCATCTCAAAATTGGTTAATTCCATAATTAATTCATAATTAATTCAAATCACACAAATCAAATATGTTTTTCAGTTCAAATTCAATGTACTTTCTGTTTATCAACTTTGTTTTGCAATTTGGGCAATTAAAATTAATGTTATTTAATAATCCCTAAAAATGACAAACTAAATGGCATAATTAATAACTTTCAAAGGGTTGCTCCAAATTAAATGCTCAAAACATGTTTTTCATCCAAAATCAAATGCCACACTTGGATATCAACTTTGTTTTCTGGTTTGCAACAATTAAATTTGAATAATTGTTTCACCTCCTATTTAATGCAATTTAAATTGCCAAAATTCATAACTAATTCATTTTAATTCCAAATCAAACAAATAAAGTATGTTTTCCAATCAGTTTCATGTCCTTAACATGCTCATGCCATCCATATCTCTGTTTGCATCTTATCTTGTGCATTTTAGGTTTTGTTATGCATGTTCATCTATATGACAACATATGCAATGTGTGGGCTAATTAATTCCAGCTGTTGCCCCCATTCCATTTAAATTGCCTAACTCCTCTACTTTGTTGTTTTCCATGCTAAACAACATTTAACTTGATGGTTAGCTAAACAACTTGAACCAATTCCTATTTCTCCGGACTCCGGTTCCGATTAAATTGCTTAAGTTGTTTTCCCTGTTGCATCTTGCCATGTCATGCATATAAAATAGGATCATGCTGGATCTTTTGCCGTAGTAGTAATTGTTGCATCCGGTGTTTGTTCGAGATTCGTTGCTTCTTTCCGGATAGGACGTTGAGATGATGTGAGCAACGACAAGTGCTGCTACCTTGCGGGATCTCAGGCAAGTATACTCACTTGCTGCCAAATGGCTGCCTTTCATCACTTGTTACCGATTCTTCCCGTTGTTCTTATTCTAGCCTGTTGTACGATGCTTGAGTCTCGATCCTATTATATGTTTACCTTGCAGCCATGATATAGCCCTTTCCTTCCACTTCCTATTAGCTGTTGTTTGTTTACCCTGTTGGCCCTCGTGTCGTAGTTGCATGCTTAGTGTTGGTTGCGCTCAAGTTCTGTTGTCCGTCTTATCACCTGTTTAGTTGATAGTTGGGTTTCAATTCAATCAACAACTTGTTATTGTTCTGGGTAATAATAATTTGATGATAAGGCACCGGCAGGAGGCCCGGGTTAGGGTTTTGGAGCCTGCTAGTGTCGAAACTAGGAAAAGAGTCTTGTCTACTGATCCATGATGAGCGTGCTCACCGCATCCGGGTGGTAGTATGGGACCCCCCTCGACTTAGACCTGATCCGCAGCTTGTCCGAAGAGCCACACTTAGTTCGGGTGTTCCATTTGCTCCTTGCATAATGGGAGGGCCCCCATGGTTACTGGTTATGATGATGATGATGATGATGCATATAGGGCGAGGCCTGTAGTGCCGGGGTGTTGTGTCCTGCGGGAGTTTTGCACACCTGCGCTGAGTATTCGGCTGCGTGGCTGGGACCTTATAGCTCCGTGGCTCCTAGGATGGGTTGTAGAGATGGTTTGGGTCGTGTCAAGCCAACCTGAGTTTTAGTTGGTGGCTTGAGTGTGTACGGGTACTGGAGCACACCCTGCAGGGATGAATCTTCTCGAGAAGCCGTGTTGTCCGCGGTTATGTGACGACTTGGTGAAAGTACTGGCTAACAAGTACTCAGACAACTTACACCTAACGATAATAACTTGACTAGTACTAGTCTTATTGACACAATAACTTGATCCACCATTAATCCAACAGTGTGAGTTATCCTTGGGTTGCTTCCTTAGTAGGGGGTGACAATGGATGGGTTTGTTTGGTGGTTAGTTGTAGTTGGTTACGATACGCTATCTTCCCTTCTTTCTGTTAGCCGGAAGTTGTAGTTGTGTTTCTGTAGTTGGTTAGTGCAGCCCGCTGCCGCTTATTTGCAATAATCCTTTCCTTCCCGTTGAAACCAAAGTATTTGTAGCTTGTGATGACTGGCTACGCCGGTATCTTGTGAGTATGGTTTATCCACTTGCCAGTACTTAACCGTACTGACCCACGAATCCTTTTTCGTGGCTACATATTCAATATTGCAGTCAACAGGTTTGAAGTCTGACGACGTTAGCTTGGGAATCCCTCCGGCTTGGCCTGGGCAGGGATTGAACGCCTTCGGTTATCTTCAGGACTCTTAGTCCAATTTGTATCTTGTCCGTAGTCGGACGCTATGTTGTTTCTTCCGCTGTTATTTGGATCTTTGTATTGTATCAGTTGTATCCCGGACTCGTTTGAGTCATCTTGTAAATCTCTTTTCTGTTGTTGTTGCGGATTATTCGTGAACTGTTCTAATGTTATCACAAGTGGCAACCTGGAATCGGTTATTATGCGGATTTTGGCGGGAATGCTGAAATCTGCATAGTGCCCGATCTCGGGACGTCACAAATGGTATCATAGCCTTGGTTCCGATTCCCGATATTGTTTCGATACGAATGGTTATCGAAGCAACGGGTCCGCAAAGCCTGTAGGATAACCTCGCTAACGGTCGTTGTTTCTAGAATGTCAAAAACTATTTCTGCTAAACTAAGTTGGAAAACATCTCAATAGGATTCTTGTTTTCTCCTTATCTCTATTCTATTTCCCCTCCCATCTTATTTGTTTTGGAGTCTTCCCCCCTTTGTCTATCTTTCGAAGTGTTAGGATCCTACGTGGGTGGACGTTTTCTGAGCCTGTAACCTAATAGGTTCGATCATCGGAAGATTCCTGGTGGAAGAACATCGTCATCACTCCGAGCAAGAAGCCCTTGTTAGTGGTGTCGAGGAGATCAACTGGAAGCATGAAGACTCGATAGTTGAACTTCTTTCCCCTCCCGGGTTAGCAGGTGGATTGCGAGGGCGCAATCCCTTGTTAGTGGTGTCGTCTGTAACACCTGGGGTGTTACCTTGGTAGAAAGTGTTTGTTTTCTTTCTGCTTTGCATCCCATGCATCATATGCATTACATCATGTTGTCAGAACAAATCTCCAATTTTCAAAACCAAATTAAACTTTCCAACATTGTCCAAATTTCCAATTTAATAATTGCAATCAAACAACTCCAATTGTTTTCCATAGTTTGAAGTTGATTGCTTGTGAATAAAATTCCTTTTTATCCACACCCTAATGGCAAACTAAGTTTCAAATCACTTTCCTTCTTATTTGACATGATCAAATTGTGGTTTAAGAAAATTAAACTTGCACTCTTTTTGAGCTCACTAATTTTTTGGTTTATTAAATAAACTTTGTCAATTTTAAAAATCAACTGAAATCCTATATGAATTTCAAATAGCAAAGTTCAAACAAATTGTCATTTTCCAAATTGTTGACAATAAGTAACAAACCTTGTTATTTGTTGTTTTGCTAATCAATAAAAATAGTCCATAAAAGATTAAAACCCCAAACCTTTTCTATTCATCTCTCTCTTTCTTTTCATTACAAAAAAAAGGAAGAGAAAAGAAAAGAGAAAAGGGAAAAAAAAGAAAATCAGGGAAAAGAGAGAGGCAGCCCACAGCCCACCCTTTTTCTCCAAGCCCACCACCCCATCAAGCCCACTCCCCTTCGTCCCCCACCTCCGTACACCCATCTGTCGTTTTTCTCTGCATCACCTCCACCGCATGATCCTCCTCCACCCTCCCCGATTCTCTGCCGTACAAGCACCAGCTCCTCATATAACCACCTACCCTCTGCGTCCCCTAGCCCTAGCCCTCTTCCTCCCATCTGCCGCGCCGCCGTCTCTTCCCCTACTGCTCCTCCTTCCTCTGTAACTCGAACACCTCACCGAAGCTCACTCACCGTCGCCTCCCTCTCCGGGTCGCCGCGCCACCGGTGCCCCAGCGGCCGAGCTAGGGCCGGGAATGGAAAGCTCCCGGCTCCCTCTCCCGCGCCGTCCACTCCGTCTCCCCCGAGGACCACCGGGGCGCCGCCGCCATCGCCGGGTTCGCCACCGTCGCCCACTGCCGTGCGCCGACAGTCCCCTCGCTGTAAGCCGCTCCTCTTCTCCTGCCGCCCTCGCCTCCTTCCCTCTCGGCCCGCACGACCACCGCCCCAGCCGCACACGGCAGCACCGGCCACCGCCCACCGGCCCGCGCGCCGCGCCCGTGAGCAGTACAGCGGCCGCCGGCGTTCGCTGCCTCCATCGATGTTCACCTGAAACTGCAAACAAAAAGTTTCAGTTATGTTCAGATATGTGCGCGAACAGAAACATGTCTTTCACCGTATCGCATAACTGTCACAAACACGAGATCAGCCGCACTGGCCTGTTCCCTCGCGCGCGGACTGCAGGTCGAGGGATCGATCCCCCTCGGCCGCAGTAGGCCTTATTTTTCCTTCACCTCGCGCGAGTCCAGGGGCCCACCTGTCATGCACGCTAGAAGCCCAGTCAGCCTCCACCCGCGCCACAGTGGCGCCACGCGGGCGCTGGGCCCATCTGTCATCCAGCATGGGTCCATTCTCCCCGGGTGCAGAAAATTTCCAAAAACCCTTTTTCTATTTTCCAAAAATTCCAGAAAACGAGTGAATCTTCTAAAAATCATAACTTTTAATTGGTAACTCCAATTTGCACAAATTTTATATGTATTCCAATCAAAATTCCATGAACTTTTCAAATATAACATTTGTTATCTGTTTTGCACAATTCAAATTGTTTCAAATTTCAAATTTAAACAATTCATCTCAAAATTGGTTAATTCCATAATTAATTCAAATCACACAAATCAAATATGTTTTTCAGTTCAAATTCAATGTACTTTCTGTTTATCAACTTTGTTTTGCAATTTGGGCAATTAAAATTAATGTTATTTAATAATCCCTAAAAATGACAAACTAAATGGCATAATTAATAACTTTCAAAGGGTTGCTCCAAATTAAATGCTCAAAACATGTTTTTCATCCAAAATCAAATGCCACACTTGGATATCAACTTTGTTTTCTGGTTTGCAACAATTAAATTTGAATAATTGTTTCACCTCCTATTTAACGCAATTTAAATTGCCAAAATTCATAACTAATTCATTTTAATTCCAAATCAAACAAATAAAGTATGTTTTCCAATCAGTTTCATGTCCTTAACATGCTCATGCCATCCATATCTCTGTTTGCATCTTATCTTGTGCATTTTAGGTTTTGTTATGCATGTTCATCTATATGACAACATATGGAATGTGTGGGCTAATTAATTCCAGCTGTTGCCCCATTCCATTTAAATTGCCTAACTCCTCTACTTTGTTGTTTTCCATGCTAAACAACATTTAACTTGATGGTTAGCTAAACAACTTGAACCAATTCCTATTTCTCCGGACTCCGGTTCCGATTAAATTGCTTAAGTTGTTTTCCCTGTTGCATCTTGCCATGTCATGCATATAAAATAGGATCATGCTGAATCTTTTGCCGTAGTAGTAATTGTTGCATCCGGTGTTTGTTCGAGGTTCGTTGCTTCTTTCCGGATAGGACGTTGAGATGATGTGAGAAACGACAAGTGCTGCTACCTTGCGGGATCTCAGGCAAGTATACTCACTTGCTGCCAAATGGCTGCCTTTCATCACTTGTTACCGATTCTTCCCGTTGTTCTTATTCTAGCCTGTTGTACGATGCTTGAGTCTCGATCCTATTATATGTTTACCTTGCAGCCATGATATAGCCCTTTCGTTTCACTTCCTATTAGCTGTTGTTTGTTTACCCTGTTGGCCCTCGTGTCGTAGTTGCATGCTTAGTGTTGGTTGCGCTCAAGTTCTGTTGTCCGTCTTATCACCTGTTTAGTTGATAGTTGGGTTTCAATTCAATCAACAACTTGTTATTGTTCTGGGTAATAATAATTTGATGATAAGGCACCGGCAGGAGGCCCGGGTTAGGGTTTTGGAGCCTGCTAGTGTCGAAACTAGGAAAAGAGTCTTGTCTACTGATCCATGATGAGCGTGCTCACCGCATCCGGGTGGTAGTATGGGACCCCCTTCGACTTAGACCTGATCTGCAGCTTGTCCGAAGAGCCACACTTAGTTCGGGTGTTCCATTTGCTCCTTGCATAATGGGAGGGCCCCCATGGTTACTGGTTATGATGATGATGATGATGCATATAGGGCGAGGCCTGTAGTGCCGGGGTGTTGTGTCCTGCGGGAGTTTTGCACACCTGCGCTGAGTATTCGGCTGCGTGGCTGGGACCTTATAGCTCCGTGGCTCCTAGGATGGGTTGTAGAGATGGTTTGGGTCGTGTCAAGCCAACCTGAGTTTTAGTTGGTGGCTTGAGTGTGTACGGGTACTGGAGCACACCCTGCAGGGATGAATCTTCTCGAGAAGCCGTGTTGTCCGCGGTTATGTGACGACTTGGTGAAAGTACTGGCTAACAAGTACTCAGACAACTTACACCTAACGATAATAACTTGACTAGTACTAGTCTTATTGACACAATAACTTGATCCACCATTAATCCAACAGTGTGAGTTATCCTTGGGTTGCTTCCTTAGTAGGGGGTGACAATGGATGGGTTTGTTTGGTGGTTAGTTGTAGTTGGTTACGATACGCTATCTTCCCTTCTTTCTGTTAGCCGGAAGTTGTAGTTGTGTTTCTGTAGTTGGTTAGTGCAGCCCGCTGCCGCTTATTTGCAATAATCCTTTCCTTCCCGTTGAACCCAAAGTATTTGTAGCTTGTGATGACTGGCTACGCCGGTATCTTGTGAGTATGGTTTATCCACTTGCCAGTACTTAACCGTACTGACCC
This sequence comes from Alopecurus myosuroides, assembly GCA_028641055.1. Taxonomy (NCBI): domain Eukaryota; kingdom Viridiplantae; phylum Streptophyta; class Magnoliopsida; order Poales; family Poaceae; genus Alopecurus; species Alopecurus myosuroides. The sequence goes on along the minus strand of CM054060.1, from coordinate 357,845,083 downwards.
ACGAATCCTTTTTCGTGGCTGCATATTCAATATTGCAGTCAACAGGTTTGAAGTCTGACGATGTTAGCTTGGGAATCCCTCCGGCTTGGCCTGGGCAGGGATTGAACGCCTTCGGTTATCTTCAGGACTCTTAGTCCAATTTGTATCTTGTCCGTAGTCGGACGCTATGTTGTTTCTTCCGCTGTTATTTGGATCTTTGTATTGTATCAGTTGTATCCCGGACTCGTTTGAGTCATCTTGTAAATCTCTTTTCTGTTGTTGTTGCGGATTATTCGTGAACTGTTATAATGTTATCACAAGTGGCAACCTGGAATCGGTTATTATGCGGATTTTGGCGGGAATGCTGAAATCTGCATAGTGCCCGATCTCGGGACGTCACAACTTATCCACTTATGAGATATGTAGAAATACAAGTGTGTCAAGCGAGATCATGATCCACACATAGATCTTAATTAATTCATTCTCGTAAAAACATATTTCTAATTTTTCAGCACCATGAACTAAGTTCTTCCATTGATTTCCTCCAGTCTACTCTGTTCAGAGTGGTTACCTGTGTTTCTGCAGACTGGGTGGCGGCTTGAGGTCAAGCAGCAGAGATGAGCTCGGCTGGGAAGGAATTGTTGCTGCCTGAGATGATGACCATCCAAAATCCTACAATACATGCATATTAATTCTTTTATAGAAAAATCCGAAAGAGGTGCCAATTATACATGAGTAAAATCTGAAGCTGGAGCGTGGTGTAAATTGAACGGAAGTACCATAGACAGCTAAGGAGATACATGAAGCTATATGCCATCTCTCCACAATGGCTGATTTAGTTCCTTCATCTTAAGGCAGCCAAAGACGTGCAGTGTCTTTAGTTTCGCAACGGCCTCTAGTCCACCAATCGACACAAGGTCCGGACAATCTCTAAAATACAATTGCTCCAAAGATGAAAGGTTCCTGCTCCAAACATCACCTGAAATGGATATTATGTGTTGGCATTCAGATATCTCCAGCGAAATGAGTGGCGCGAGGTTCTGCAGGCAGCTGGGAATACATGCAGATATATCCCCACATTGACCCAGGAAGAGCCTTTCGAGCATTGACGGCAGCACCAATCCCCTCTGCCAGTTAAGAACTGGGCAATCATAAACCTCCAGGTCCTTGAGACAAAGAAAACTTCCAAACCTTCCACCGGGCAGCGAGAGCAACTCGCCGCAGTGTGCAACATAAATCTTCTCAATGGCAGGCAGAAATTCCTGTATTAGGAGATCATCAAGAGTTGATAATTTAATGCAGCCGCTAATGTATATCACCGTAAGGGATGAGAACGACTTAATGCTGCCCGCACTGCATCCGCAATGGGATAAGTTAGTGAAGACCGCCGGTCTGACGAACATAAGAGACTCGCACCTCACAATGTCCAAACTCTGTAGGGATGGCATATGTTGTAGGGGTGTGGACGTGCGAAGGGAATAATATACAAAGAACTTAGTGAGGGAGCAGCACTCAATATTGTCTCCAAGATTCCCAGAATTACCCAGCACAAGCCTCTTGAGGGAAGGCGAAACAAAACTTTGGGAGCAGATATTAGGGTAATGAACTACCTCCAGTTCTTCAAGGCAATGTAAATCCACAAACCTTTTTTTAATTGTAATGTTCTTGATGGCTGGTACATAAGCTGGATGTAGAAAATGTTCGAGGCTTGACAAATTTTGGCAACTGGAAATTGTTAATTCCATCAGGGAGGAGAAAACTCCAATACTGGCAAATGATATTATGCTTGGCAACGGCTTAAACCAGCTTGGTAAAGACACACCTGGATAACCCTGGAGTACCAATGATCTGAGACCTGTGGGAGGCTGTAAAACTTGAGATGCTTCTGTACGATTATTCTGACGAGACATCAGAGAAGGCCAATGCACTTTCAGACTGTGAAGATATTTCCCCTTTTTTCGGATTCTGGTGCATAGTTTAGTTGATACTCTAGATAATACCGAAATCCACATAGTTCAAATCTTCGTAAACTGGTCAACTTACTGAAGTCACTGGGTAAGCCTTCTAGCTTGCATTCCCCAACAGAACAAATCTGCAAAATTATAGAGGTGATAGAACGTCGAAGGAAGGCTCTTCAAAGCACAAGAACTGGAGATTACAAGGCATCGAAGATGCTTCAGGTTGCCAATACTATCTGGTAACACAATTGTAGAGGCACAAATAATCACACGCATAAGCCCAAGTTCACTACACCAATGACCCATTACAGAAGCTGCAACTTTATCCTCCAAGGACATGCTGCAAATCAGGGTACGCAGCTTTCCATGTTTGCATAGCTTCAACAGCATTGAACAGTCAAAGTTTGTATTAGAGAGTACTGATAGGTGACGAACATTCTGAGGAATTTTCTGGAAGTCGCTTATGTTTTTCAATATGAAGCAGTCATGCTTGGAAATCATTTGTACCATGTCATGAACCAGGTCATGGATTACATATTTGCCACACACTTCTAGAAAGAAGGATCGACTTACGAGGTCTTCAAAGTACTGACAGGCAATATCTTGAACTGGAATATCACCCTGGGGGTCCACATAGCCTTGTGCAGCCCAAATTTCAGCTAAATAATCCCTTTTAAAATCATTATGTTTAGGGTACACAGCACATAATGAGAAACATCTCTTCAAGTAGAATGGTAAGTACATGTAGCTCAACCGAAGGGCTGGTAAAATGTCAGTCTCCTCTTGTCTTAACTCCCACAATTCACTCTCTAGTACATTACTCCAATGTGTTGCATCAAGGTTCATTTTTAACAGACGACCAATAGTTTTGGCCGCTAAAGGTGAGCCCTTTAGCTTAGGAATTATGATTCAACCAATGCGTTCCAAATCAAGGTCGCTGCTAGAACCCCTAGATCCAAAAATGCATGGTTTGAAGAAATTCCAAAAGACGTCATTGCTGAAGAGAGAGGTCATGCTGAAGAGAGTCCAAATGATCGCTTCTTTCCTCTTTACCAGAAAGGGATTGTATGGCCTCCTTAGTTAACCTCTTGACATCAAAGTCATCTGAGACGCAAATCCAAATTATCTTCTTGAAGTGAGACTTCACTTTCTTATGATTGCAAATATGTTGAGCCATAGTGGTCTTTCCAACACCTCTAATTCCAATTATTGGAAGAACATCAAGACCCCTGTGTTAGCTACGGATTTGATTGATTGCTGATGATGTGCTTTCAGATGCATGAACTCCATAACTTGCTCTCTTGCGTTTCGAATGAGCCCTCCTACTATAACTATTTTCAAGCACACCAAGCAATTTCATAACCCGCGTCAACTCCTGGTCACAGCCAAATATTGTTGTCTCAACAGGAAAGGAACTAGTCTCTGGCCTGGCCAACTTGTCAATTGTCAAACTGAGGTGACGCTTCACGCAAGCCCATCTTCTCTAGCAGAATAGAGAGGTTTTGCAGCCTTTTCTGGACCTCCGTCACTTTGTTGAAACTGCCATGAATGACACTGTCAAAGAAATCAACGAAGGGGGACTGACTTGCATTTCCCTCCATCATTACCTTCCGCTCGTACCACCTGAACTCATCGAGAAGGTCGTCCGCATCATACACTGCGTCCTTGAACTTTGGAAGGAGCTCAGCCACACAGCGTTCATGGCTCCTCCACTCTGCTTGATGAATGAGGTTGTACATTGCGGGAAGAGTATCGCTGAGACGTTGCAGACCACTCTGAAGGTGCAACACTTCGTTCTGTAGATTCTGCTCCTGTGTTCCGCTCCATCGGGAGCGTAGAGATGAAATAGCAGATCCAGCCCATTGGAAGAAATTGACACACTAATTGATGCCACTGATGACCCCAGCAGTACTGGATATACTCATGGTGACCGGATTCTGAAGTTTATTTTACGTCCTATTGACAAACAGTGGAGACAGTCAGCATTGTGGAATCATAATTTGTGGTCAGAGACGCAGAGTAACATTCACTGTGAAATAATTAACACTGAAATTTTGCATGTGCAAGAATGTAAGAATCATAATTGGATCATGATAGAGCACAAGAAGGGTAAATCACAATTGAATGTAATATTCTCCAGAATCGATTTCTTCCAAAGAACCACAACGTCACTGAGAGGTGGTCACCTTGGCGAACGATAAAAGAATCCAATTAATGTGTGGCAAATTGTAAAATACTCCCTGGATTGCGTAGGGGGGAACTTGCCTGACCAGAAGCCCTCCGGCGGGCTGGCCTAACCAGCTCGGTTAATCACCGGCTGGCCCCTATATCATCCGTGCACAGCCGAGAACGGGCAGCCACGGGGGTGGTCACTCGATGAATCTCCGCTGCGGCGGCGGCCACCAGATTCTTCCTCCAACGCAGCCGCGTCCGCTGGATGGGATCGACCAAGCCCGGCCTCCGCTGGATGGAGGGCCCTACGAAGCTCCGCCAGCGAGGGAGCGCCATCACCGGATCTCGATGTCTTCGATCCAAGCTCACAGGCCACAGCGGAGCCTCGCTGCATCCCTAGAATCGCCACTCTCGTGTGTAGGTCGCGCTCCCGCCACGTGTCTCAGCAGTCAGCGACGTTTTTTTTTGGTTTATTTCAGTTCAGTTTAGTTTTTTTTTGGGGGGGAAACACAGTACCCCTATGTATGCACACACTCTCACCCTAGCTCTATGAACACATTTGAAAGACATGTCCATCGGCTCGGTTTTAATATTGACGAAGTCACCGTAGACGCCTCGTTGTCGACGGGAAACCCGCCTCCGACTAAAAAAGTAATCCGCTTATATGCGACACACTGGTGTCAAAACTAGGTTTGAATTCTGGTGGACCGAGTGTACAACCACCCTCCTAACCAACCACGCCTTGCTTCCCTGGATTTCGGTTTAGCTAGATTTTTCTCCTTTTAAAGTTTGCTACCATATTTTTCTATAATTAGAGAATCCCTAAAAGCCTGGAACCTTAAAATTACCGTCTTCGCCAAAATTTCCGTCCCGCGTAAATCCTTATGTCGGTTTGGCCCTTCTTCATTTTCTTCCTTAGAGAAACCTCAAACGGGAAACGAAAATCTTGTATGGTCATCGATTTTTGGATTTTCCTTATATGCACCAAACGTATTTGGGGGAGGGAAATTCCAGCGCACCCCCTTTCTCTCCCCCCCCCCCCTTCTCTCTTGCGCCGTTGTTGCCGCCGATCTCCTTGCTCCCGCACGGCGCCTCCTCCCTACCCCCAGTCCTTGGGAATAATGGAGCACATCCCCTTATTCGCATATCATTTGTCACGGGGTGCTATCCTGAGGTTGTTCTGCCTCGAGTATCCCGTCCTTGGGGAAAGAGTCGTAGACTAGTGGTAGACATCCGTCCTGGCAACCTAAGAGCAACTCTAACGCGCCGACCCATTTGGTCCGCGTGCTTCGAAATCACGGCCCAACGCGCCGACCCATTTAGGAAACGGACGAGTTGATGGCCCGTATTGCTCCGTCTTGACCCATTCCTGTCCCATATTTGGGACAAAAATGTGTTAGCACGGACGTGGGCGGAGGGCGTGCGTCCCCACGGGACTGGTCAACGACGCCCACTCGCTATTCGAGCACAGCGGTCAGTGGCACACCGCCCTCTCGCCTACCTCGCCACGTCCTTTTTAATGGGACCAATGCGCGTCCCCATCTGCACCCCCATCCCCAAAGCCTAGCACCCAAAACCCCACCGGAGCATCCTACCCGGCGACAATGCCCCTCCCCCCCCCCCCCCGACGATGAGGATCTCGGTAGACATCGCCAAAACATTCTACCGCGCCCGCCAGGCAGTCCCGTGGCCACGGGTGCACCTCCCGCACGGCTGGCACCTGAGCGCCACCCGCGTGCCCCTGCCGCCCGGCGTCCACGACGTCATCGCCATCCACGGTAATGACATCGACAACGACGGCTCCCTCTTCGAGTACCTCGACGAGCTCGACACAGAGGTGGAGGAGGAGTCTGAGGCGGAGATGGACGTCGAGGACGTCGAGGAGCTCCTGCAGGAGGAGGACCAGGTGGAGGAGGCCGCGGACCTCCGCCGCGCCATTGAAGCCTCGCATTCGGCAGAGGCCAAGAAGTGGCCAGATCTTCCGGCCGCCCTCGAGGTCTCAGCGGCCGAGGTTCCTGAGGAATCTTGGTCACCGTGGCAGGACCGCGAGCCGACGCAACCATGCGCTCCTACGGCCGCATGGCCACAGACCCCTCCCGTGCGAGAGGCTCTGACTACGGAGGAAGCGCCGGCCAACGTCGACGTCAACGGCGAGTAGGCGCACCAGCCGGCGGGAGGCCACAACGACGGCGGGCAGCCACATCGGCGAACCCTAGCAGCTAGTCTAGGTTTTTTTTTTTGTAAATATGTATGTAATGGCCTTTGGCCACAATGTATGCTTTGGCCTTCGGACCCTATATAAAATGCATCTATTTTAGGCCTTTTAGGTCCGCTACTTAAATGTTATTATAAAGAACATGAAATGGGTCGGCCGCGTTTGATGCACTTGGGGTTGTTCGCGGACGCGCGTGAATTTCTCTTTTGTTTTCCGGGCCAAAACGGATGAAAACGGAGCACGCGCCGACCCTAAATGGGTCGGCGCGTTGGAATTGCCCTAATGGAGGCTGTAAGAATACCTCTTGGTACGTGTTTGGTTCGGCGGAAGGAACCCAAACATAATGGGGTTACCCTGTTAATGTAAAAAAACATAATGGCTTGTTTGGTTACTTAACTGTCATGTTAATCGAATCAATAGCAGATTGTAAATGAATTGAATCTTCTTGTTCGTCGTTATCGCGCGTGCCTAGCTAGCAAGTGCTCGATGCCGTCGTCCACTGGAGGAAGAGCCGCCGCTGATTCACCCACCATCGATATTTGGCGTGTTAGTCCTACTATCACGTGTTTACCCACCATGGAGATTCGGAGAAGGGTCGGGCTGAGAAATGGAAGGGGAGGCAGATCGCATGCAGCGGCGGCAGCAGCGCTTGAGCTAGAGTCCCGAGGAAGTCAAGAAAAATCGGAGAATAGAGGAGGCAGTTGAGGCGGAGAAGATATCGTGGACGCGGATGGCTCCATGTAATCCGATTGCGGGCCTGCTAAAACAAACAAATTTTAACGGGATGTGTTGACACCGTAATTGGGTTACATTACAATCTGACAAACCAAACACGTCGTCAGTTGATTATGCTCACGACATGATGGTTGTGGAGGCGGCACAACGCTTTCACTTTTCACGGCGTGTGCCCTGGTCTTGGTGGTTTGCTCGACACGACCAAAGCAAAGGTGAGGTCAGACGTTGGGCGGCTTAGCTGCAGTGTGTTGTGTTTATACTGGGATGTAGCATGTTAGGGCTTGTAAACAACTTTTTTTATCTATGCAATGAAACAGAGAGCTTTTACGGGTTTTCTCAAAAAGAAAGTTATGCTCTCCCAACCATATGTACATTCCGATAAAATGGTAAAAAAAATAATTAAAATCATCATAAACTCTACAAAAAAGTTATACACATATTCCAAAGAATTCCCAAAAAAAACTAGTATTCATATTCAAATTTGATTTATGCCTTGAGAAATAAAGATGATAGATCCATGTAGGGGTAGGCAAAAAGTAGATGACCGAAAATCAAGACCGAAATGACCAATAATAAAACTAAAAACTACTCAAAAGACTGGGTAGGAAATTTTATAGGCTGGATTTAGTTCGGTCAATTCGGTATTTACTTCTCGTCCATGGATCGAATTGGCTGAACATGATTTTTTTATCATCTGTTTCTCAAGTCCTGAATCAATCTCTTTTTTTTGGATCTGTCAAATATTTTCACAGCCGAAAAAGTAAATAGAAAAAAAAAGGAGAGAGAAGTCAACTAATAAATAAATAAATAAATAAGGAGAGAGAAGTCCAATACTAATATCGATGGTATGGCGATACCAAATCCCAGTTGCATATCTACAGACTTACCGGCAGCGCAGAGAGGGGTGCAGACGGAGAATTCCCAATCTTCGTCTAGTCGGATCGCCCGATCTGAGACCTTGTTTACTACTGTGGGTTTTTTAGGGACGGGAGATTTGGGGATGGGATGGGATCTGGTGAAACCCTCCGGTTCACCCAATCCCGCTCGATTTCTTCCCAGAGAATACACGAGGGCTGCCTCGCGTGGCATATACGAGGGGTTATGCAGTGTTTAGGAGGGGAATTTTGGGGATGGGCTGAAAAATACCAGGGAAGTAAACGGGTTGTCCGGGAAAATTGGGTATCTGTGGATGGACCGGGAATATACCCTCCGAACCCGTCAAATACCTGCCAAGTAAACGAGGCCTGAAGGAAGTAGTAGCTACGCAGGTACGCGCGCACGCTGTTTACTTTTTTTTTTAGGGAATGCACGCTGCTTACTTATTGTGGATGGAGCGAGTATTAGTTTAATACTAGTACTCTCTCCGATCCATATTAATAGGTGCTGAAGTGGATGTATCTAGCATGTTTTATTTCTAGATACATCCACTTCAGCACCTATTAATATGAATCGGAGGGAGTACTACAATAGTGCACAAATTTGACCGATAGATGAGGAAAACATAGGAGATGGAGCGAGCGCATTGGTTCGTATCGGACTCCGTGATCAAAACGCACTGACACGGACGACGTGCGTAAACTCGACGCGTGCAGCGACTTCGAAACCACTCCGGACTCTTCCGGCCCGCTCGCCCATAAGTACCAGGAGCCAGTCGAAGACAGATGCACACACTCTTCCGGCCAGTCGTTCCGGTCCGATCCAGCAACGATGGCCGCCGCCGTGGACTCCCGCAAGCGCTGCGCGACCGCGTTCCTGGACGAGCCGTCCCCGGCGCCGCCCCACCTCGCCAAGCGCGGCCGATTCACGCCCTGCGCGGCCTCTATGGCTCATTTGCCGGCGCTGGCCCCGTTCGATCCGCTGGAGGCCCTCCGTCACGTCTTCCCGGACGCCGACCCGCAGGGCCTGGAGGCCTGCTTCGCCGACTCCGGCCGCGACATCAACGCCGCCGTGAACGCCTACCGCGCCCAGCAGGCCAGGGACGCGCTGGCGCATCGCCTCTCCGGGGCGTTGGCGGCGGGCGACGAGGAGTGCTGCGCGGGCGTCCTCGTGGAGCAGATGGCGGCGGCGACCGACGTGCCCGACGCCAAGAACCGCGCGATGTGGATCCTGGGGATGATCAAGAACGCCGTCGGCGAGCGCGCTGCGAGCGAGGCGGCGAGGCTGCGCGAGGAGTACGCCGCGCTGAGGGAGCAGGCGGAGCGCGGCGCGACAGAGACGGCGACGCTGCGCGAGGAGAACGCGACGCTGAGGGAGCGCGTGGCTGCTGCGGAGCGCGACGGCACGGTGCTGAAGCGCGGCGTGATAGCGCAGCAGAGGCGGTACGAGGAGACGGAGCGCGCGGGGGAGGCGATGAAGAAGAAGGTGGCGGAGCTGGAGATGGCCAACTACGCGCTCAACGTCCGGCTGCGCGACGCCGAAGCCTGGCGCTTCCAGGCGGCCTACCGTGGGCCCGACGTGTTCTAGGGCTCGTCTTAGATCAGCATTTAAAAGAAAAACATTCTTTGTTATGTCTGAATATCTGAATGTTTTCACAAGAGCCTGTAATGTAACTATTCTGCAATCAACTGCAACTGGGAACGCAGTCGTCTTGGAAGGAACGAACTTCTTCGTTGTAGTACGTGAAGAAGGAAAGAACATGGTCGTTGCACATCAACTTTCCAACTGGGCTAGTCCCTTTCTATTATTTTCATAACAGAAATACCAGGTTCATTACAGATAGAATGAAAGACAGAAAGGGACAGAAGCAGTCCAGCTAGAACGGGAGAGGTATCATCCAGGAAACCCGCTGCGAGTGTTCGCCGTCGAACACTCCTACGGGGCAAAAACCTGTTGATAAAACCCCCTCCCACCTAACTAACAGAAAGTTCATAATTCAACCCAAACAGCAGTACCAACAAAACGATGAAACATCCAACCGGCAACACAGCCACAATCCAAGTTGACAGGAAAACAAAATCAGCCCTCCAACAGCAAAGCATCAGTCACCCTGGCAGGCGCAGGTGCATCTCCCGAAGATCTCCCAGTAGCAAAGGTCGTCGCCAACCTCTTCAACTGCAACGCGCCCTCCATGATCGCCTCCTTGTCACCCTCTGGATACAGACCTGTCCAATGTAACAAAAACGAGCAAACCATAAAGACCACTGCTACAGAATCCCTTAACACATATTTGTCAAAGGTTATCTTGTTTCTCATCGTCCAGATGGACCAGCAAACTGCCGAAATAATCAGATTATAGTACTTCTTCCCCCTCGGCCAAAAAGCATAACACCAAGCAACACTTTGCCAAATAGACGTCGGACAAGATCGAGTCCCCAAAACCGCACCCAACACACCCCAAACAGTTTTAGCAGTAGTACAAGTAAAGAACAAATGATTCCTAGTCTCCACATTATCACAAAAAGAACAACTAGGATTACCAGGCCACCTCCTCTTCCTCATATTCTCTCTAGTTAGAACAACATCTTGTAACAGCTGCCAAAGAAAAATTTGAATCTTCAAAGGAATCTTTGTTTTCCATACCCAGTTATAATTGGGTCCTGCCACCGTTTTCTCAAGGAGTTGATAAACAGATCTAGTCGACAACCTACCGTTTTTATTGAATTTCCACACTACTTGATCCCCCCTCAGCATCCAGAAGAGGCATATTCCCAGCCCTCTCCTGTATAAAGTCCCACTGATCCTTAATAACAGGGAAAAGGCGTCGCCTGAAGGTTAACTCAAATTGCTTTTCAGCACATTTAGCAAAAGAAATGTCTTGTTGCTGGCAAATACTAAACAGCAAAGGATACGATTCTACCACATGCGTATTATCTAACCATGGATCATGCCAAAATCTCACCAAATCTCTTTTTTTCAGAATGACTTTCCTCCCAGTCATATAGATATCCTTCACCTTCAAAAGATTTTTCCAAGCTGGAGAGTCATTAAACCTCACCTTCACAGATGCAACAGAATGTTTTTTAAGATATTTGGCTCTTACAATATCCTTCCATAAACCATCCTTAGTGTCAAGTTTCCACCACCACTTAGTTAGGAGGCTTATATTCTGTTTTCTCAAGTCTTTAACACCAAGACCCCCTTTCCTCCTCGATCTACAGATTCTTTTCCACTTAACCATATGATATTTTCTTTTTTTATGAATACCTTGCCAGAAAAATATCCTCATATGCTTGTTAAGTTTTTCAATCATAGTTTTGTTCAAAAGGAACATTGACATATAGTAGGAAGGCAACCCAACTAGGCAAGCTTTCAAAAGGGTCAACCTGGCCCCAGAGGAAGCAGACCCACAGATCCAGGCATCAAGTTTTTTAATAAACGTCTTATCCAAAAAATCCCAATCAGCATTTTTTAAGGTAGCAAAAGTCACAGGCATACCTAAATATTTCAGTGGTAGAGCTCCAATTTGGCAGTTAAACATATCAGCATAAGACTTGGAGATAACATCATCCCCTCCCACATTGAAAACCTCACTTTTCAGGAAATTTATCTTAAGTCCTGACATAATCTCAAATAAGTACAGGAGCATTTTAACATTCACAGCTTTCTCAAGGTCATGAGATAAGCAAATAATAGTATCATCCGCATACTGTAAAATAGCCACTCCATTTTCAATCAAATCAGGGGCAAGACCCACAACCAGCCCCTTTTTTTGTGCCTGTAACACCATCTTGGTAAGACTTTCCCCCACCAGGTTAAAAAGAGTAGGGGATAAGGGATCTCCCTGCCTAACACCCTTGGCACTTTTAAAATAGGGCCCAATCTCATCATTAATTTTGACAGCAACAGAACCATCATGAAGAATTTGTTCTATCCAAGCACACCAAGTACTATTAAAGCCTCTCTTCTTATGACAATCAAGTAAAAAATCCCAATTCACTTTATCGTACGCCTTTTCAAAATCAAGTTTCAAAATTATATCCACTTGTTTTTTAACATGAGTATGATGTAACAACTCATGCAAGGACATGATTCCATCCATGATATTTCTATTCTTAATAAAAGCATTTTGTTGCACACTGAACAGTTTGGAACTATAAGGCTCCAGTCTCAAGCAAAGAGTCTTAGTGATCAATTTATACACACATCTTAACAGACAAATAGGTCTAAAATTCTGAATTTTTAAGGCATCACTAACTTTAGGTAATAGAGTAATAATACCATAATTCAACCTACTAACATCCAATCTGCCAGCATGGAAAGCATCAAACAGAAACATTATATCAGGCATGACAATATCCCAACAATGTTGAAAAAATTCAATAGGTATACTATCAGGTCTAGGGGCTTTGTTACATTTCATCGAAAATAAGGCAGTTTTAACTTCTTGAACAGAAAAAGGCCTAGTCAGATTGATATTATCCAGCAAATCTATTTTTTCATGATTCTCCCACAAATCTTCAGAAATAGACAAGTTATTGCTAGGAACAGGACCAAATAAGTCTTTATAATAACTGGTTGCATGATTCAACAAGTTCTTAGTCCCCTCAATTCTCAAATCACCATGTTCAAGATGATGCAAATTATGTTTCCTCCTTCTACCATTAGCTACTTTATGAAAGAAAGCAGTATTATTATCCCCTTTAAGCAACCATTGTTCATTGGATCTCTGATGCCAATATAATTCCTCTTCATCATACATAGAGAACAGGGTAGCTTGAATCTCACATTTTCTGTTCAACTGATCAGGAATCAAATCATGTTGTTCCTCTGTTTTTTCAAGGTTATCAAGTTCTTTTTGTAATTCTCCTTTCAACTTTTTCATAGCCCCAAACCTATTAGCCCCCCATCCTTTAAAAAATCTTTTGAATCTTTTCAACTTAATGTTTATAATGTCCACAGGATCCCTACTGTAGACATTTTTCTCCCAAATTTTTCCCACATTATCAAGGAAGCTGGGATCATTAAACCAGGCAACATCAAATCTAAAATTTCTTTTCTTAGTCACCATAGATCCACCAGTATCAATAATAAGCATGTTGTGATCAGAAATCTCTCTCACCACTTTTCTCATTGTAACCAAAGGAAAAATAGCTTCCCAAGAAGGAGACATCAAGACTCTGTCTAATTTTTCAAGTGTAGGTGATCTCTGGTTATTAGTCCAAGTGTATAGCCCCCCAACCATACAAATCTCTTGTAAGATCAACATATGGATAATGGAATTAAAAACTTCAGAAGAATGAGGAAGCACAGTATGTTTATTTTTCTCCCCAACATGCCTAAGGATATTAAAATCCCCACCCACAAGGAAAGGTTCAGTCAATACATTGCAAAAGGCAGCTAATTCAGAAAGGAACTCCTCTTTTAATGCCTCATGTGCCGGACCATAAACAGTAATAAGGGACCATCTGCATTTTTTGACTTTATCCCAAAGATTAAACTGAATAAGATGTCTCCCTAATTTCACAGCAGAAACCTCAAGAGTAGATTGTCTAACCCCACAAAGAATCCCACCTGACTTGCCCACAGAGGGAACCCATTTCCAAAAAGATAAACCTTGAGGATCAAATTTTCTAAAAAAAAACTATCATTATAGTCTTGTTTCATGGTTTCCTGCAACCCAATAAAGTCAAGGTTATTTTCCCTAATAATGTCAGTGAGACAAGCAGACATTCCTTTCTTGCTTATCCCCCTTAAGTTCCAGAAGCCACCTAACATATTAAACGTTCAGGTTTATTTCTTTTCCTAATATTCCTCCCAGGATCCAGGTTTAGATCTTTTTTCATGCGGTGCAAACAGATAGTAGTACTACAAAATCGCTGCAGGCCTGATACGTAGCATTCTTATTTTTACAAAAACCACCCTTGCATAATTTTTATCCTAGCGTTGCGCTCCGTGTGTTTGTCCTGTGCACTCGAGGGAGACACAGACGACGACCACCACAAATTGGTCGGCGCGGAGTTGCCAACTCGGAAGAGTCTGCAAGCTCTCGTGCTCCACGCGCCACCGAAGGGCGAGTCCATGGTGCTCTGCTCAGCGGTGTTGGCTTGATGCGGCCGTGCTTGCTCCCCTGCTCGTTGCTAGATCTTGTAAATTTCTTTGTGAACTGATGGATGAAACAGATCAAAATTATTTATCAATTTCCTTAATTAATAAATTTCTTGTAAATTTCTCTCACCTTTGTTTTTCAACTTGGTAGTGGATGTTTTGACTAGGATGTTGTCAAAGCTTCTCATTTTATTTGATTATTACATATCTATGTCCTGATGCTTTTCTGGGATATGTTATCTGCTGCAGTATGCAGATGACACCATCATGTTTTTTTTTTACCGTGATGAAGGTAGAGCTGCCAATTTAAAATGGGTTCTAACTTGTTTTGAACAAGTCTTTGGCATGCGAATTAATTTTCAAAAAATTGAAATTATTCCTTTGGGTCTGGATCCAGATGAGGTGGAGAGTTCTGCTAATATTTTTGGGTGTCATGTTGGAGAGTTTCCAATCAAATATCTAGGAGTACCTTTGCATCATGAAAAGTTGTCTAGAGCTGATCTTGAGCCTTTAATCGGTAATTCTCTTTAGAAGATTGTTGGATGGCGAAGGAAATTGATTTCCTATGCTGCTGGAGTCGTTCTAATAATAACTTGTTTAGCTAGCATCCCCATTTACCATCTTTCCTTTTTTTAAAATTTCCTACATGGGCTTTATAGCTCATTAATTTCCAAATGGCCAACTGTTTGTGGAATAATTTTTAAGGAAATAGAAAATTTGATTTAGCTAATTGGAGGATGGTTTGCATGAAAAAGGAATTTGTTGTGGGGGTGGGGGAGGGGGTGGTTCTTGGCACTGCACATCTGGGCAATGTCAAACTCTGCCTACTAAGCTCCTGGGTTAAAAGATATTTGAAAGATGAGGACAAAATCTGGAAAAGCTTGGTAGATGATAAATATGACAACAACTATCCAAATATCTTTTTCAGTAGAAGCAATGCTACTTCTCAATTATGGAAAGGGATTATGTGGGCTATTGCTGCATTGAAATTTGGATACAGATGGAAAGTTGGAAATGGCTTGAAAAATAGGTTTGGGGGGATACTTGGTTTGGTTTCTCCCCTCTTTCGTTTAACTTTATGAGCTTTGTAATGAGAATGGAAAGACCACTAGAGATAGTTGGGATAGTTCTAGCTTGAGGTTAACTTTTAGGAGAAACCGTTCAGTGGCATGAGTTGCATGTGCCAATGGCATATCTCTTTCTAATGATGAAGATGCTATGACCCGACAGTTTGAGAAAAAAAGGATTTACTCTTAATCTTCTCACTATGTTGTCATTAATTTTGGTAGGGTTAAATCTGAATTTATCCCTGCTGTTTGGAAGTTACATGTGCCACCAAGGGTTCATATTTTCCTCTGGATTTTAGCACACAACAAGATAATGACAAGAGATAATCTAAAGAAAAGGAATATGCACAAACCTGAAGGATGTGTTTTTTGTGCTGAAAAGGAATCTATGCAACATCTTTTCTTTGGCTGCATTGTAGCCAACAGGTTTGATAGGAGATTGCCCAATTCTTTTAGGGGGATCTAAAAATGGTTCCTGTCTACCGCTAATTTTTTTATGGCTAACAAAAATCATGCAGTGCATAACTCCGTCTGTGCTCGTGCCTTGTGGAGTATCTAGAGAAATGAACTAATATTTGATACTCAAACTTGGCTTGGCATGTTTCGGGTTTGAAGACCGATTCTCAAATCGTTGCGAAATTACGATCTGATACTCAAGGACCACATGCGTGCACGTATCAACTCCTTATGTCAGCAATTGGTGAAGATTCTAAAAACCTTCCCAATGCTGGAGAGCGGCTAGCTGGTCTGTATGCTACAAGCTTAGCTTTGACTGTCTTGGGGAGGTATGTATTTCTTGACAGAACCAAGATCTCCGAAGTTGAAAAAGTGCGTTGGAGAAGGGACATGGAACACCCCCCACCTCATCTCTCAAAGGTGTCCTGGACTCTTCGGAGGCGAAAATAACTATGTTCTGTTAGTATAGTGTAGCGTTCGGGTTTTAGGTCCGCGTTTTCTCGATCTTATTCATGTATTAGCTCGTTTGCCCACCTGTTTGGTCTGTCCTTTTGCTACTTCAGTTCTTTGGGATATGTTTTTCGCGTTTTCGAGGCCAAGTATCGAGGCTAAAAGTAATATGTAAATAGGAATAATTAATGGTTCATTTATATAATGGAGTCGGGGTGTGTGCCCCTGTTGATCTAAAAAATGCCCGTCTATATAATTGGTTTAAAACATTTAGTGTCAACGGGTATAAAATAATTAAAAATATTCAAAACTTTGGTATCGATAATAGGAAATCATTAAAAAAATATTCAAATCAGTTTTTCAAGTCCTAAGACACAAAGCTACCACAATAGAGATTGCAAATCGACCATAAATCATTTGTCAGATTGAAAATGCACGTCGATCAATATTGAGTCAACAAAAGATATCCGAACTTTGGAAGCCTGTCAATAATAAGAAGAATCGTTAAATGTTTTATGTTCATTAACAATTAATTGGTTTTGCTAGGTCCTTTGAAGAAAATCTAATGTTAGGGATTGTAGTCGAACATAAGTCACCTCTTCGAGACATAAAATTGTGCAGGCTATCAATAGTAACAAAAACGCATATTACAAGCTACATTGCTTTGATTAAGAATGATACATTTTGAAGTAGTTCCTCGTTTGTTTACCTTTTAACCGAGTTTTGCGAAATAGGGCATGAATAAAATTAATATGTATCCATGATAGACCAAACAATGGTCAAACAACTGGAAAAAAAATCTTCCTAACACAAACTTCATATTATCAAAAAAAAAAAGTTACACCAATTTCAGCATTGTGTGACTCGGGCAACATGATGTCACCACTGAAATCCAGTGAGCTCCCGAGTCTAAAATTGGTTATTTACAAGTCAAGAAGAGAAGGAGCTCACCTCAACATCATCTTTTTCATGGCCAAATGTTGTAATGATAAAGACCTGCAATCAGAAAAAATAAATTAATTAAAATATTAGTTATAGATCAAGAGGGGTGTAGAGAAACCAAGAAATAAATCAAATTCTTCATTCCTCCAAAGACGACATTAACCATTATACTAATCCAAAAGGATACATTAAACCAGTATTGTAAGTGCATGGCCTACGAAAGAGTGAGGCCCCGGAAACAACTTATAAGTACCAGATTAAACTAAATGGTTAAGTGAAAGAATATCAAAGTAAATTGCCTAGTCATAAAAAAATGTGATAGAACTACCATAATTAATGATCGGATTAGCTTACACAACCCAACCTTTTAACTGAGACCTCTCTGAGACAAAAATTTCCATAGATCTCATACTACTAACACATATGCACTAACTAGAAGGATACCTCGCGCGTTGCTGCAGGGATCGCTTTAAAATCTGCACTATATTGTAAACAAAATTTACAAGAGATGTGATACATTATATTTTCTAAGATAATATACAAATTTCAGTTGATCATAGTATGTATATTATATTAATAATATGAATAATTTGATGGTTTAGTAAATGGATAATGTGTAGGTTGCATGCAGTGATTAATAAATATAAGCGGAGATGACATTGACAATTGATTGGCTAGAAAAATGGATGATGTGGATGTGACGCCCCGAGATCGGGCACTATGCAGATTTCAGCATTTCCGCCAAAATCCACATAATAACCGATTCTAGGTTGCCACTTGTGATAACATTACAACAGTTCACGAATAATCCACAACAACAACAGAAAAGATATATACAAGACGACTCAAACGAGTCAAGGATACAACTGATACAATACAAAGATCCAAATAACAGCGGAAGGAACAACATAGCGTCCGGCTACGGACAAGATGCAAATTGGACTAAGAGTCCTGAAGATAACCGATGGCGTCCAATCCCTGCCCAGGCCAAGTCGGAGGGATTCCCAAGCTAACGTCGTCAGACTTCAAACCTGTTGACTGCAATGTGGAATATGCAGCCACGAAAAGGATTCGTGGGTCAGTACGGTTAAGTACTGGCAAGTGGATAACCCATGCTCACAAGATACCAACGTAACCAATCATCACAAGATACAAATACTTTGGGTACAACGGAAAGGAAGGGTTTATTGCAAAGAAGCGGCAGCGGGCTGCACTAACTAACTACAGAGACGCGCTACAACATCCGGCTAAAAGAAAGGGATAAGATAGCGTATCAGAACCAATTGCAACTACTCACCAAACAATACCCATCCAATGTTACCCCCTACTAAGGAAGCAACCCAAGGAAACTCACACGGTTGATTGAGGTGACATTCATTTTCATGGTGGAGGTAATCTATATTACTAGTCAAGTTATCATCGTTAAGTGTAAGTTGTCTGAGTACTTGTTAGCCAGCACTTTCACCAAGTCATCCATAACCGCGGACAACACGGCTTCTCGAGAAGATTTAACCCTGCAGGGATGCACCAATTTGGCCGTACACGTAAGAATGACCCGCCAGGCAGAGAGCAAACCCACCAAGCAGGCCACTCAACACAACCCAACTCTTCTTCGCATCAAGCCCAAAGAACCACGTGTTGTGCGTGCGCGGCTAATCGAGCCCCCACGAAGAAAAGGGAAACCCTCATAGCACTAGAAGACCACGCCGCCCTAAATGCCGACTACAAAAGTTTCACCCTGGCGCCAAGGGCTCGCACCTGCATATGCATGCATCAAATGGAAAGCCCGAACTAAGTGTGGCGATTTGGACGAGATGCGAATCGAATCAGAATTGCGGGGGGCGCCCATACTCGCTTCCCACATGCGGTTAGTGCGCTCATCATGGATCGGAGGACAAGACCCTTTTCCTAATTAAGGTCGACACTGGCACGCCTCAAAACCACGCCGGGCCTCCTGCCGGTGCCTTATCATCAAATTATTATTACCCAAACATTAACATGTTATTGATTGAATTGAAACCCAACTATCAACTAAACAGGTGATAAGATAAATGACGACAAGACTCGAGCACAAACAACCCTAAGCATGCAACTAAGACACGAGGGTCAACGGGGTAAACAAACAACAGTTAATAGGAAGTGGAAGGAAGGCTATATCATGGCTGCCTGGTAACATATGATAGGATCGAGACACAAGCATCGAATCATAAGGCTAGAATAAAGACAACGGAAAGAATCGGTAACAAGTGATGAAAGGCAGCCATAGGCAGCAAGTGAGTATACTTGCCTGGAATCCAGCAAGCAGTGGTACATCCGAAGAACTTGTCGTTGCTCACATCATCTCAACGTCGTATCCGCGAAGAAGCAACGAACTAGAACAAACACCGGATGCAACAATTACTACTACGGCAAAAGATCCAGCATGATCCTATTTTATATGCATGACAATTAATTGGTGCATCAAAGTAAACCAGTTGACATGGTAAACATATTTAAATGGGCCCATAAGCAATTTGGGTTGCATATGGAAAAGCCCATGAATTAAGGTTGAATTAAATGATCTACAACTAACCATCATGTGAAAGTTGATTAGAATGATGCATGGATGATGAAAACAATAAGAAAACAACAATAGATTCAGTTTGAAATGTTGTTTACCAAGTTTGGGATTTTATTTATTAAGTTATGAACTTTGGCATTTTAAATGATTTAAACAAACGTTTGTTGTTTTCACCAATTTTAATTTTTCAAAACAGATAACAAAATTTATATTTGGAAAGAACACAAAATTTTAGATGGAATACATATTCCATTTGTTGTATTTGGGTTTTAGATGAGCAAGTTATTAAATTGACAATTTTAAATGCATAAATCAAGAAATAGTTGTTTTCAGCAATTTAATGTATTCAAAATAGAAAACAAAGTTTATATTTGGAAAGCTTATTCAATTTTGCATGGAAAACATATTTTACATGTTGGAATTGGATTTGAATTGCCCAAGTTATGAATTTTGCAATTTAAAAGGTTTAATTAAAGCATTGAATTATTGCACCACTTTTAATTAGGAAAAACAGTAAACAAATTGTATTGAAAAGGTTGAAAACATGTATAAAAGGTTTCAATGAACAATTTGAGCTATTAAACATAAATTTTGGGTTATTATTGAATTTATTATGCAATTCTTCGTAAGTATTTTATTCTGCCCTTTTTAGTAAACAGAGGGAAACATGTTCAAAATTAATTCAATTGTGACCAAATAAAATACCAATGTGTAGAGTTTGTTAAGACAAATTTTTAGATCCCAAGTTTGCTCAAATTGGATGAACAGAACTCAAGTTATGAAATTCCAAAGTTTCAAATTTTTATTGCATTTTCTGTATTTAATTATTTAGTGCAAAAATTATTACAGAAACATGTTGCAACTTTGTTAATAATAGAAAGAGCACAAGATTATGAATCCACAGAAACTTGAATCATTAAAATTGGAGCAATATTCAATTTGTTATGGATTTTACAAATAAGGATCAGATCTGTTTTTCTGGAATTCGAGAAATAAAAGAAAAAGGGCCAAAAAAAGAGGTGGCTTTGTGCCTAAGGGGGGATTCGAACCCGGGGCTGCTGGGCGTGCGTACGGGGTGCTAGCCACTGGGCTAGTCGCTCGGTTTGTGAAGGATACAGAGGCGCACGTTTTTGAGGTGAGGTTTCGGCCTACTGTCGAAACTGAACAAAGGTTCAGATAACTGCACCGATCGGTAACAGATCGTCGACGACGACGAACGGCGAGATGCTGCCGGCGGGCGAGGGCCGTTGCGCGCGCGGGCGTTGGGCGCGTGTGGCGGCCGCGCGCGGATGCCGAGGGGAGGAGGAGAGGGAACAGAGGGGAGCTCACCGAGGGGGTTGGGGATCGCGGGCAGGCTCGACGACGTACTCAGCGATGGACGACCGTGTGAAGGTCGAGGTCGACTTGGCCGTCCCCGGACTCCCGCAGATGCGTACGTGGTCGAGGAAGGAGTGCACTGCACGCCGATTCCATTCCCAACCTCGTCGGTGTGGTGCGGCAACCACGCCGTCCGCTCGACGAAGCTCCAAAATCGGCCATGGAGGTGCGGTGGTTGGAAGAGTACAGAGGAGGGAGGAGAGGGCAGGAGATGGCGGCGGTGAGAGGGGGGAAGGAGGGGGAGAGGACGAAATTGGGTTTCTGGGGGGGGGGGGCAGGGAGCTTTAAGGGAGAGGAGGAGGGGGACCATGGAGGTGCGGTGCTTTCCACCTGCTCCCTGTACGGACAGAGGTAGGGGGAAGGCTGGGGTGGGCTTCGGTGGTGCGATGTGGGCTGGCCCTTTTTGGGCTGGTCTGCCTTCCCCTTTTTTTCTTTTTCTTTTTGTAAGAGATAAAAAAAAAGAGAGAAGCAAAAATGAATTTTGGGGTAGTTTTACATTTCAGAAAATTATGAAACAAGTTTCTATGCACTTGGCATCTAAAATGCCCAGTTGCACAAGTTTTGGTTTTTGAAAATTTCAATTTCACAATTATTTGAATTTGCAAATTTGAATTCAAATTAGGGGTTTATTTAATACCAATTTGAAAACCAACCATTTGTAATTATTCCCAATTCCCAAAATGATTTGTTTGCAATTTTGTTTGAAACCATTTGGGGCATGTTTGAATTTGAATTTGAAATTCACATTAGGGCTTTAATAAAAGAGGTTTTATCAACCAAGCCATTTGAATAATTCAAATTCAAAACTATTGAAAAACAATTTGAGTTGTTTTGTTTGCAAATGGTTTTAGCAACATTGTAATATGTTTACATTTTTTATTTGGTGTGGAAACAAGGTGCACTTCATGCATGATGCAATGCCATGCAATGCCAAAAAGTAAAACAATCAACTTCTAATTTGGGGGAAAATCCCCCGGGTGTTACAGACGACACCACTAACAAGGGATTGCGCCCTCGCAATCCACCCACTAACCCGGGAGGGGAAAGAAGTTCGACTATCGATTCTTCATGCTTCTAGTTGATCACCTCGACACCACTAACAAGGGCTTCTCGACACCACTAACAAGAGATTCTCGACACCACTAACAAGAGATTCTCGACACCACTAACAAGAGATTCTTGCTCGGATTGATGATGATGTTCTTCCACCAGGAATCTTCCGATGATCGAACCTATTATGTTAAAGGCTCAGAAAACGTCCACCCACGTAGGATCCTAACACTTTGAAAGATAGACAAGGGGGGAGACTCCAAAACAAATAAGATGGGAGGGGAAATAGAATAGAGATAAGGAGAAAACAAGAATCCTATTGAGATGTTTCCAAAACAGGTTTTGCACAAATAGTTTTGACACTCTAAAAACACGACCGTTAGCGAGGTTATCCTACAGGCTTTGCGGACCCGTTGCTTCGATAACCATTCATATCGAAACAATATCGGGAATCGGAAACCATGCTCTGATACCATTTGTGATGCCCCGAGATCGGGCACTATGCAGATTTCAGCATTTCCGCCAAAATCCACATAATAACCGATTCCAGGTTGCCACTTGTGATAACATTACAAGAGTTCACGAATAATCCACAACAACAACAGAAAAGATATATACAAGACGACTCAAACGAGTCAAGGATACAACTGATACAATACAAAGATCCAAATAACAGCGGAAGGAACAACATAGCGTCCGGCTACGGACAAGATGCAAATTGGACTAAGAGTCCTGAAGATAACCGATGCCGTCCAATCCCTGCCCAGGCCAAGTCGGAGGGATTCCCAAGCTAACGTCGTCAGACTTCAAACCTGTTGACTGCAATGTGGAATATGCAGCCACGAAAAGGATTCGTGGGTCAGTACGGTTAAGTACTGGCAAGTGGATAACCCATACTCACAAGATACCAGCGTAACCAATCATCACAAGATACAAATACTTTGGGTACAACAGAAAGGAAGGGTTTATTGCAAAGAAGCGGCAGCGGGCTGCACTAACTAACTACAGAGACACGCTACAACATCCGGCTAAAAGAAAGGGATAAGATAGCGTATCAGAACCAACTGCAACTACTCACCAAACAATACCCATCCAGAGACGCGCTACAACATCCGGCTAAAAGAAAGGGATAAGATAGCGTATCAGAACCAATTGCAACTACTCACCAAACAATACCCATCCAATGTTACCCCCTACTAAGGAAGCAACCCAAGGAAACTCACACGGTTGATTGAGGTGACATTCATTTTCATGGTGGAGGTAATCTATATTACTAGTCAAGTTATCATCGTTAAGTGTAAGTTGTCTGAGTACTTGTTAGCCAGCACTTTCACCAAGTCATCCATAACCGCGGACAACATGGCTTCTCGAGAAGATTTAACCCTGCAGGGATGCACCAATTTGTCCGTACACGTAAGAATGACCCGCCAGGCGGGGAGCAAACCCACCAAGCAGGCCACTCAACACAACCCAACTCTTCTTCGCATCAAGCCCAAAGAACCACGTGCTGTGCGTGTGCGGCTAATCGAGCCCCCACGAAGAAAAGGGGAACCCTCATAGCACTGGAAGACCACGCCGCCCTAAATGCCGACTACAAAAGTTCCACCCTGGCGCCAAGGGCTCGCACCTGCATATGCATGCATCAAATGGAAAGCCCGAACTAAGTGTGGCGATTTGGACGAGATGCGAATCGAATCAGAATTGCGGGGGGCGCCCATACTCGCTTCCCACATGCGGTTAGTGCGCTCATCATGGATCGGAGGACAAGACCCTTTGCCTAATTAAGGTCGACACTAGCAGGACTCAAAACCACGCCGGGCCTCCTGCCGGTGCCTTATCATCAAATTATTATTACCCAAACATTAACATGTTTTGATTGAATTGAAACCCAACTATCAACTAAACAGGTGATAAGATAAATGACGACAAGACTCGAGCACAAACAACCCTAAGCATGCAACTACGACACGAGGGTCAACGGGGTAAACAAACAACAGTTAATAGGAAGTGGAAGGAAGGCTATATCATGGCTGCATGGTAACATATGATAGGATCGAGACACAAGCATCGAATCATAAGGCTAGAATAAAGACAACAGAAAGAATCGGTAACAAGTGATGAAAGGCAGCCATAGGCAGCAAGTGAGTATACTTGCCTGGAATCCAGCAAGCAGAGGTACATCCGAAGAACTTGTCGTTGCTCACATCATCTCAACGTCCTATCCGCGAAGAAGCAACGAACTAGAACAAACACCGGATGCAACAATTACTACTACGGCAAAAGATCCAACATGATCCTATTTTATATGCATGACAATTAATTGGTGCATCAAACTAAACCAGTTGACATGGTAAACATATTTAAATGGGCCCATAAGCAATTTGGGTTGCATATGGAAAAGCCCATGAATTAAGGTTGAATTAAATGATCTACAACTAACCATCATGTGAAAGTTGATTAGAATGATGCATGGATGATGAAAACAATAAGAAAACAACAATAGCTTCAGTTTGAAATGTTGTTTACCAAGTTTGGGATTTTATTTATTAAGTTATGAACTTTGGCATTTTAAATGATTTAAACAAACATTTGTTGTTTTCACCAATTTTAAATGTTCAAAACAGATAACAAAATTTATATTTGGAAAGAACACAAAATTTTAGATGGAATACATATTCCATTTGTTGTATTTGGGTTTTAGATGAGCAAGTTATTAAATTGACAATTTTAAATGCATAAATCAAGAAATAGTTGTTTTCAGCAATTTAATGTATTCAAAATAGAAAACAAAGTTTATATTTGGAAAGCTTATTCAATTTTGCATTGAAAACATATTTTACATGTTGGAATTGGATTTGAATTGCCCAAGTTATGAATTTTGCAATTTAAAAGGTTTAATTAAAGCATTGAATTATTGCACCACTTTTAATTAGGAAAAACAGTAAACAAATTGTATTGAAAAGGTTGAAAACATGTATAAAAGGTTTCAATGAACAATTTGAGCTATTAAACATAAATTTTGGGTTATTATTGAATTTATTATGCAATTCTTCATAAGTATTTTATTCTGCCATTTTTAGTAAACAGAGGGAAACATGTTCAAAATTAATTCAATTGTGACCAAATAAAATACCAATGTGTAGAGTTTTTTAAGACAAATTTTTAGAGCCCAAGTTTTCTCAAATTGGATGAACAGAACTCAAGTTATGAAATTCCAAAGTTTCAAATTTTTATTGCATTTTCTGTATTTAATTATTTAGTGCAAATATTATTATAGAAACATGTTGCAACTTTGTTACTAATAGAAAGAGCACAAGATTATGAATCCACAGAAACTTGAATCATTGAAATTGGAGCAATATTCAATTTGTTATGGATTTTACAAATAAGGATCAGATCTGTTTTTCTGGAATTCGAGAAATAAAAGAAAAAGGGCCAAAAAAAGAGGTGGCTTTGTGCCTAAGGGGGGATTCGAACCCGGGGCTGCTGGGCGTGCGTACGGGGTGCTAGCCACTGGGCTAGTCGCTCGGTTTGTGAAGGATACAGAGGCGCACGTTTTTGAGGTGAGGTTTCGGCCTACTGTCGAAACTGAACAAAGGTTCAGATAACTGCACCGATCGGTAACAAATCGTCGACAACGACGAACGGCGAGGTGCTGCCGGCGGGCGAGGGCCGTTGCGCGCGCGGGCGTTGGGCGCGTGTGGCGGCCGCGCGCGGATGCCGAGGGGAGGAGGAGAGGGAACAGAGGGGAGCTCACCGAGGGGGTTGGGGATCGTGGGCAGGCTCGTCGACGTACTCGGCGATGGACGACCGTGTGAAGGTCGAGGTCGACTTGGCCGTCCCCGGACTCCCGCAGATGCGTACGTGGTCGAGGAAGGAGTGCACTGCACGCCGATTCCATTCCCAACCTCGTCGGTGTGGTGCGGCAACCACGCCGTCCGCTCGACGAAGCTCCAAAATCGGCCATGGAGGTGCGGTGGTTGGAAGAGTACAGAGGAGGGAGGAGAGGGCAGGAGATGGCGGCGGTGAGAGGGAGGAAGGAGGGGGAGAGGACGAACTAGGGTTTCTGGGGGGGGGGGGGCAGGGAGCTTTAAGGGAGAGGAGGAGGGGGACCATGGAGGTGCGGTGCTTTCCACCTGCTCCCTGTACGACAGAGGTAGGGGAAGGCTGGGGTGGGCTTCGGTGGTGCGAGGTGGGCTGGCCCTTTTTGGGCTGGTCTGCCTTCCCCATTTTTTTTTTTGTAAGAGAGAAAAAAAAGAGAAGCAAAAATGAATTTTGGGGTAGTTTTACATTTCAGAAAATTATGAAACAAGTTTCTATGCACTTGGCATCTAAACTGCCCAGTTGCACAAGTTTTGGTTTTTGAAAATTTCAATTTCACAATTATTTGAATTTGCAAATTTGAATTCAAATTAGGGGTTTATTTAATACCAATTTGAAAACCAACCATTTGTAATTATTCCCAATTCCCAAAATGATTTGTTTGCAATTTTGTTTGAAACCATTTGGGGCATGTTTGAATTTGAATTTGAAATTCACATTAGGGCTTTAATAAAAGAGGTTTTATCAACCAAGCCATTTGAATAATTCAAATTCAAAACTATTGAAAAACAATTTGAGTTGTTTTGTTTGCAAATGGTTTTGGCAACATTGTAATATGTTTACATTTTTAATTTGGTGTGGAAACAAGGTGCACTTCATGCATGATGCAATGCCAAAAAGTAAAACAATCAACTTCTAATTTGGGGGAAAATCCCCCGGGTGTTACAGTGGATAGTTTGCATGTTGAGTTAGAAAAATAATTAATGCATTTTGGTGGGGTTTTGCTTTATAAGAAGTATAAATAACTAGACAGACATGCGCGCTTTACCGCGCCACCTGCATGCCATTGTCACAAGGCTTGGCTGGAATGCACTTATACCCGTTTTCATCTAGGGGTACCATGTTTATCTTTCTAGCGATGTGTCTTCATGGCACATGTTGTTGGTGCGGTGACATATTCTATACGGATACGAGCAAGATGATCTAAACCAAACATAATTCATCAAAAGAATGGAGATAACCATCAATCAATCGTCTATTAGTATGGCCTGCTTACTGAACCTTTGCCTTGGAAAAACTTTATATCGGGATTGGAGAGACACCGGAGGGAAATACTTGTGTTGTATAGAAGAACAAATTTATTTATCCACACAGAAATATGAATAGAAAAAACACAACAAAGTCACCAAGAACTGCAACATAGAGTGGGCCGACAGTGGTGCTACTAGCATGGCCGACGCCGGCGAATTCTCTCAATGGAACCGACCCGATGGGGGTGGTGGGTCCTAGGGCCAACGAACCATAGGCATGCTCCTAGGAGGTTTCAAAGCCATTATATGTGATGTTTTCTCCATGAAAGATTTGCAGAACCATGTCGAAAATAAGAAAAAGGTGTATAAAGTGGGACAAGTGGGATAGTACGGGAGGGGACAAGTTTCAAGCAGTTGAGGCGGCATCGGCCGATCTCAAGGGCGAGGACGCTCAACAGGTCTTACTAAAATGTACCTACATTGGACGCGAGCCAACTCGGTCTGGCTCGGGTCGAGTCTCCAAAAAGCTCAGGCAAAAGTTGCCGAGCCCAAGCCAGCTCGAGACTACCTGTGAGTCGCAGAAGGGAGCTCGGTGAAGCTTGTGAGCCCCGCTGCGGTGGGTCACTGACGGGTGGGACCGTCTTCCCCATCAACGGCGTAATACAGCGGAGGCAGCAACAACCATGTGGGGTGGTGCGGCAGTGCTTGCTGGCATCAGCGGAGCATGAATACGAAGTGCGGACGTGAGCAACACCAATGGTGCGCGCCAGTGTGTGTGCCCGGACGGTGGATATTAGCCGAGAGTGACAGTGGAGCAGGATTGGGCATGACGATAGCGGTGCTTTGATCTGGCGGTGGCCATGTTTTGTTTCCCGTACGACATAGGGAAGAAAAATGAGCACTCGTCTGGCTGCATCGAACGGCCATATGGTCCAGAAAGTTGAGCCCAGTTCTCTAAAAATTGACTCACGAAAAAACAACTAAACAAGATGGACCGAGCCGACGAGCCGAGCCGCGGTCCAGTAATGTTAGTACGACTCGGTCAATTTGCCTCGCGAGCCGAGTCCAAAAGCTCGGGCTTGAGGTCCAGCAAGAAGTTGTACACCTGGACTATAGCAAGCCAATCAGACCGCCCGACACGACCTATAGCCAAAAGGACAACACGTTAAAAGGCCCGCCCTTGGGGCACGATTAACATTTGTGTCGTATCGTGCTGCCCCACGGGCTTCGTCCTCTAGGGTGGGGCACGGCCTATCGACACGTATATGGCTCGACCGGCACGAAGGGCCTGCCCAAGCACGACACGTTTAGCCTATTTTGGACCGGTTATTTCCCAGATTAAAAAAATGGAATAATTAAAAAAAATTATGCCATGCAGGGCCGGTCCACGGGTTTCAAATTGAGCCCAGCATGAACACCGACGGGCCTATGTCGTGTTGAGGCCCATTTATTTTGTGTCGGGCTAATTTCGCGTCGGGCCGTTTTCTGATGTCTCGGGCCCAGCCCGTTTGGCCCGATCCTTTTGGGCAGCTATAATGTGGACTGTGGCAGTGACGAGGTCTAGGCGAGGTACTCGCTTCGCCATCGTCTTCGACGAGGTCGAGGCGAGAAGAAGTGGATGAGCGAGAGAGTGGCGAGGCGGGGAGAGGGAGGTTGGTTACAGTGGAGATGTAGAGGACGGGGGGGGGGGGGAGGGGTCGACGTGTGAGCGGGAAGCTCGGCGGTGTGGCGTCATTACGCCGTCGCGCGCAGCCACGCCTCGGCAAAAAGGATCGCGTCTTTTTCCCTTCCGCCAGCCTCCCAAACTGTTGTGTTCGGTCTGAAAATGCCGCTTTTATTTTCGGTTGAATCCTACACTATTTGGACTCCTAGCACGCGGTTGGGCGAAAAGACGTGGGTCGGAAAAAAAGAAAAAGAAAAAGGGGGGCTCTCGGGGGACGGCCGGATAGTACATGTGGACTGTGGTAGTGACAGAGTCAAGCACATGACTCCCCATCACTGCCCAAACTCCATCGAGGAACAACTCAAGAAGAAAAAAGCAAAGGACAGGAGAAAAGCCCTAAACCGCTTCCATGGCGAAGCACCCGTCCCCCCTTTCCGCCCAATCGCCGCCGCGTAAGAGCCCGCAGCCTCAGCCGGCGGACGACGCGGTGGACCTCCCTGTCTCCACCACCACTGCCGCGTCCGGCCCTAGCGCCTCCTCCTCGCCGCCGGCCGGGTTCATCTTCATGTGCAGCGGCGCGACGAAGCCCGAGTGCTTCAGATACAGGGTGCTGGGCCTGCCGCGCGGAAGGCTGGACGACGTCTCCCGGATCAAGCGCGGCGCGGGGCTCTTCCTCTACGACTTTGACGCCAGGTACCTCTATGGACCCTACCGCGCTGACTCCGACGGCGGCCTCGCCCTCGAACCCGCCGCGTTCCAAGGACGCTACCCAGCGCAGGTACTTTCCGCCTCCACGCCCCCTAAAAAGTCGGATGAGTTTTGCTGATGATTTGTCAACGAAATGTGGGCAAATCATCACCAAGTCCCGATCTTTATGCTGGCAAATCCTCAATTTTACGTCAGTATGAGGAAAAAAAATTATGGCTTGCCAGAAGCCAAATGCTGGCTTTTCTGCTGTACTGATACGAGGAAGAGACAGGACACACTCGAAAAAACAGAGAAGAGTTTTCACGAAATACTTTCAACTCTTTATATGTGGTTTCTAAAATGAAGAGAGAGTGTAATAGGATGGCGAGTTAGTTACCTTCTTTCGCCAGGACTAATGGCGCTTGCATGAGTCTGGGCGTCACAGCAGCTTGTGTTGCTTCTTTGCCTTGGGTGACCAGTTTGGTTAATTCAATAAAGCACTCTCCTATCTCAAGAAATAAAAATTGAAAATTGGGTTTTGGACCACAAGATCCATTAGGGATTTGGATTTCGTCGGGTTTCCGAAATTCCACCAAAATTCTTCCATTTTGTTTAGGGGCCGGTATAAAAATTTCCGGAGCGAAACATCCTGAATTTTTGGACTTTTTGTTGATATCTAAAATATTTAGAAATATAGTAGAATTTTATCCGGAAATTCATATTTTAGTACAATTTCAGCCAAATTATGTTCCATAGTTTTAGTTTTTGTTCTTGCGTTTGTCCAAGATTTGACTGAATTTTCCGAAATAGGCGAATTTCGGCCATTCCGCTCAGACCCGGTAAAAATTCAAAACCGAAATCCAAAACCATCCAAGTTAAAGGATGAAAGTAATATCTCTTTTGATACCCCCTTCTGTGGCGAGAATATGGGGACAAGAAAAAGCTTGTCATCAGTCTCTTGGTGAGAATTTTATTTCCACTCCTATGAAGGATACTTATTTTACATCTCTTATCTCCCAAAGGAGTCCTGACAATTTTAGTTTTCTAAAATATGAGTTCCTTTTGGCTCATATTATGCACTTTAGTTTTGAATAACATCCAGCCATAAACTTCATTGATTAGCTGTACATTATTGTTCGTGAAATAATGTTCACTGTTCTTTTTATATCTGCAGGTCAAATTTACCATTGATGGTGATTTCACGCCCATCCCAGAGAGTAGGGTAAGAAGTGCCATAAGGGAGAATTATTCCCGTGGGAAATTCTGGCCAGAACTTAACTTTGCGCAAGTAAGTGGGAATCTGGGTTTACCGATGTTTTGTACTTTGGGAGAGGTGAAACAAGTTGTGTCGAATCTTTCTTTGTATATGTAACTCCTGTACAAAGTGGTTTTCCAACTTCGGGCAGTATATCAGATGAACACTGACTAGTAGTTTCCCACTCTGGATGTGAAGGATATGTGTAGGAAAAACAGTAGAATTAGAAGAGCCCTGGAACATGCAATCCAGTAATTCATTACTTGCTGTTGTGGTATAACCATATGGAGAACCATAGAGGCAAGTCGTGACTTAGAGGGTTGCAATGTATTTTTTCTATTATGATCGAAGCTTGAGGGCTGAAGTTTATCTTTTAATTGTCTTTTACATTCAACTCAGTCCTATTTTGTAATGCAGATATTCTCTAGTCTACTGCACCCATAGGGTTTCTCGTTGTATTTAAGATATTTGGTAATTAAAATTTTTTTGTCTCTAGAAAAGAAAAACAAGGTATAGGGGTGGAAACTGTGGGTATAGTGGGGACAAGTTCTTCTTTCTCTTTTAATTTATTCTCTTGAGTTTCTAGTTGGAATTGTTGGGTACACCTTTTAAATCAGAGTATCAGCTTAGTTGGAAGGGCGGTAGGAATAGCTGCTTTATCCTCCATCTATACGTTCTGTCTTAATCTTACCAGCGTATAGCTATGAACTATACAGTGTGTTTACCAGGATTGTATTTTCAATTTTTCATTGAATCGTTGTTGTTGGTATTCTGTTGTAGGTTGAGAAACTGAGAGCATTGTTCCAGCCAATTACTGTACTGCCAGAGTCACAACCCTTGCATTATGCTGATAACAGGCATCCTGCTCCATCTGCTGTTTACGTGCCTCCGTCAGGTTCTCACCCAACACAGCCAGATATCAACAGGCATCTTGATCCCTCTACTGCTTACTTGTCTCCTTCAGGTTCTCGCCCAACACAGCCAGCTGCTTATGTGCATTATCCAAGTGCTTATGTTCCTGCTCAGGCTACTGATCTGGTGCCACCCCAGCCTTATGCATATCCATATTCTCACCTTCCTCCTCTGACTGCTCAATTCACTACGCCTGCTTACTTAGCGACCCCAGCTGGGCATCTGTATCAACCAGGATATGAAGCATATGGTCCATTGCCGGCTGCCTACCACTATGCCCAAGCACCTCCTTTGTGTTATTCCTATGCGCAAACCCAACACCCTATGCCACATGTCTCACACCCTGTCTATTCTGCTGATCCCTATTTTACGGCTAATCGGGACGATCCATATCGATTTGATGCTGTGAAATCTCATTACCAGGAAACTACTTCTGAGAGGTATGTAATGCTAGCCACCAATTTGGCCTGTACCTGTTCTTAATTTCTAGTACATGCAAACGTTGCAAAGCTGTAATGTTCATCTACCCTAGATATTTCTCTAAAGGAATTACTGCAGGGGCAATGTAGATACGTACTTTATGTTGGAAGCCAACATTCATTCATACTTTTTTTGCTACATGCAGAAATCATTCATTGTGCTTTTGCCTTGTATATTCTTGCATTTCAGAACTGCCTATGGTGGGGCGCATGAGAACTTGCAACTTGCCAGGCATTATGGATATACTCCAAGCAGCAAGAGTGCAGCAGCTGAAGCCGCCACAACGAACTTAGAGCTTGTTAGGAGTTATGGGTCTGTACCAGGCAGTGCAGCCGAAGGAACTACACAATCCAATGCTGATGGAGCTGCATCAGCGATCTACGCATATGCAGGTGCGCCAGCAACTACTCAGGCTGAGAATGTTCCTGCTCCATCAGTGTACGTCGTCGCAGCTGCACCGGCTTACCTGTGATTGTTCTGTGACCATCGCGTGTGTTTTGCTAACATGATCTTGTTGAGCCGAGATCACGCACTGCTTTGACCATTTGAGTACTGTGGTTCTGCCCATGGGCTGGGAGTTCACATTGTTAAAGATGGCATCACCGTCCTTTCTATCGTTACTTTTGGTATCGAGGAATTCAGCTGCTCCCATTTATTTATTTACTCGTATATGACAACGAAACTTCTATGTAGTCCATAATCCAAAGCACCATCAAATTATAAAACATGACTGGATGATACCAGTAGCGTGCACATAAAATGAATTAGGATTGGGAGAGCAAAGATCAAGCAAATTAACCGCTTCTTAGAACACGAATTAATATTCGTGAGATAACTAACTAAATCTTGAGTTAGTGAGATAACTAAGGATCAGTTTTGCCTGAACCTTCACGGCGAGTTAGTGAGATTACTAACTAAATCTCGAGTTACTGAGATAACTAACTAAATCTTCCAATCACCCACGAAAGCAAAATGAAGAAGCAATGGAGTGATGATCACAACGCCTCTAACTACAACATGATAACTCTTGATGCACACACAAAAATCTTCGTCTCATACACAACTCTTCGACTCCATAAATTGTATCCACTGACTCCTTTATATAGGAGACCAACACCTATTCGATTTCGACAAACCCAAACCGAGACATAAACCTAACTGAGACTCGAATAGGTACAAGCCAACCTTGGCGAACCAGTGCCACATAGGCCTACCAGCTGACAACATTACATATCGTTTGTTTATGTCCTAGCGTGTCAACCTCGAAAAATATTTGTAACCAACCAACTAGACAATTTGGTGACACACCTGATGCGCCTCCAACTGGTGGAGTTCTAAAGTTGGGTGGCACCCCCTCCTTGATAAGATCAATAGGAGGTATTGGGATGCCCTCGTCATCCCCCCCCCTCTCCCCGAAAGACACTGACCTTAATGCTGGAAGGTCTTGCCGATGTGAAATCTGCAACATCGCCATGATACTTCGCCATCTTCAAGTCTCGTCGGCCTACCACACCACCTCCTTACTCGCGGCTCTTGATATGGTTTTCGGTGCCTCATTTTGATGGGTTCGTAGCATAAAAAACAAAAAAATGCTACGTGAGAGACACCCGAAGGGCCAAGAACTAATCTAGGATATAGAAGCAACGTGCATAGAGAAAGACTTAAGGAGAACATACCATCGAATACACAAAGCGCTACGAGATTGATTATCGTTGGTGATATAATCGAACTCACATCGATCTCAAGATCGTGAAGATGTGCGCTGCAATCTGGCAACGCTTCTGTGATCAGTCACACATACGACTGAATGACGACATCTGTTTCCTCGATCCAACGGGACAACGGAAGTAGAGGATCCCTGTGAACTCCAACAACACGACGGCGTGGTGTGGTGGAGAAGACTTCGTTCAGGGCTTCGCCAAGCGCATGAAATTAAGGTGGAGCAGCGGGAGGAGGGAAGTGGAGATGACACCAAGTGTGTGGAGGAGAGCGAGCTGATGAAAGATCATCGTCCGTTTTGGTAATTATATGACAACATAATTGTTGGATCTAATGTTTGTTCAAATGATGAAAATGCCCAGGTTATTAGGTTCACTATATCTATGGGGCTAATGCTTGATATATTCGAAAAGTGCTAAGAGAAAGGATGCCCGGGAGCCAAAATATGCAGGGGCGGAAGCTCCGGTGAATCCACCGGAGGCTCCGGTGAATCCACCGGAGGCTCCGGTGAATCCACCGGAGGCTCAGCCCGCTGCTGCCACTCAGCCTGTGAGCAAATAGGGTCCGGTGCGCATCCGGTGGTCCCTCCGCTAAAATGCCCTTCTGTTGGAAAGTGGCGGAGGTTCCACCGGAGGCTCCGGTGGACATCCGGTGGCCCCCTGGGCCTAGGGCAAATGGACTCCGGTGAAGGGTCCGGTGCTAGCTCCGCCTGGCACCCCTTCTGTTGGAAAGTGGCGGAGGTTCCACCGGAGCCTCCGGTGCGGGTCCGGTGGGCGGAACCTCCGCTCGATCCACCGGAGCCTCCGGCCTCCTCAGCAGCGCGCAAAGGATAAGGCACTGCGCAACTGCGCAGTGCAAAGAAGACCCACCGGAGCCTCCGGTGAAACCACCGGAGCCTCCGGTGCTCTGGACTGCAAACGGCTACTTCGTGGCCAAGAGTATAAATACCCCTTCACCTACCTCATAAATGCCAAGCTTTTCCCACTCTCTCTCCTAGCCATTAATGAAAGCTTCAACCTCTTAGATCTCCCTCTCCGTCCACCCAATCACTCCCAAACTTGGTGGAGAGCTAGAGGAGACCTAGATCCACACTTCCACCAAAGGAATCTCAAATCCATCCACCACAACCTAGTAGATCTAGAATCCTACTTGAGGCCTAGAAACCTTAGTAGATCTCGTGCTTGTAGTTTCCACCTTGTTGCAAGAAGCTACGGATTGCTTGAGAGCCTCCATCCTTGTGGAGTGACCTCAAGTCCTTGTAAAGGTTTGGTCAACGCCTTCAAGTCGACCTCATAGTGGAAACGAGCATCTCCCTCACCGGAGAAGCTCAAGGAGAACAAGGTGTGCACAACCGTGCTATTGAGGAGCGCCTAGGTGGCTCCCCACCTCTCCAACGTAGACGTACTTCTCTTTGAGAAGGAACTACGGTGAAACATATCCTTGTCTCCTTGTTTACACTTGTTGTTTGCTTTACTACCTTACGCTTTACTTCCGTTGCGCATACTACTCTCTTCACGTAGGTTGTTCACTTAGTTGCACATCTAGAGAATCGTATCTTATCTTACTAAGCCCCTTAAAAGGAAAAGAAAAGAAAAATTGGTAGTCAACCTATTCACCCCCCCTCTAGTTGACCATAGTGCACTTTCAATTGGTATCAGAGCCTCGGCTCTTACTAAGGGCTTAACCGCCTAAGAGTACAATGGTCGATGAAAATACCCCCGGTAGTTCTAGTGCGGAAATCTCCAAGATGTCCGACAGTATATCTAACCTACAAGACTCGGTTGGAATCCTCCAAGCCGAAATGTCTAAGGTTAGCTCTACTGTCAGTACGGAGGTTTCTAGCATCAAGAAAATGATGGAGGTATTGATGGGGAGAACCAAGGAGTCCGAGGAAGCACCTCTCACTACCAACGATGTTAGCTCGGATGAAGAATCCATTCCGGACATTGATGAAATGGAAGCTAACATCGCTTTAGCTAAGGCGAAAGCCAAAGCAAAAGCCGATAAAAAGGCTAAGAGTAGTGGGAACTCCGAGGGCTCCAAGTCTCAATCGGCTAACGGTTCGAGGTCTAACTCTAAAGTTCCACCGCCTCCCAATTACGATTCTATCCACCCTATTGCTACAATACCACACATGGTTAATGTTGGAAATCCTCCCATGCTTAACACTAACGAATTCTCATCATGGAAGTTCGATATGGAGTCTCATATTTCAGGTTGTTGCACCGCTTTATGGAGAAGCGTTGTTCATGGATTCCACCCTCATGATCCAAACAACTTGACCCCAAGAGAGGACGTGGAGTTCCAACTCAACAAGACCGCTATTGTGACTATCCAAAAGGCTCTCCCAAGAGAACATCTTGAGCACATTCGCGGCTTGAAGACCGCCAAGGAAGCATGGGATAAACTTGACTCCTTGTTCCAAGGAAATGCTAGCATTCAATCATCAAAATATGATGTGGCTCTCGACAAGTCCGAGAACTTCGTCATGCTTGAAGACGAGAGTCCCGAGGAGCTATATAGAAGAGTTGTCACTCTTGGCAATCAACTAAGAGATTTTGGGAAAGAGGAAATCTCGGATGAATGGATCAAGAGGAAGTTTGTCAAGGCCATAACTCCATTTGAGAAGAACCTCTCCACTAGCATTCGAACAAGATCCGACTACAACTCCCTTAACTCCATTGGAGTGCTAAGTGAGTTCATTGCCATATCCCTATCTCACAAAAGTGCGGATGATGCTCTTGCTCGCTCTAGAGGACATGGAAAGTCTCCCAACCTTGCCTTGAAGTCTAGAGCAATGGCCAAGATTGAAGAAGTTGATGATGATGACGATGATGATGATGAGGACTATGAGGATACATACAAGGGTGCCCATAAATGTATTGCTCTTGCCATGCAAGGGTATTGGAAGAGATGGGAGGCTCACAAAGCCGGTGCCCCAAGACCTTCAAGGAACAAGATCTTTAGGAAGAAAGGGGAACGGCCAAGGACATGTTATAATTGTGGAAGTGCAAACCACTTCGTCAAGGAGTGTCCCTTTGAGCCAAGAGAAGAGAATGAAGGGAAGCTTGTTCGCAAGGACAAGAACAAAGCTCCACAAAACAAGAACCTCGCTAGAAGGGTTCCAAGGGCTCTATATGTTCAAGAAGGCCCCACATTGGAGACATACTACTCCGGAGATGAAGGAGAAGATGAAGTCGTAGGTGTTTCCCACGTCGCCATAGCTACCACTTCCTCTTCATCGGTCTCTCTATTTGAATCTCCCAATGAGAAGACATCGATCCGACCTACATGTCTCATGGCAAAAGCCACCGCGGTAATAACTTCCACCTCCAAGTCTATTAACACTACCTCTCCCTCATTATTGGATTGTGTTGAAAACATTGGTGAAGATGAGGAGGCCAAGAACCTAGGGTCTTGGTTGAGTAGTCTTGAAGGTGAAACTAAAGAAAAGGTAAAAACTCTCCTAAGGCAACTTGATGATGCCAACTCTCTCATTGATGAGAAAGAGGAAATCATCATGACCTTGGAAAATCATGGTGGTACCAATGAGAATCATGATGGTGAACTAATTAAGGCTCTCGAAAAGGAGAGATCCATGAGAGCCTCTCTTGAAGAAAGACTATCTAGTTTACAAGACTCTTATGCTATTAGTGTTTCTAAGCTTAGGAAAGACAATGAAAAATCTCTTGCCAAACTTAAGAAAGAACATGCCAAATCTCTTGTTTTTCTTAAAGAATTTGAAGAGGAAGAGTTGAAGCTAGGAATAGCCCATGAAAAACTTGACAAGGAACATGACAAACTAAAAGAAGAGTTTAAATCTCTTAAGGAAATTCATGACAAACTTGCCAAGTCTCGAATCAAGCTTCTAGCTCAACAATCAAATAAGCATGTTGCATCTTCATCAAATAGCGTTGTTATTGCACCTACCTCTTCCTCTACGACTAACAATGTAGGGAAGGAAAGAATTCTCAACGATGCAATAAGCTCTCAAGGTGCCAAGAAAGGTAAAGAGGGACTTGGGTTTATTTCCAAGTCAAAGAAGACATCCAAGAATGTCACATCTCCCCCTCAAAATGTTGTTTTTGTAAAAGAGGGTGAGGTGACCAAAGAAAAGGAGACCAACGCCATTATGGGTGGTGATACCTCTAGGGGGAGCATCACTCATAATGATTTCGCCGGAAAATATAATCCATCTTATGTTCTTATGAAATCTAGGGATGGACATGTTTATGCTAAATACGTTGGTACTTCTTATGGTGATGATTATCATTGGACTATTTGGGTTCCTAAGACCCTTGTTACTAACAAAAGAGGACCCATTGAAGGATGGGTACCTAAATCAAGAAATTGATCTCTTGTAGGGAAATGCTTCCGGGTCTAACAAATGGACAGTGGATAGTGGTGCATCCCAACATATGACCGGAATCCTTGACGCAATAAGCAATCTTGAACCTCCTCTACCTCATCTCAATTGCGTCACTATTGGTGATAAGTCCGAGCTTAAGGTATTGGGACGAGGCAAGGTAGCAATCTCAAATGATTTATCAATTGAGAATGTTCTCCTTGTTGAGTCCCTTGGCTATAATTTGATGTCCGTTCTTCAACTTGCGAATTGTGGTTTCACCTCGTTCTTTAATAAAGAGAGTGTGATTGTCACTTGGGAGACATCTCTTAAAGTAGCCTTTGTTGGGTTTGTCGAGAACGGCATGTATGTAGTGGACTTCTCTAAAGAAGACACGTGTGCCGCGACATGCCTAATGGCTAAAGTTGATGTGGGATGGCTTTGGCATCGCCGACTAGCCCACACCAATATGAGAATGTTGCATGATCTCCAAAGTGGCAATCACGTTCTAGGACTAACCAAAGCTAAATTTGCTAAAGATCGTGTGTGTAGCTCTTGCACCTTTGGGAAGCAACATGGAGAACAACACCCAACCAAGACATCTATCTCCACTACAAGAATTCTCGAGCTCATTCACTTAGATCTCTTTGGTCCACTATCCTATGATAGTCTCGGAGGAAAGAAGTATTGTTTGGTAATTGTGGATGACTATTCAAGATATTGTTGGGTGTATTTCTTCAAGAGGAAAAGTGAAACTCAAAGTAGAGTCATCGAGTTCATCACTCTAGTTGAGCGCCAACACAATGCTACCATATTGGCTATCCGGAGTGATAATGGCTCGGAGTTCAAGAACTACACCGTTGAGGGTTTTCTTAGTGAAGAGGGCATTGCTCATCAATACTCCACCCCTTATACCCCTCAACAAAATGGTGTTGCGGAGAGAAAGAACCGGACCTTGATGGATGCGGCTAGAACTATGATTGCGGAGTTCTCTTCTCCCTATAACTTTTGGGCCGAAGCCGTCTCCACCGCATGTCACGCCACCAACCGGTTATATCTTCGCAAGATCTTGAACAAGACCCCATATGAGATTCTCACGGGTAAGAAACCGGATGTATCTTACTTCAAGGTCTTCGGTTGCAAGTGCTTCATTCGCAAGAAAGGTAAACGGTTGTCAAAATTTGAGACTAGATCTTATGAGGGCATTTTTGTTGGTTATGCCACAAACGCTCACGCCTATAGAGTCTACAACAAGTCCACCGGACAAGTTGAAGAAGCTATAGACGTGGTGTTTGATGAGGATAATGGCTCCCAAGGGGGGCGTATAGATCATGGTGTTGTAGGAGATGCAATTCCTCCCATCGTCATAAGAAGAATGGGGATTGGTGAAATAATTCCCATTGAGGGTTACCGGATGACGGAGGGAGAAGGACTATGCCCCACTCAAGTGGAGCCATCGACTACACCCATTGATGATCAAGCTATCCAACAAGATGCACCAAGCCCTCAAGCTAACGATCAAGGCCAAGCTAATGAACAAGGCCAAGCAACACACCTAAATCATGATCAAGATTCTATTATTGTTGAGAATGCTCAACCTAGTGGTGATTCATCACCCATTATTGATCAAGGGCAAAATGAAGATGGACATGTCTCCGATGAAGAAGGTGATTCTCAATCCATATCCAAGGAATCTTTGGAGGAGATATTGGCTCGAAGAGCAAAGAGAAGGCAAGAGAATCTTGAACGAGCGGGTCATACGGAAGACATGATTCTTGGTCAAGTTCGTGGAAGAGTGGTCACTAGAAGGCAATTGGCGGATTTTAGCAAGGCTCATGCATTTGTCTCCTTCATTGAACCCAAGAAGGTATATGAAGCTCTCGAAGATCAAGATTGGCTTGAAGCCATGCATGATGAACTCAATAACTTCGAGCGCAACAAGGTGTGGAAATTAGTGCCAAGACCCAAGGATTGCAAAAATGTTATTGGTACCAAATGGGTGTTCAAGAACAAGCAAGACAAAGATGGTATTGTCATTCGCAACAAGGCAAGATTGGTGGCCCAAGGTTTTTCTCAAGTCGAAGGTATCGATTTCGGTGAAACTTTTGCCCCCGTAGCTCGCCTTGAATCCATTCGTATCTTACTTGCCTATGCATCTCATCATAACTTCAAATTACAACAAATGGATGTCAAAAGTGCTTTTCTTAATGGTCCCATTAATGAGTTAGTATATGTCAAGCAACCTCCGGGTTTCGAGGATCCCAACCACCCCGATCATGTCTATAAACTTGATAAGGCGCTCTATGGACTTAAACAAGCTCCACGTGCGTGGTATGAGCACCTTAAAGAGTTTCTAGTAGATCGCGGGTTTAATGTTGGTTTAATCGATCCCACCCTCTTTACCAAGACGGTTGGAGGTGACTTGTTCATATGCCAACTCTATGTGGATGACATCATTTTTGGGTCTACTAACACCTTGTTCAATGAGGAGTTTTGCAAGCTTATGACCGATAGGTTTGAGATGTCTATGATGGGAGAGTTGGAGTTCTTTCTTGGCTTCGAAGTGAATCAATATTATGAAGGAACCTTCATCAAACAAGCCAAATATACTCAAGACATGCTCAAGAGATTTAATATGAATGATGCCAAACCTATGAAGACCCCTATGTCCACAACCACCGACTTGAAACCCGACCCTAATGGGAAAGAGGTAGATCAAAAGGTATACCGCTCCATGATTGGCTCTTTGCTTTACCTTTGTGCATCTAGACCCGATATCATGTATAGCGTAGGTAAATGTGCAAGGTTTCAAGCCTCTCCGAGGCAAAGTCATTTGGAAGCTGTGAAACGAATCTTTCGATATCTAGTTCATACCCCAAACTTCGGTCTTTGGTACCCCAAGGGTTCAAGCTTTCAGCTCATTGGTTACTCGGATGCGGATTATGCGGGAGAGAAGACGGATAGGAAGTCCACATCCGGGGGTTGCCAATTTCTTGGCCGCTCCTTGGTTTGTTGGTCTTCCAAGAAGCAAAATTGTATTGCTCTCTCCACCACCGAGGCCGAGTATATCTCCGCGGCAAGTTGTTGTGCCCAATTGCTATGGATGAGGCAAACCTTGAAGGATTATGGTATTCATTTTGACAAGGTGCCTCTTCTTTGTGACAATGAGAGTGCTATCAAGATCGCCTACAACCCGGTTCTTCACTCCAAGACGAAGCATATTGAGATTCGTCATCACTTTATTCGGGATCATGTTGAGAAAGGTGATATTGATCTCTCTTATGTCTCCACCACGGATCAACTTGCCGATATTTTCACGAAGGCCCTTGATGAACCAAGATTTCGAGCTTTGAGGAATGAACTAAATGTCATCGATTCCTCCAACTTCACTTGAAACCTTGCATATCTACCCTCATTATACTTGCTATCTAGTCTAGGTGTAGGCATGGATATAGGGGGAGCGCTACTCAACTCATGAGTATGCACTCCTTTTATTATGCGAAAATCAATCAATCATTGCATATCTAGTCAATTTGTGACTCATTGTGCTTAATTGTGAGTAGTAATTTTGGACCCAAGATATATCTTCGCGGTGCCAAGTTACACACTCAAACATGGTGGCCTCGGCCACCAACCCTTGAGGTGTTTTTGATCATTTTCTCACTTTATATCCTCATCTTGACAACTCGTACGGGTTCGGTTTTTCACTTGTTTTATGGTTCTTGCGAACCCCGTCGAGCAATGTCTCTCGTATGACAGTAACGTTTTCCCAACCCAAGCCTCACTTGCCCAAACCGTTGCTCTTATAGTATTGCTCGAGTTTTTCCAATCTCGGCGCGCTGAAATTCATCTGGGCGGAACCTCCGGTGAATCCACCGGAGGCTCCGCCGGGTCTGTCCACCGGATCCTCACCGGAGGCTCCGCTGGGTCCCTGTGGCTCAGCGGGCCAAAACCTAAAGTTTTGGGACAGGAGCGGAGGCTCCGGTGATTCCACCGGAGGCTCCGCTGGCGGGAGCGGAGGCTCCGGTGAAACCACCGGAGGCTCCGCCGGCGGAAAAATCACTGCGGATAAGAATGGG
Source organism: Alopecurus myosuroides (assembly GCA_028641055.1). NCBI lineage: Eukaryota > Viridiplantae > Streptophyta > Magnoliopsida > Poales > Poaceae > Alopecurus > Alopecurus myosuroides. The sequence goes on along the minus strand of CM054060.1, from coordinate 357,802,926 downwards.
GCGCACGGGGGTAAGTGAGATCCAATCTCATTTTCCCCCCACGCCCCCATCTTCTTCCTCTCGAACCGCCGCCGCCCCCAAGCTCACCGCCGCCGGATTCGGGTGCTCCACCGCGGGGAGACCTCCTCCTTGCCTAGGGACGCCCCGGGAACCTTCCCTCCTCCTTTCTCCACCATGGATGAAGCCGGTATGTGCTCTCTCTCTCTCTCATCTAGTTGATGGATGAGATGCATAGGAGTTCATGTTCTAGCCTTCTAGATTTGTGGTTTTGGAGTTTTAGGAGTGGATTTTCTCAAGTACTCACCCTAGCAACCTAGATAATGCATGTTAGGCTTGAATCGTTGCGGTTCCATGGGAATTTGCCCTAACCCTAGATTATTCAACCCTAACACCATGAATATCTTGGTTCTTTGGTTTGTGCGTGCCTTATTTGACTCGAGCTCTACTCGTTCTTCATGCTCTTCTCGATTTTTATGATAGATGCTTCCGGCTCCAAAGGGAAAGGACTAAGATACAAGTCCACGGGCCGCCGCAAGCCACAACCCGTGGATGAAATTCAAGAGGAACTTGACCGTACTCAAGGCAAGCGCAAGAGATTTCCGGCTCCCGAGAAGACCTTGCCAAGGAAGAACACCGCACCAACCGCATCCAAGATGTCCGATGCGACATTTATCAAGGAAAGAAGGGAAAATCCATATGTCATTGCCCGTGACCGCCAAATGCCCCAATTCCGGGGCAAGGATCCGCGTTTTCACACCGCCTTCCAAGGACAGATATTCAAGGAGATCTTGATGAGGAAGCCCAAGGAAAATGTTGTTCCCCAACATGCTATAAGTATTGGTCACATGGAACGCAATCACAAGTACTTTGGGGAGGCCCTTGAGATCATTGAGAAGTTTGGTCTCCGTCCCATTATCACCCTTCAACAAGACTTTGATGAAGAGCTCGTCTGTCAGTTCCTTGCCACAGTTCATCTTGGCAATGAGACCAACCGCCACCTCATTTGGATGACCAAGGACAAACAACTTGACATCACTTGGAAGGATGTTGGCACTCTTCTTGGTGGCTACCCAGATTTTGGTCCTTTTGCCAACGGAGAAGAATTTGCTAATGGATGGTTTCGAGTTCACTCCGCTCAAGCTAATTCAAAGGATGACCTCACTCCCCTCTATCATTGGAAGAAATATGCCGTGGGCTTCGTCAAGGGTCTCTTTCCCACTTATGACATCATGTTACGGGTCTATAGAGAGACTATCAATCCAAAGGCGGGCAATGTGGATGAGATTCAAGGTTTCATGAAGAACTTGTTGCTTCTTACTCATCAATACCGTATGGATGCCACTCCTCGCAAGCTTGATGTCCTTGACTACATTTGGAACGAGTTGTGGCATGTCATCGCCAACCGAAGGAATGCTTGTTTTGGGCCTTTCATCATGAAGATCATATTGAAGGTGTGGAATGCTAGGTTTCCGGATGATCCTTTGGATGATTCTCTTTGGATCTCTCATACGGAAAAGAGGCTTCTCATGAAGAATCACACCGAGCCCGTTGTGCATCCCACTCCAGCTGTTCGCAAGCACAAGGCTAGTCCTCGCATCATTGTGGATGAGGAAGAGGAAGCCGAGGGTCCATCTCAACCCCCTCCTTCTAGCAATGCCTTCAAATGGATGGCTCGGGCTCTCAAGAAAGTATTTTGCTTGAACAAAAAGATTGAGCAACATCAATGGGAGGCACATTATGATGCGGAACTCAAGGCACGTAAAAAGGCTCAAGCATCTCGTGAACGTCTCCGTGAAGAGGGTCTCTCCATTGAATCCCCGGTTCTTGATAGCATCACAGATTGGGATGCTTGGCAAGCTAAGGACTCCAAGGGCAAGCTCATTGAATGGTCCGAGGAAGAAGGAGATGAAGCCACTAGTTCTCACCGTGTTCCCTCCCCGGCTCCGGAAGCATCTCCCACATCCTCCGAATGATTTGGGACGTTAGCACTTGGCTCTCCCTCTTTTGGTATCTTGATGCCAAAGGGGGAGAAAGATATATTAGGCAACGGGCATTTGCATGGTCCCTCAAGCTTTCTTTGATTTGCATCTCTCTTTTGCTTGAGGGAATTTGATTTGAACTATTTGGAACTTCGGTTGTTTATCTTATTCGTATCTATCGTGAACCTCGCTATATTGTGATCATGTGTGAACCTCGTTTCATTTTATCTATGTGATATGTGTGCTATGTGTTATCATTGTCATATTATTAGTTTATATCATGTCTTAGTGATCTCAATAGGAAAGGAGCATATCTTTAGGGGGAGCTCCGTTCATATTGAGTCCGTAATCATGCAAATAATTATGTTGTCATCAATTACCAAAAAGGGGGAGATTGAAAGATCATCGTCCGTTTTGGTAATTATATGACAACATAATTGTTGGATCTAATGTTTGTTCAAATGATGAAAATGCCCAGGTTATTAGGTTCACTATATCTATGGGGCTAATGCTTGATATATTCGAAAAGTGCTAAGAGAAAGGATGCCAGGGAGCCAAAATATGCAGGGGCGGAAGCTCCGGTGAATCCACCGGAGGCTCCGGTAAATCCACCGGAGGCTCCGGTGAATCCACCGGAGGCTCAGCCCGCTGCTGCCACTCAGCCTGTGAGCAAATAGGGTCCGGTGCGCATCCGGTGGTCCCTCCGCTAAAATGCCCTTCTGTTGGAAAGTGGCGGAGGTTCCACCGGAGGCTCCGGTGGACATCCGGTGGCCCCCTGGGCCTAGGGCAAATGGACTCCGGTGAAGGGTCCGGTGCTAGCTCCGCCTGGCACCCCTTCTGTTGGAAAGTGGCGGAGGTTCCACCGGAGCCTCCGGTGCGGGTCCGGTGGGCGGAACCTCCGCTCGATCCACCGGAGCCTCCGGCCTCCTCAGCAGCGCGCAAAGGATAAGGCACTGCGCAACTGCGCAGTGCAAAGAAGACCCACCGGAGCCTCCGGTGAAACCACCGGAGCCTCCGGTGCTCTGGACTGCAAACGGCTACTTCGTGGCCAAGAGTATAAATACCCCTTCACCTACCTCATAAATGCCAAGCTTTTCCCACTCTCTCTCCTAGCCATTAATGAAAGCTTCAACCTCTTAGATCTCCCTCTCCGTCCACCCAATCACTCCCAAACTTGGTGGAGAGCTAGAGGAGACCTAGATCCACACTTCCACCAAAGGAATCTCAAATCCATCCACCACAACCTAGTAGATCTAGAATCCTACTTGAGGCCTAGAAACCTTAGTAGATCTCGTGCTTGTAGTTTCCACCTTGTTGCAAGAAGCTACGGATTGCTTGAGAGCCTCCATCCTTGTGGAGTGACCTCAAGTCCTTGTAAAGGTTTGGTCAACGCCTTCAAGTCGACCTCATAGTGGAAACGAGCATCTCCCTCACCGGAGAAGCTCAAGGAGAACAAGGTGTGCACAACCGTGCTATTGAGGAGCGCCTAGGTGGCTCCCCACCTCTCCAACGTAGACGTACTTCTCTTTGAGAAGGAACTACGGTGAAACATATCCTTGTCTCCTTGTTTACACTTGTTGTTTGCTTTACTACCTTACGCTTTACTTCCGTTGCGCATACTACTCTCTTCACATAGGTTGTTCACTTAGTTGCACATCTAGAGAATCGTATCTTATCTTACTAAGCCCCTTAAAAGGAAAAGAAAAGAAAAATTGGTAGTCAACCTATTCACCCCCCCCCCCTCTAGTTGACCATAGTGCACTTTCAGCTGACACCCTCTATTTATAGGAGGAGGGGGACAGCAAAAAGCCCCAACAGGCCAAGCATGGTGGTGCCCCCACCTCTTCCCTCTTCATGTGAGTGGACACTCCACTCACACCCACTCATGCTCCACTTAAACTCCACTAAATTTTTTTAAAGGTTCTTTAATAAATAAATAAAGATTTTTATTTCTTTATTTTAATATTTTCGAAGCGCTTCGTGGTAGCAATTGTGGATGTGTATTGAATACTTGAGATCCCCCAATGGTCAAGACACGGCTAGACTTCTGGAGTTCATCAAAACTCGGCGCTTTCCAGGTATGCTCGGCTCTATTGATTATATGAGTTGGAGTTGAAAAAATTTGTCCGGCGGCATGGCATGGACAGTTCAAGGGGCAAAAAAGGATTCAACTATAATCCTTAAAGCCGTGGCTAATTATGAGAGTTGGATTTGGCATGCATTCTTAGAATGTCTGGATCTTGCAATGACATCAATGTTTTTCATCGGTCACCATTGATGAAGCAAATTGCTATGAACTTCCACCGGTCTAGTTTGAAGCCGACAAACATACACACAACTACGCCTACTATCTTGCGGATGACATCTATTCAAGGTGGCAAACGTTCGTGAAGCCGGTCAAGAAACCGCAAGGTAAGAAACAATGTGCTTTTCATAATGCACAAGTGGCGGTTAGGAAAGATGTGGAGAAAGCATTTGAGATTTTGCAATCACAATTTGCTATTGTGAGAGGACCGGCTAGATTTTGGGATTAAGAGATCCTTTGGTATATTACGACCGTTTCTGTGATCATGCATAACATGGTCATAGAGAACGAGCGTGGACAAGATGTACATTATTCCATCTACGAGTTGAAGGGACAGCCAGTGCGGGTGAGAATGAAAGAAGAGAGAGTTGCCCGCTTCATTGCATCCTATCATGTCATTTGTCACAATGAGGTGCATGATGATCTTCAAGAAGACATCATGGAGGAGTGGTGGAAACGGTATGGACAACAAGCCCACTAGTTTGTATTGTTGATGAGCAATTTGTTGTATTGTTGATAAACTAGTTGTTGTATTGTTGGACTATTGTTTGTATTTGTATCAACTATTTATTTGTGTTATAATAATAATTAAGCGACATTTTTCCTTATTTTTCTATATGTGTTTGATCTGTTTTGATCTATGTAGTTGGTTGTTAGAGGTTTGTGCAGACGTGCGCGCACTATTTTGCGGCGCCTGGAAAAGCCCCGACGAGCAAAGCTCCCAATTTTGGCGAATCTGAAATAGCTACCACCGAGCGTGCGCTGCAAACTATTTTTTAGCACTAATATGACGCTGCAAACCAGTTTTACAACGCGCAAGTTTAGCGCGACTGCCGGAGATGCTCTAAAAAAGCATTGTGAGAGGCTTAAAGGACCATGAGAGCGAAGAATTACCAAGCCATTCGTTAATTATTCAGCCGCTAAAGCAGAACGACGGCTGGGTGACAAGCCACTTAGATAAGGAAGACATCATTCACTCTCACCTCACTGGATATGCTGGGGCGGCCCCATGTCAGAACGCTGGACTTTAAGTGGGAGGTCGTCAATCCCATTGTCGAAGATCTCGACGACTTTGGCCTTCCTTTCTTCGAGCTTGAAATTAAAGCCGCCATCGATGGATTGCCTTTAGACAAAGCGCCAGGGCCTGACGGTTTCACTATTGCCTTATTCGTAGTTTGTTGGTCTATTATAAAGGATGATCTTATTCGCGTCGTCAATGAGTTTCCTGAGTTGGCCACCCTAAACTTCCATCGGATCGACACCGCAAACATTGTGCTTCTCCAAAAAAAAGGGGCCGACTCCATCTTGGACTACAAACCGATCAGTTTGATTCACATTGTTCCCAAGATTATCGCCAAGGCTATGGCAAGCCGTCTGAGCCCCAAGATGGACACCATCATTTCCGACAACTAGAGTGCTTTCATCAAAAAGCGTAACATCCACAACTACTTTATGTTCGTTCGTGGTATTGCTCGACGCCTAGACCGCTCTCACACCCCTATCTTGCTTATCAAGCTCGATATTGCAAAGGCGTTTGACTCTGTCAGGTGGGACTACATCTTGGATGTTATGCAACGCATGAGATTCCCGCAACGATGGCAGACTTTGGTGTCCACACTCTTTTCCTCTGCAACGTCCAAAGTCGTCCTCAAAGGAATTCCTAGGAAAACAATCTTTCATGGAAGGGGGCTGCGCCAAGGTGACCCGCTATCTCCAACGCTATTCAACATAGCTATTGACACCGCTTCTGGCCTTTTGCATCAGCTCCCGGGCCGCACTGCCTCTTCGCGCATCTCTTTGTACGCTGAAGATGCCGCCATCTTCCTGGCACCTCTTGCCGAAGACGTCGCAAATCTTGCAGCAACCCTCCATAATTTCGGAGAAGTCACAGGGCTGATCACCAATGTTTCCAAAAGCTCTGCTGCGCCAATTCATTGCTCGGACATTGACCTTCAGGCCACTTTGGCCGACTTCCTTGAGGCCATCGACACCGTCCCCCATCAAGTACCTCGGCCTTCCACTCTCGCTTGGCCGGCTTAAACGCTGTGATCTACAGCCCTCCGTCGGCAAAGTGGCATCTAGGCTTAATCCCTGCGTTGGGAAGCTAATCAACCGTGTTGGATGTGAGGCACTGGTGAAATTTTTCCTCACCTGAATGCCCCTTTTTATTTTGACGGCCATCAAAGTGGTCAAGTCTACCATCAAGGTGATCGACAAGTCAAGGCGGGGGATGCTTTGGGATGGCAGCAAAGTTAGTGGTGGAAAATGCAAGGTCAACTGGGCCAAGATCTGCCACCCAAAGGATCATGGGGGGCTTGGAATCCTTGACCTCGACAAGTTTGCGAGGGCCTTGCGGCTGCGCTGGCTTTGGTATGAGTGGAAGGCCCCGGACAAGCCTTGGATTGGGTTGGAAACCCCTAACGATGCCGCCGACAGATCCCTTTTCGGTGCGGGTACCTCGGTTTCTCTTGGAGACGGGAAGGAGGCCTCCTTCTGGTCCTCCTCGTGGCTCCATAGCTCCATGCCAAGATCTGTGGCTCCTCTCCTATTTGCCGCCTCCAAGCACAAAAACCGCTCGGTTCATGACCCCTTACTCGACCAAAAGTAGATTTCCGACATCAATATGGAGGCCTTCGGGCATATCTCGCAATTTGTCAACCTCTGGGAGGAGGTTCAGGCGCTTACCCTTACCCCTGATGCGGAGGACGAGATCTCTTGGACCCTCACCAGCAACGGAGCTTACTCTGCGGGATCAACCTATCGCGTGTAGTTCGCAGGATCCAACACTTGCTCCTTCAAGAAAATTGTCTGGAAACCTTGAGCTCCGCCTAAATGTCGTTTCTTCGCTTGGCTGGCCGTGCAAAATCGTCTTTGAACCTCGGATCGCCTCGCCATTAGGGGTTGGCCTCACCAACCTGTTTGCCAGCTTGCCAGCTATGCAATTGCCTCCCCGAGACCGCCATGCACATCTTGTTCGAGTGTCCTTTCTCCAAGCGAATTTGGGCGGCTGTTGCGCCCTGGCTCTCCTGTGCTTCATTGGTTCAGTGTCTGGGGCAGTATCGCCCAACCGTCCTGCACTACTGGCATGCCATGTCGGCTTCTCGCTGTAGTTTGCCCCTGAGGCTCAAGACTACGATCATCCTTATTACTTGGGAAATCTGGAAGGAGTGAAACGCCAGGGTCTTTAATAACAAGTTCACTCGCCCCTTTGAACTGATGCATAAGATTAAAGACGAAGCCAGGTGCTGGATCCACGCCGGAGCTAAAAAGTTTGCTGAGATTATGGAGGATAGTCTACTTGGTTTTTTCGCCTTTTCTTTTTTGATGGCCTATGCCCACTATGTTTGCTTCTCCTATATCAATATAAACGGCAAATCTTTTGCTACGTTTCCTTCAAAATTCATTAATTATTCCGGAAAAGTATATGCGGTGACTGGAGCACACATTAGGGAGAGTAATAGCGGCATATGCAGCTAGTAGATTCCTCACACAAACACACATCACACACGCATGCACAGCCCATCTATGGATTGCATGCATTATTCATTTACTTGTACTAATATTGCACGCATTAGACTACATGCATGCATAAATATTCAGAGCCGGCTAGCCGACGCAGGGCGTAACGGCGACGGTGTACTTTGCCGGGACGAGGATGAGGCGGACGCGGTGGCCGTTGTACCCCGGCGGCGCGTGGTAGCCGAGACGGTGGAGCTGGATGTGGACGTCCGGCCTGTCCTCCCGGACCCTGGACGCCGCCTCGAGCGCGCCCATGCCCACCACCTCCGGCCACGACGTCTTGTTCAGATGGGCATGGTCGCTTGTGTCACTGGTAGAAAAAAGGCCTTCGGTATGCCAGCATCAGTCCCCAAGCGTTGCGCACCGTGACCAATGAGTCTTTAGTCCCGGGTCGGGAGGAGACCCGCGACAGAAGGTCAGACGTCGCGGGTTGGGAAGCGCGTTGCGACGCGTGGAGGGAATTAATTCCGATTGACCTGGCCGCCCGGGACTATTGGCCCTTTATTCCCCGTTCCCGTGGCCAACCGGGACCAATGACCCTTTATTCCCCGTGCCCGTGGCCAACCGGGACTAAACATCAAGCGTCTCGCCTCCCCCGCGGCGGTTTTTATTTCGCGAGCGAGGCAGAAGGGCGCCATTCCACTGCTCGCTCTCTGTTCTTCCTCTCGCTCTCTGTTCTTCCTCTCTCGCTCTCTGTTCTTTTCGATCCAAGCACACGCACGCAAATGGCTGAAGTTTGGAGGCAATACAATGGTTCCACACCGTGCGGCAAGGATTTGGACGTGCTCTTCACCAACAGTACCGCGAGGCTGCATGAAGCTCTAGGTCATTTGGCCGATCTCTATTTTGAAGCTCCCGAAGAACACCGGTTCTTTGGGCTCGATCTGGAGTACACGGCGAATCAGAAGGATGTTGCCCTCATCCAGATATCGTTCAAGCAGTCGGTGTTGGTCTTTCAATGGTCAAGGTAGAAGCTATATATATATAGCACACGTGTACAATCTTGCATGCATCTTCGAGTTTTTTTGTTGCATGTGAACAATACGTGTGTTGCAACATATCTAACACATATCCTATTTTTGTTGTTACAGTAGTTCGAAGCATTGCCCGGACCTTGTTGATTTTCCTGTCAACTCGGGGTTTGACTTTTGCAGCGTGGACATCACGCAAGACCGTGTGAAGTTGATGCGCATCGGTATTATGATACCTGAAGATCACTACGTTGATCTTCAGAATCTTATCCAGTTGACCGGGCCAAAGACCGGGATGGCTGTCATGGCAAGCACCTTCATCCACCAGGGCTATGAAAGGATGAAGACTGATTTCCCCCGGCAGAATCACTTCTATTGGGAGGAGACCCCATTGCGCATGACGAACCTCAAGTATGCGGCCATAGATGCATATGTCGCGTACGAGTTGTTCCGCATCTACTCGGCGGGGCCATAGATGATGTATGCATGCGTTCGATATCTATGTGCATGTAATGGATATCTAATTAGTAGTATATATATGTAATGGATATCTTTTGTGATCGACTCTATATATATATGTTAATTATGAAATGTGATCGACTCTATGTTTGTGTTATGTATGATCGACTCTATGTTTGTGTTATGTGTGATCGACTCTATGCATGTAATGAATATTGTTTGTATTATTGTTCTTTATTTTTGATATATTTTTTCATTTTAAGATTTTAAAATGAATTAGTATTATTTTTCTTCATTTTTGATATATTATTTGTATTTTTAAGATTTTAAAATGAATTAGTATTATTGTTCTTAATTTTTGATATATATTTTGTATTTTAAGATTTTAAAATGAATTAGTATTATTGTTCTTCATTTTTGATATATTATTTGTATTTTTAAGATTTTAAAATGAATTAGTTCTATTTTTCTCAATTTTTGGATATATTATTTATATTTTTAGAAATAATACAAATTAAAAGTTAATGTTTATTTATTTATTCAAAATTATTAATTACATCATTACTTTTGTTTATTAAAAGATTTATTTGAAATTCAAACAATAAAGAAATGTGGCTTCGGCCAACATGTTAATAAGATTGATATGATACTACTATCATATACATGCGTGAGAAACACTTGGATTCGGGACGGGATGGAACTCGGAAGTTAAGCGTGCTAGTGCTAGAGTAGTGGGAGGATGGGTGACCGAGCGGGAAGTTTGACCATGAGTAACTAATTTGACTAGAGATAATCTTAGTTAGACACTAAGCAAATAATACAAATTGTGAAAAAAAAGGGAGTGAAAAAAAGGAGTGAAAAAAAGGGAGTGAAAAAAGGTGAGAAAAATAATTAGAAACCAAATGAATTTAAAAAATTACGAAATAAATCTAGTCCCGGTTCATGTGGCCAACCGGGACTAAATGTCCTCCGACCCCAGGCTCCGCCACCCGCCCACGTGGACAGGCCTTTAGTCCCGGTCCGTAAGAGATGAGACTATAGGGGGGGCCTTTAGTCGCGCGTAGCTAGTCCCGGTTACCCGGACGGGATTAATGGGCCTGGCGAACCGGGACTGTAGGCCTTTTTTCTACCAGTGTGTCTCCCATGGTCGCGCGCGTCTTCTTCAGATGGTTATGGCGTTCAGATCAGGTGGCGTATGTATTTATACAGATGCAAGTGCGTGCGTTGCGTACGTACTTGTGTACGTAAGAAATATCGGTGGGATTAACGCCAAACGGTTTTTATTACCTAGCATTGTAGATCGAGTGTCTTGTTTGATGCCTTGATGGCCTGCCTGTTATTTTAAATGTCGCTTTGTCGGCCGTCAGGGACTCGGGGTGTCCTGTGACTCTGAAAGTCATGTTTTCCACATTTCAGCCAGTACACCACAGGAATCCCACAGTTTGCCCAGAGGCTTTTATCGTTAACTCGCAAATATTACTGTTATCAAAAGCGCAAAAAATGGTGCAAATAGAACTCCTCCAATTCTCACACAAAGACAAAGTAGACAATTTTGGATTGGAAATTCCCAAATATTTTGAATTTCTATCTACTTTCATACATTTAAATAAACTCCAGCCAAATTTTCAAAAGTAATTCAAAGTTACACTGCAACTGTGTTATAGCTTGTTCCTAAAATTTTGCACAACTTATATAAAGGTAGCCAGATAGGAATATATGCAATAGCCACAAAGGGTGTTGAAAGATTCAGATCCAAACTATAAATAGATGTGTCGATAATTTTAACCCCGTTTAAAACAAATAAAGAAAATATTAAAACCAAATGCAATGAAGTCATCTTACGTGTATTAGTTGCAAGGAAACCTGAATATTGACAACTTGTCAGAAAATGTCTTCACAAAGTGGCCTACCATGTGAACATGTATGACTTTCAACCAGGTGATTACGGATTTACGGCCACGCCAATATCTATATCATAGTTTGCGATAATGTGCCCATATCAGGGACAGATGAGCATCTTGCCATACCACACAATGTTAACAAAAAAAAAAAATCAACAATTTGTTATAATTTTTTTTTTTCATTTTCTAAGTTCCATGATATTCCAGCTCCAGAGTTACCATCGTATATTTTTCTCATAATCCGTTGTTCAGTTTCGAAACAATATCAGAAACATTGAAGAGGATTGTAGTAGGCCTTCGTTAAAATGTTCCGTGGCATGTTCCGCTGCCATTGTGGGCTTATGTAGTCAAATGTGTTTTAATGCAACAATATAGGAACGAATACAGATAATTAAATTTTGGACCTGATGCAAACATTTCTCACCGATTAGGTTTACAACGTTGAAACCATTAAAAAAAAATACTAGAATGATGATTCACAAAAAGTATACCGATGAGCTCCACATGAAGTACTCTTAGATTGAGCGAGCCTGGAGATCTTAAAGGTCAATTTTCCCTTTGTTCTATTGTATTGTCATTTCTTAAATTTTGTTATCATGTCACAATTTTTACTGTCTTCTCTATTTATCACAGATTAACAAACTTATGGAGTCAGAAGAAATGGCAGCCAGTCATGGAAGCAAAGAGTTAGTCAAAGTGCCAGAGTTGAGATTTGCAACAATATCTCAAAAGAAGTTAATGCAAAGCCTAGAACCAATATGAAGATTGTTCATAAAGAAACCCAGTATCTTACAAATTTCCAACAAGAGATGTCGATGGTGTTGAACCATAGGTGGGGAGTGCTAAACCGTAGATGATGAGAGTAGTGCACTAAAAGTACTTAACATCATGTCATTTCCATGCAGGTAATTATCTGGGATGTATGTGAGATAACTGAACAAGATGTTCCTTGCTTAGTATGTCATGCTATAGTAATATATCTTCTTTTCTTCAGGCTATAGGGCAAGTTCTATTCTTATAGAGGTGCAAAGAAATCTGAACTTTAGGTACAGAAAGTTGGAATATATGCTTTTTTTTTTTTCAATCGTATTACAGCCACTACTCTATTCTTGCAGGCTTGCTATCTTTCTTATACCTTGCCATCCTGAAGGGTTCCTTGGGCATTGTACATGCATTGAACTAGATTGATACATCAAGCTGGACGTCACCCAATTATATGATGATTGATCCAAGTGGATCAAATACATCTGTATCGTTTAATTAGTTCGTGATATGTATTGGGTATTGCTGCCCAGCTTGTGTACATGCAAACTCAGCGGTGGAATGAAATTTAGCTTGTGTAATAATAGTGCAGTCCAGCCGTTGCTGCTTCTATGCTTCTTTTTCATTGAAGCATGCTTATATTCAGGTTGGCACACTTATTCATAGGTTTCGGAGAACTCAATATCTCAATTAATTAGCTTACTGTGTACCAGATTCTCGCGAGGGTTATCATCTCACACCTTCCTAGTGTTGGTTTAGAACAGAGCAAAGCCCCTGCTTAGGAAGGATAGTCCTGACTGATCTTTCAAGGCAACTCGTAAGTGGATTCTACTGCAAACTAGCTGCCGTAGTTTATTTAGTTTAGCTCAAAGAAAATCACATTAGAGCATCTCGGTGAAAGATGAAACTCCTGGGGAGGCATGTTTATCAAGGAAAACTCGTTTTACAAGGTTATGTTACACACCTTGGGCAATTGTTCAGTCAAAGGTCTGAATACGGCCTGCAACTTAAGTTTCATAAAAGTTCAAAAAATATTGTGGAGCTTTGTTAACCCAGAGTCCCAGAACAAAAGTGAGGATCTCCAATCTTATCCTTAGCATATTAAGGGCATCACCTTCTCAGTACCTCAGCAAGCACTAACTCGAGAATTAAGATCACAAAGTAGCACTATACTCGATCAAACTAACGCACGAAACAAGGCATAATATTCCGAATAAATAAATATTCAGAAACCATTAATGTCATTACAAAATGAAAATAGAACTAAAAGACAGCAACGAAAACCTACAGTCCCTTCAAGCTACTGGAGGGCGTAGCTGGACAGGTGCTGAATAATTGTGTAAGGGCGAGAACCACGACCCATTTCTTTAGAGATTTTTTCTTCGCTCCGGAACCTCAGGTCATACTTGCAGATGTAATCACGAGAATAAGGTGGGCTCTTCATGTAATAGATGCAGTTGGCGTCAACGGATGGGAATTTATCAGCATTAAGAGATATGCAGTTACAATTACCACTGAGGAAGATGGCACGGTTGCCAATGTTGTTCACGCCCTCTAGTGCATAACTGTGAGTGTCCATCCTGTAAAGCTCCATGCCTCCTTTCAGCTTAAAGATGATCAAGATTTCTTCAGAAGATCCCACTAGGTAACAACGGTTATCATATCCGATCAAAAAGTTAAATGCAGCTTTTCCATCGGACATCAAGGTATCTTCATCGTCAGAGGACCCAGCAGGCTCGGCATTATAAAACCTCATCAGATAAAAGATCTTTTCAGCCGCTTCAACCAGAAACGGTGCCACCGATCCCAGCTCACCATTAGTGTAGATACCTCTCAGAGCCAGCCTGATCAAAGGGCAAGCACGCGTTTCCTCGTACATGGCGAAAGATTCACTGTCAGGATAAGCCGTGTAGACCTTAAGATCGGTCTCGTTTAACACGAAATCATCATCTATGTCCATCTTCTTGCATGCCAAGACAAGGGTGGGCGCAGAACCGGAGACAAGAGCGGCAGACTCCCTGATCTGGTCGGGCGGGGGCGCAGCAAAACGAAGCCAGTAGCCCGTGAAGGCATTGAGGAGGCTTACAGCGTAAGGGAACTTGTTGTCCGTCAAAATGAGGAGACCGTCCGGGGTGGTAGTGTAACCGCAGTAGCCACTGAGCAGCGGCAGTTCCTTGGGAACGAAGCGGCCAGTGGCGGTGTTCACCCAGAGGTGTGCGTTCTCGCTGTTGCCGAAGTGTGTGTCGACGATGACCCAGTGGCGGGGCCGGAAGCGAGGGTCTGCGGAACTCTTGGGGTCCTCGGTGGCAGAGCGCCAGCTATGGCAGACTTGACGGAAGTCCATGTAGTAGTCCAGGTCACTGGTGGCCAGGAAGCAGTCGGCGACGCGGTCGAGGAGCTCGGCCGGGAGCGAGGACCAGTCTGCAAATGCCATGCTGAATGTACTTTCTGCAGCCAAAAAAACAGTACTAGCAGCTGATGTGAATCCCAAGCTAGTTCATGAAAATTGCAGGGCGTTATAACATAAATGGGCGGGGCCGCCATTACGGATCTACTACTTCATGGGAAATGAGCACTTTAACGGGGCAGAGAAATGAACTCACCGGTGCCCAAGGTGGGTGATGCAGCAGCAGGTCAGGAAGACGGTGAGCGTGGGCGTGCTGGTGCCGGCGCCGTAGTCGATGACGTCCTGCTGGGTGCGGCGAAGCTCCCGTGCGCACGCCGGCCGCCGCGAGATCTGCGCGGACAGCAACTAATCTTTGGAAGGATGGACACCCCTGGTGGATTAGCGTCGAATCCAGGCGAATTTCGCGGCGGGGAGAGCGCCGGGGTGGAGAGGGAAGGGGATTCGACAAGGGTTTAGGGCCGATTTGTGACGATGCCGATGAGCTGGGAATGTGTTTCAGAGGAGGCTGGACCCTTTGTTTTCGGCCCATCTGTTAGGACAGAGTACAAAAATGAGTTCAACTTCTACTGGCTTACTAGTTAGCTTGCACGTGCAATGCACGTATCGATAAAATGCAGCAAATATGCGTGTAAGTAATGATATCTTGAACTAATTCTTAAGCCATTCACAAAAGAATTTCTAAACCATGCAACTACATGATTTTCAGTCTGGATTCTTCGTAGTCAAAACCAACCATCTTATGTGATTTTTTTTATTACCAATATAGGGTCTCTATCCACGTGTGTCTAAATGAAAGTTGTTTTCATAAATACAAATATTGTTCTAGTCAACTAATGCAGGTTAGACGCAACCCATATTAACTGTTTCCTGTTTTGCACCAATATATAGTCAGTATTATATACACGATACAACATACACATATGACTTGCTTGACAAATAGTTTATCGTTTGGTGAGAGCAAAGTGCTAGATTATTAGATTATCAGAAGCAACTAAACTACCAACTTAATGCACTGATAAATCTTATCTCAACATAGATGCTTCCTACAATAATTGACAATAAGCCATTCCATCGGTTCAAAACATCGTAATCTACGCCGTACAATCAAGTTAAAGAAACTGTAGTTTGTAATATCTATTTGTTATCGCTTTCATTGTTATGGGACCCATCTTTAGGATTCATAAATAACCATATTTAGCATGTTCTTCCTTTCTCCCACTGAGCGCACGACACCTGCCAGCTCGAGATATTTAGAGATAATCATTTTCCTTAATGCAATGGAGAAGATACACCCAGTATAGCAGAGTACATCTGCATGGAAGAATACAATGTTCCTGTTCTTCTGTCCTGGTCTCTTCTTCTCTACCCAACCAATAAAACCAATTGTTGCTTCTTTATGCAGAATCTGTAGTACTACAAAGTGTGCCTTGGTCAACTTTGCACTACATGTCAATTAAAAATATTTCAGAAAACTTAATTCGCACCAAATTCCAAGAAATTTGAAACCTTTAGATAAAGACAAATCCCAGCACCTGACACCAACAAAGCACCATACCCAAATTATACATAGAAACGTGCAAAACCAACACAATAAGAAAGAGTTTTTTTTTGTATCAAAAGGAATTTAAAATGAGGGGTGCTCACTTAAGGGCATATGTTCTGCACACCAAATTGTCGAAATGGCAGCAAGAAATAAATAGCTGCACCTTAGTTATTCGTCTCAAACTGAGACAAGAGAGTATCTTAATAATGAGGGCTTCTCACGTAAGAGCATTACCTCTGAATTTAGCCTTGTTGTCTACTTCCAAAGCTAGGTAAATCATGTATTTGTCATATAAAAATATATTGTATGGCATCCATGGTCATTCCTGTAAAAAAATATACTATATTGTTAGAATCTATAGCCATTCCCAATTTCTTATAGCCAATAGACTGAAGTGAAAGATGTAATATTTTACTTGAACAATATTCCATGAGAAATCACAGACATTCCCATAAATAATATTATCAGATTACCACTAAGCACGATAAAATCTTGGTTAGCAGCTAGCAGAAAATCTTTGACATATGCAGTAATAGGCTAATAGCGTACCATGCTATTCCATAACAGCATTTTCTAACGAATTTTACTGTCACTTGCGTCTAGAATATGTATGCTTTGGTGCAAATGATTTTGTACTGCCACAAGGTGCTGAGGCAACCAACTTGA
Source organism: Alopecurus myosuroides (assembly GCA_028641055.1). Lineage (NCBI taxonomy): Eukaryota > Viridiplantae > Streptophyta > Magnoliopsida > Poales > Poaceae > Alopecurus > Alopecurus myosuroides. The sequence goes on along the minus strand of CM054060.1, from coordinate 357,786,414 downwards.
ACCAAAAACAAGCGCAGGGAGCAAATTCTAGAGATCATTTTAGAACCCTAGGAATCCATTGTCACTTTTCTAACTCAGTGACGCCTCAGGTTGTACTCAGCTATCCCTAGGAATATATGTACAACGTGTGTTTAGATAATGTATTAATGTACAACGCGTTAACGCCTCAGGTAGTTGTAGTCTGCAGGCTTGAGATAAGCTGCATCGGTACATTTATATGCTAAAGCAGCAGCAACCATCTGCTTCAACCTTTCATTTCCATGAAGAAAAAATGCAGGGTAATACAATGAATACACTTGGTTATAGCTAGTGACTAACTTGAGAACTCTTCACCAACAAAACACTATCCTAGACACAGCCAGCAAACAATTAGTAATATCAGATCAGTTTAAATACAGATATATAACTGTACATGGACTCTATTGCGACAACTGTCAGCCTAATCAACTGTGATGTGAAAGATATAGACTAACCAAAGCCATGATAAATAATAACCGAAGACAGAACGAGGAAATCTAGTCATATTATAACTAAAACTGGAACAACATACTAATTATGTGAAGTGGGTCGAATTAAATGATCTGGGAAAGGAGAAGAATCAGGCAAACACCAAGATCAGGAGCAGCAGGTCGATAGCTGCACTATTGAAGACATTGTCAGGGGTGGAAGCACGACATGTACCTCCAGCTGCACCTCGGAGGTGTGTGCATACACGGCTGCGCAGACGACAGGGACGACATCTGCGGCCCTGGCTGCGCAGACGATGGGGACGGCATCGGCGGCCCCGGCGTGCGGAACGGTGTCTTCATCAGTGTCTTTGGTGGCGTAGAAGAAGGGCAGCTTCGTCCACGACTCCGGCCGCGTCATCTGCGTCCCCGGCGCGACGACATCTGATCTGCGGCCCTGGCTGCACAGATGATGGGGACGGCATCGGCGGCCCTGGCGTGCGGAACGGTGTCTTAATCAGTGTCTTTGGTGGCCTAGAAGAAGGGCAGCTTTGTCCACGACTCCGGCCGCATCATCTGCGTCCCTGGCACGGGGACGAATGGCGACAAGAACTGCGAGGAAGAGCGGCGGCAAGGGCGGAGAAACATGGGGGCTGCGCCGCAAGGGCAGAGCGCGGAGCAGGGCAATCCGGCGCGAGGCGAGGCTGCCGAGGCGGAGTGAGATGGCGACTGCGTCGCGAGGAGGGGCGGCGAAAGGAGGCGAAAAAATAGAGACGGCGGTTAGCGGCGATGGACGTGGGATAGTTATGCTGACGCTGTTTATGGAGAGTTTTTCTTTTGTATAACTGAATTTTGGGAGAGGCCGGCGGAAATTAAGGGTGGGGAGAATAAACAATTCTAGACCGTGTGATACGCTTGGATGGACGTCCGAGATTCAATTTTCCCACGCAAGTTTGCTTGTTTAATAGTAGTGGAGAAAAAAAAGAGTTCAGCTTCTACATTATTCACGCAGATTTTTTTCTAATGACAGGGCGGACGCCCCGGTTTTAGGACAGAGGACGTATGCTACAAAAATGAGTTCAACTTCTACTTACTGGCTTAAAAATACAAAAGTTCAGCTTCTACATTATGCACGCAGTTTTTTTTTTTTGGAAGACAGGGCCGATGCCCGGTTCCATTGATAAAGCTCAACGAAACCAGGTCGAGCGCCAATTTCAGAACAAGCACACACTAAACACATGTTCAGAAATTATGAATCGTAGAATAAAGAAGACACAAGGATCGAAATCGACTATGGATATCTACAGAATTTAGAAGTATATGATTATTTTCCGAAATATATTTGGTTGGTTCGGGAAAAAAGCGAGCACGAGAATTTTACAATCTTTAAAATGTTTAAAGTGTCGGTAGCATTTAGCACAATCCTTTAAAATTTCAAGCATTTAAACTAAGGGACTAATTCATTTTTAAGCCGGGGAAAGATCTTACCCTAAATCGACTCACCAAGCGCTACGGACCTTGCCGAGGCATATGCGGGGTAGCGACATCTGCATGGGAGGAGCAACCTCTACTGTGGCCGAGAAGCCTGGAGTGAAGACATCGAAATACGGTAATGGTGCTCCCTCGTTGGGAGAGCTTCGTCGAGCCCTCCATCCAGTGATTGCCAGGCTTGGTCGATCCCTCTAGCAGACACGGTTGCGTCACTGGAAGAAGTCGATGGTGGCCGTCGTGTCAATACATCGGGGACTTTAGGGTTGGGAGGAGATCAGAGATACACACTAACTAAGGAAAACGGTTGTAAATTGCAGGAAAGAGACGAAAGAGCAACAACTTAGAAAATCTAGGGTTTTGTATTAGCTCGCTGAGGAGAATATACCCGATAGGTAATAATAAAGTGGTTATAATCTTATTCCTTATTTGTGATAAATGTTTATTTCTCATGTTATAATTGTATTAACCGGAAAAGTTGATACATGTGTATCTAACAAACAAACAAGAGTTCCTAATAACACCTCTTGTTTAACTAACTCGTTGATTAACTAATGATCAAGGTTTCCTTGTCATGAACATTGGATGTTGTTAATAATGTGGTCATGTCATTAGAAGAATGATGTGATGAACATAAACCAAAATTAAGTATAACAATATGATCAAGTCATTTAGTTTATATTGTTATGTCTTACATACGAAGTAACCTAATTCCTTAGACCATGAGATCATGTCAATCACTAATACCGGAAGGGTGCTTTGATGATATCAAACGTCACACCTTAACAGGATGACTATAAAGGTGGAGTTAGTTATTCGGAAAGTGTTAGTTGGGGCTCATGGATCAAGAGTGTAACATCCCAAGTATGAAAAACATCCATTAGAATGTTTGCTCTCTGTTATTTTATGTTTTGCATCATGGCATCTTAAGTTTTGTGTTTGTTTTCCAATTGTTTTCCTCTGTTTTCCTTTGTTTTCCCTTGTTTTTCTATTTGAATTTCAAACCAAATTTCAAATATTTGTTTCATACTTGTGATGTTACAATTTCCAAATGAATATTCAAATTAAAGCAATTAATTGTTTCCATTAAAGTTGTAATTTCAAACTATTGATTTGTTTCTATCAATAATTCATTTAATACCAAAACATTTCCAAATTCAATTATATTTCCAAACAGCAACCATTTTGAAATTTATGGAAATTACAAAATGTAACACCTGGGGTGTTCCCCCTAAGTAGAAAGTTGGTTGTTTTCTTTTGCTTTGCATCATATGCATTGCACCATGTTTTTCAAAACAACTGAAAAATTCAAACCAATTTAAACTTTCAAAACATGTCTAAAATTTCCAATTGAAAGTTGCAAACTAAATACCTCAAATTGTTTTTCAGTAGTTTGAAGTTGAATTTATTTAAATTGCTTGTTAAATAAAAACTCCCTTTAATCAACACCCTAAATGGCAAAATCAAATACACCTCAAAATCAATCATAATGGGCATGACCCCAATTGTGGTTTAAGAATTAAAAATCTTCCAAACATTTTAAAACTCACTAAGTTTCATAGTGTTTGATCTTATTAAATGAAACTTGTTTATTTTAAAAACTCAACTCTATATGAAACCCTATATGAATTTCAAATAGCAAATTTCAAACTAATTGTCATTTTTCAAATTGCTGAAAATAAGTTAACATACCATGCTATTGATGTTTTGTAAATCAAATAAAAATACTTCCTAAAACTAAAACCCTAAACATCTAATTCTTTTCCCTCTTTTCCTTCTCTACACAAAAGGAGAGAGAACAAAAAAAATATAAAAAGAAAAACCTTTTGAGGTGGGGAGGCAGGCCAAGCCCCCACGGCCAGCCCACCTAACACAGCCCACCCCAGCCCCTTTTTCAACCCCTCCTTCCCACCGAACCCTTCCAGCCCATCACCACCTAGGCCCACCCTTCTTCTTCTTCCCTGTCCGTACGAGCACGAGGAGAGGACGAACCCATCGCTGTCACCACCACCACCACCCCACCGATCCCCACCTACTCTCCCCCTTATCTACCTCCCCTCCCCTCTAGAAACCCTGGCCCCACTCCATCTCCCTCTTCCCATCTCCAGCGCCGCCGCTCCCTCCTTAGCCCCTTCCACCTCTGTTCCCTCCAACCTCTCTGAAAACCGAGAAATACACCGGAGTTCCTCCTCCGATCAGCGCCGCCTCCGACCCCGCCGAGCACGAACAACGACACCGCGCCCCTCCCGGTGAGCTGCCCTTTCGATTCCCGTTATTTCTCGGCTCGATTGCATCATGTGCTTCCTCCGATCATCTGCTCCATTCCCGCCCGCCTTCGTTGTTCCGCAGCCACACGTACAGACAGAAACTGTCTGCAGTTTTGTCAGTTCATACTGCACGAATTCACCTTATGTTGCCTCAGCGCTGCATCCTATCACAAGTCGACTCCCAGCCCAGTGGCAAGGACGCTGCGCGCGCTTCCTCGAGGGCAGGAGGTTGAATCCCCGCGGCCGCACCTTTTTTTCTCTGAATTTTGGTTCGCTTCCTGTTTCTGAACGTGAAAAAGTGGCATGCGCCCTGAATCTACAACAACAGCAGATCAGCCCAATGGCCTGGGCCCTTGTCTTGCACTCGGGAGACCCGAGTTCGATCCTCTTGGGATGCAAAGCACCCACTTTTTCTTCTTTTTTTCCGTGTTGACAATCGGGCCCCATCTGTCAGCGTCCCAGAAGCTACAGCCCAGTCAGCTTTCCCCTGGCCCATGTGTCATTCAGTCGGGCTAGTTACCCTTTGGTGAGAAAAGTTCCAGTCTTTTTTTCCTATTTCCAAAATTCCAGAAAATGTGTGTATCTTCTATAAATCATAACTTTTAATTGGTAACTCCAAATTGCACAAACAAAATATGTATCCCCATCAGAAAATTATGAACATTTCAAATATGTATTCTGTTTACTGTTTTGAACATTCCAAATATTTTCAAAAGGTCAAATTCAAATAACTCTTTTTGAATTTGACTAAATTCATAACACACTCAAATTTATTTCAAATGGGACATATAAAATATGTTTTCCAACCAAAATTTCATGCTCTTTCCAAATATAACATTTGTTTTCTGTTTTGGATAAATAAAATTAATGCAATTACTTAATGCTTCAATTAAATCATTTAAATGGTGAAATTCATAACTAATTCAATATTAATTCAAATGTCACATATGAAATATGTTTTCCATGCTAAATTGAACCACATTTTCAAATATAAACTTTGTTTCATGTTTTGAATAATTAAAATTGGTTAAATAATTTAAACCTTGTTTAAATCATTTAAAATTGCTAAATTAATAACTTGGTCAAATTAAATTCTTTTTGAATATATAAAATATGTTTTCAAACCAGAAACGAATGAACTTTTCAAATATGAGTTTGAACTAATGTTTTGAACAAATAAAAATTCAAATAAATTCATACTTGAATTAAATTCATTTAAATCTTGTTTAAACTTGTTTAATTCATAATTAATTCATTCTAACTCCTTTTTCAACAAATGAAACATGTATTCCATCTAAAATTTTGTGTTCTTTTCAAATATGAACTTTGTTATCTGTTCTGAACAATTAAACTTGATGAAAACAACAAATGCTTGAGTGACACCTTTAAGAAGCACATTTTCATAACTTAGTAAACAAATTTCCAAACTTGGTAAACTTCTTTTCCACTTGCATCTATTGTTGTTTCCTTTTTGTTTTTCATCATCCATGCCTCATGCTAATCCACTTTCACATGTTGTTTAGTTGTAGATCATCTAAACCAACCTTAACTCATGGACTTTTCCATATGCAATCCAAATTGCATATGGGTCCATTTAAACATGTTATCTTATCAACTAGTTTATCTTGATGCATCAATTAAATTGTCATGCATCCATATCTTGATCATGCTGGATCTTTTGCCGTAGTAGTAATTGTTGCATCCGGTGTTTGTTCGAGGTTCGTTGCTTCTTCGCGGATAGGACGTTGAGATGATGTGAGCAACGACAAGTTCTGTGGATGTACCTCTACTTGCTGGATTCCAGGCAAGTATACTCACTTGCTGCCAAATGGCTGCCTTTCATCACTTGTTACCGATTCTTTCCGTTGTTCTTATTCTAGCATGTTGATTCGATGCTTGTGTCTCGATCCTATTATATGTTACCTTGCAGCCATGATATAGCCTTCCTTCCACTTCCTATTAACTGTTGTTTGTTTATCCTGTTGGCCCTCGTGTCGTAGTTGCATGCTTAGTGTTGTTTGCGCTCAAGTCTTGTTGTCCGTCTTATCACCTGTTTAGTTTGGTAGTTGGGTTTCAATTCAATCAACAACATGTTAATGTTTTGGGTAATAATAATTTGTTGATAAGGCACCGGCAGGAGGCCCGGCGTGGTTTTGAAGCCTGCTAGTGTCGACCCTAATTAGGAAAAGGGTCTTGTCTACTGATCCATGATGAGCGCACTAACCGCATGTGGGAAGCGAGTATGGGCGCCCCCCTCAATTTGATTCGATTCGCATCTCGTCCAAATCGCCTCATTTAGTTCGGGTTTTCCATTTGCCGCATGCCTGATCTTGCGAACCCAGGCCAGGGTGGAACTTTTGTAGTAGGCATTTAGGGAGACACGTTCTTAGAGTGCTATGAGGGTCCCCTTTTCTTCGTGGGGCTTGATTAGCCGTGCGCTCAATTGCACGGGGTTCTTTGGGCTTGATGCGAAGAAGAGTTGGGTTGTGTTGAGTACCTCGCTTGGTGGGTTGATCCCCCGTCTGGCGGGTTATTCTTACGTGTACGACCAAATTGGTGCATCCCTGCAGGGTTAAATCTTCTCGAGAAGCCGTGTTTTCCGCGGTTATGGTTGACTTGGTGAAAGTACTGGCTAACAAGTACTCAGAACAACTTACACCTAACTAATGATAACTTGACTAGTAATAGTCTTATTGGCACAATAAGTGGAACATCATTAATCCAACAGTGTGAGTTATCCTTGGGTTGCTTCCTTAGTAGGGGGTAACATTGGATGGGTTTGTTTGGGTGGTTAGTACTAGTTGGTTACGGTACGCTATCTTATCCCCCTCTTTTAGCCGGAAGTTGTATCGACTCTCTGTAGTTGGTTAGTGCAGCCCGCTGCCGCTTATTTGCAATAATCCCTTCCTTTCCGTTGAACCCAAAGTATTTGTATCTTGTGATGACTGGCTACGCCGGTATCTTGTGAGTATGGTTTATCCACTTGCCAGTACTTAACCGTACTGACCCACGAATCCTCTTCGTGGCTGCATATTCAACATTGCAGTCAACAGGTTTGAAGTCTGACGACGTTAGCTTGGGAATCCCTCCGGCTTGGCCTGGGCAGGGATTGGACGCTCTCGGTTATCTTCAGGACTCTTAGTCCAATTTGTATCTTGTCCGTAGACGGACGATATGTTGTTTCTTCCGCTGTTATTTGGATCTTTGTATTGTATCAGTTGTATCCTTGACTCGTTTGAGTCATCGTGTATATATCTTTTCTGTTGTTGTTGTGGATTATTCGTGAACTGTTGTAATGTTATCACAAGTGGCAACCTGGAATCGGTTATTATGCGGATTTGGCGGGGAATGCTGAAATCTGCATAGTGCCCGATCTCGGGGCGTCACACAAAACAAATCAATCATTTGTTATCTTTACACTTGAAATTAAAACTGTTAAATTGTTCTTTTCATTTAATCAATTAATACCAAAATTTCATTCAAAATTCAATTAAAAATACAACAGCAACATAATTTAAAATTCTTGGAAAACAAAAGTTGGCATTTTGGTGCTGTTACAAAAACTAAACTACACAAAATTTTCCCTAATTTTCTAACCCTAAAAACCATGCCTTTCCTTCCTATTCTTTTTCTGCAAAAAAAAAAAGAAACAGAATCAAAAAGCAAAAAAAATCGAAGGGGGGAAAGGGCAGGCCAGCCTTTTGGGCCAGCCCACCATCCCTACCGGCCTGCGTACCCCCTCCCCTGTCGCTTTCTTCCACCTTCGTACGGAGAGACAGAGAGAGGGGGATCCCCCACCGGCAGGGAGCTCACCTGCTCCCCCCCTATAACTAGCCCCCTAGGGTTCCTCCCCTAGCTCCTCTCTCCCTCTTCCTCCATCTGCGCCGCCACCTCCATTTTCCTCCCCGCGAGCCCCTCCTTCCTTTCCGTTCTGTTCTGAATTTTTTTTTCTGCTGAACACCACCATGACCGCGTGTTGAAGAGGGCGTAGTGGTCGCAGGGGTCTGCATCGGGAGCTCTGCACGGCGGGAATGAGTTCCCCTCGGCGCCACCTTCCTCCTCGACCACGCCACCGTGGCTAGGACCCCCCACATCGCCGCCGCCGTCTTCCTCTCCGTCGCCGGCTGCCACCACCGCGCCGAGCCGCCCTGCCTCTCCTTCTGCCCCCTCCCGGTGAGCACGCACCTGCCTCTTTCCCCTCCGTCCCTTCCCTCTGCCAGTGGCCACGAGCACCCACAGCACACGCACACGCGCGGACAGCAGCCACCGCGAGCCGCAGCAAGTCACCGCCGGCGGCCGCCCTCCTCTGTCGAGGTGCAGTATCTGAACCTGCAAAAATTCAGTTAGCGCAGCTAACTGAAGTTCATACCCCCACAGCCCCTTACCTGTCACGAAACAAAGCTTAGCGCACTGGTTGCAATCGCTGCGCGCTCACAGGAGGTCGTGGGTTCGATTCCTTCCCAGCGCGCATAAAACCACACTTTTTATTTCTTTTTTTTAGTTACAGAAACTTGTCAGATTCACAGACAAGTCCCTGCTAGTAATCTTCTAGGTCCCTGCAATTATTTTCTAACTCCCTAGCTATTAATTAAAATGGCAGATTAATACCATAAATATAAAAATGCATAACTAAATCATCCCAACTCCAAATTCAACATTTTAAATATGTATTCTGTACCAAATTAAATTCTCTACCCAAATATAAATTTTGTCTACTGTTTTGAATATTTTAAATTGGTGAAATATTTGAATCCTTGTTTAATTCATTTAATTTTGCAAAATTCATAACTTGGGCATAAAAATTCCAAATTCAACAAACTAAATATGTTTTCCATTCCATTTTTCATGAACTTTGCAAATATCAACTTTGTGTTCTGTTTTAAATAAATTAAATTGCTGAAAACAACTGTTTCTTAATTAATGCATTTAAAATTGCCAAATTAATAACTTGCTCATTTTAAATCCATTTTCAACAAATAAAATATGTTTTCCATGCTAAATTGAACCACCTTTTCAAATATAAACTTTGTTTCATGTTTTAAATAATTAAAATTGGTTAAATAATTTAAACCTTGTTTAAATCATTTAAAATTGCGAAATTCCTAACTTGGTCAAATTAAATCATTTTGAACTTATAAAATATGTTTTCAAACCAGAAAAGTATAAACTTTTCAAATATGAATTTGGTTTAATGTTTTGAACAAATAAAAAATTCAAATAATTTCATACTTGAATTAAATCCTTTTAAATCTTGTTCAAAATTGTTTAATTCATAAGTAATTCATCTTAATTCCTTTTTCAACAAGTGAAACATGTATTCCACCTAAAATTTTGTGTACTTTCCAAATAGAACTTTGTTATCTATTTTTAACAATTAAAAGTGGTGAAAAAAACAAATGCTTGTGTAACCCCTTTAAGAAACCAAAATTTCATAACTTAATAAGTAAATTTCCAAACTTGGTAAACTTCATTTCAATTTGGATCTATTGTTGTTTTCTTTTGTTTTCCTCATCCATGCATCATGCTAATCAACTTTCACATGGTATTTAGTTGTAGATCATCTAAACCAACCTTAATTCATGGGCTTTCCATATGCAATCCAAATTGCATATGGGTCCATTTAATTACGTTACCATGTCAACTAGTTTATTTTTGGATGCATCAATTAAATGGTCATGCATCATCCCATGATTGTGCACTATGCCATGTTATTGATTGTTTGTCTCTCTGCGTTGTTTGTTTGCTTCTTCTCGAATGGACGACGACGTTGAGACCGACGATACTTACGACACCCCTTCTGAGGATCTAGCTCAGTACCAGGCTGCTGAGTTTGCAGGCAAGTATTCACTCACATGAACCATTGTGTTCCTTTCCACATTGGATACCGATACTTTCCGTTGTCTATTCTGCTAGCCTTATGAATCGTTGCTTCTGTTACGAACCTATCACATGTTATCCTTTAACCCTGATATAGCCTCACCTCCACACCTATAACCCCTTTGCTTGTTGCCCGTGTCTTACTAGCATGCTTAGGGTTGTTTTGCTCGAGTCTGTTGTCCGTTACTTTCTGTTACTATATTTCTATTATGTTCTGGGGCTCGATGTTTAAACAATCAACCTGTTAATGTTTGAGGTAATAATAATTTGCTGATAAGGCACCGGCAGGAGGCCCGGCGTGGTTTTGAGGCCTGCTAGTGTCGACCCTAATTAGGAAAAGGGTCTTGTCTACTGATCCATGATGAGCGCACTAACCGCATGTGGGAAGCGTGTATGGGCGCCCCCCTCAATTTGATTCGATTCGCATCTCGTCCAAATCGCCACACTTAGTTCGGGCTTTCCATTTGATGCATGCATGTGCAGGTGCGAACCCTTGGCGCCAGGGTGGAACTTTTGTAGTCGGCATTTAGGGCGGCGTGGTCTTAGAGTGCTATGAGGGTCCCCTTTTCTTCGTGGGGCTCGATTAGCCGCGCACGCACAGCATGTGGTTCTTTGGGCTTGATGCGAAGAAGAGTTGAGTTGTGTTGAGTGCCCCGCTTGGTGGAAAGGCCATTCCATCTGGCGGGTTATTCTTACGTGTACGGCCAAATTGGTGCACCCCTGCAGGGTTAAATCTTCTCGAGAAGCCGTGTTTTCCGCGGTTATGGATGACTTGGTGAAAGTACTGGCTAACAAGTACTCAGAACAACTTACACCTAACTAATGATAACTTGACTAGTAATAGTCTTATTGACACAATAACTTGAACCATCATTAATCCAACTGTGTGAGTTATCCTCGGATTGCCTCTTTGGATAAGGGGCGAGATCCAGGATGGGTTTGTTTGGTGGTTAGTTGTAGTTGGTTACGATACGCTATCTCATCTCCTTTCTGTTAGCCGGAAGTTGTAGTATGTATCTGTAGTTGGTTAGTGCAGCCAGCTGCCGCATCTTTTGTATCACCCTTTCTTCCGTTGAACCCAAAGCATCTGTGCTTGATGTTGACGGGTACACTTTGGTATCTTGTGAGTCTTGCTTGCCAGTACGTTTATGTACTGACCCCTTTGGGGCTGTGGTTTCCGCAGACTACGTTTCCGAGGATCCCCATGGTGGCTACTACGTGGAGTATGACGAGGCTGCTGACGAGTAGATAGCGGACCCGGGCAGGATCCGAGACTTCGTGGATGGGCTCCGTTTTTTTCGTTTCCGGCCTCTTAGGCCTATTTGGATCTTGTCTGTACTCAGACATTTTGGATGCTTCCGCTGTGTTGTAATGATGAATTGTTGGGACATGTGTCCTCTGGATGATTGTATTTGCTATCTCTGCTCTAGTGAGAGCTATTTGCAACTTATTTCAATCTTTTGTGTCTTAGAGATATGTTGTGATATCGCTTGTTCAAATGCCGTTGACGTACCATGTGTGTATGTTATGAAGTACGTCAACGGAAGTGTCCTGATTTCTATGGGATGGTTTGCGCAGACGATGGATAGTAGAGAATGGTTGTCACACGTTTACGTGTTGGCCTGCTCATATTGAGATGCGGGTGCCGGTATGCCCCGTAAGCCATTTGTTCTACTATTTAGCGGACTGTGAGTATCCCCTAGAAGTCAGGGTGCGACAAATGGTATCAGAGCCTGTCTGCCTGTAGGATCCCTTTTTACTGGTCGCAGTTGAGTCTAGAAACTATTTTGTAGCTATATAGGAAAAATGAAACGTGAGAGTAGGAATTCTGTTCCTTTTCTTCTTTACCCACCCACCCTCCCTTTTCTGGTAAGGAAGTGCAACGTTGTTTTTCTCTCCTCACCTAAACTTTCAAGTTAGGATTTCACGTATCCTGGTTTCTCTAGGATATTTATATCTACTAGACCATAGGAATGGAGGTGGTTGTGACATGATTTATCATGTTGCCTACTCACGATTGAGAACGGAGGCGTGTAAGCCCCGGAAGCAGATCCTCTATTCCTTAAGCAGTAGATATTGATCCTTTAGAAGCCCGGATGGGTTTTCCGTAGTACCTCAGGAGTTTTTGGTCTCGTGTTTCCCGATGTTGCTTCGATATCCTGTTCTTCTCAACATCCTTTCGTCCGTTGAAAACCTTGTTGTTGCTTGCCACTTCAGTTCTTCTACCGGCGTCTAATCAATAACTCTGTTCCACCCTTCTGGCCAGATAGTCTATTCTCCAAATGAATCAAGTTCCATTCAGCTATACACCCTCGATGCAAAACCACTTCATTCAATTGAAAATGTTCCGGTGGTTTGTGAATTCCCTGACGTCTTTCCAGAAGAGTTGCCAGGAATGCCTATCGTCCTGAACTTCCAGAAAAGCTATCCAAGGTGCACGATGTGTTTCACGTGTCACAGCTCAAGAGGATCTTCGCAAGAAGTATCCGGACCTTTTCTCTTCTCAGTAGGAATCTCGGGGCGCGATTCCTTCAAGGGGGGGCGTTTTGTAACATCCCAAGTATGAAAAACATCCATTAGAATGTTTGCTCTCTGTTATTTTATGTTTTGCATCATGGCATCTCAAGTTTTGCATTTGTTTTCCAATTGTTTTCCTCTGTTTTCCTTTGTTTTTCTATTTGAATTTCAAACCAAAATTCAAATATTTTTGTTTCATACTTGTGCTGTTACAATTTCCAAATGAATATTCAAATCAAAGCAATTATTTGTTTCCATTAAAGTTGTAATTTCAAACTATTGATTTGTTTCTATCAATAATTCATTTAATACCAAAACATTTTCAAATTCAATTAAATTTCCAAACAGCAACCAATTTGAAATTTATGGAAATTACAAAACAAATCAATCATTTGCTATCATTACACTTGAAATTAAAACTGTTAAATTGTTCTTTTCATTTAATCCATTAACACCAAAAATTCACTTAAATTCAATAAAAATACAAACAGCAGCTAATTTTGAATTTTTTTGAAAAACAAATAGTTGCACATTTATGCTTTCATAATAGCTAACCTATAAAAGTTATTACCCTAAATTTTCTAACCCTAAAAACCATGCCTTTCCTTCCTATTCTTTTTCTGCAAAAAAAAAAGAAACAGAATCAAAAAGCAAAAAAAAATCGAAGGGGGGAAAGGGCAGGCCAGCCTTTTGGGCCAGCCCACCATCCCTACCGGCCTGCGTACCCCCTCCCCTGTCGCTTTCTTCCACCTTCGTACGGAGAGACAGAGAGAGGGGGGATCCCCCACCGGCAGGGAGCTCACCTGCTCCCCCCTATAACTAGCCCCCTAGGGTTCCTCCCCTAGCTCCTCTCTCCCTCTTCCTCCATCTGCGCCGCCACCTCCATTTTCCTCCCCGCTGATCCCCTCCTTCCTTTCCGTTCTGTTCTGAATTTTTTTCTGCTGAACACCACCATGGCCGCGTGTTGAAGAGGGCGTAGTGGTCGCAGGGGTCTGCATCGGGAGCTCTCCACGGCGGGAATGAGTTCCCCTCGGCGCCACCTTCCTCCTCGACCACGCCACCGTGGCTAGGACCCCCCACATCGCCGCCGCCGTCTTCCTCTCCGTCGCCGGCTGCCACCACCGCGCCGAGCCGCCCTGCCTCTCCTTCTGCCCCCTCCCGGTGAGCACGCACCTGCCTCTTTCCCCTCCGTCCCTTCCCTCTGCCAGTGGCCACGAGCACCCACAGCACACGCACACGCGCGGACAGCAGCCACCGCGAGCCGCAGCAAGTCACCGCCGGCGGCCGCCCTCCTCTGTCGAGGTGCAGTATCTGAACCTGCAAAAATTCAGTTAGCGCAGCTAACTGAAGGTCATACCCCCCACAGCCCCTTACCTGTCACGAAACAAAGCTTAGCGCACTGGTTGCAATCGCTGCGCGCTCACAGGAGGTCGTGGGTTCGATTCCTTCCCAGCGCGCATAAAACCACACTTTTTATTTCTTTTTTTTAGTTACAGAAACTTGTCAGATTCACAGACAAGTCCCTGCTAGTATTCTTCTAGGTCCCTGCAATTAATTTCTAAGTCCCTGGCTACTAAATAAATGGCAGATTACACCCTAATCTTGGAAATTGCATAACTAAATCATCCCAACTCCAAATTCAACATTTTAAATATGTTTTCCACTCCAAATTAAATTCCCTACCCAAATATGAATTTTGTTTACTGTTTTGAATATTTTAAATTGGTGAAATATTTGAAAACTTGCTTAATTCACTTAATTTTGCAAAATTCATAACTTGAGCATAAAATTCCAAATTCAACAAACTAAACATGTTTTCCATTCAATTTTTCATGTACTTTCCAAATATCAACTTTGTTTGCTGTTTTGAATAATTTAAATTGCTGAAAACAACTGTTTCTTAATTAATGCATTTAAAATTGCCAAATAATAACTTGTTCATTTTAATTCCATCTTCAACAAATAAAATATGTTTTCCATGCAAAATTAAACCACCTTTCCAAATATAAACTTTGTTTCATGTTTTGGATAATTAAAATTGGTTAAATAATTTAAACCTTGTTTAAATCATTTTAAATTGCTAAATTCATAACTTGGTCAAATTAATTCCTTTTGAACATATAAAATATGTTTTCCAACCATAAAAGGATAAACTTTTCAAATATGAATTTGGTTTAATGTTTTGAACAAATAAAAATTCAAATAATTTCACACTTGAATTAAATCCTTTTAAATCTTGTTTAAACTTGTTTAATTCATAATTAATTTATTCTAAATCCTTTTTCAACAAGTGAAACATGTATTCCACCTAAAATTTTGTGTACTTTCCAAATATGAACTTTGTTATCTATTTTGAACAATTAAAAGTGGTGAAAACAACAAATGCTTGTGTAACCCCTTTAAGAAACCAAAATTTCATAACTTAATAAGTAAATTTCCAAACTTGGTAAACTTCATTTCAATTTGGATCTATTGTTGTTTTCTTTTGTTTTCCTCATCCATGCATCATGATAATCAACTTTCACATGGTGTTTAGTTGTAGATCATCTAAACCAACCTTAATTCATGGGCTTTCCATATACAATCCAAATTGCATATGGGTCCATTTAATTACGTTACCATGTCAACTAGCTTATTTTTGATGCATCAATTAAATGGTCATGCATCATCCCATGATTGTGCATTATGCTATGTTATTGATTGTTTGTCTCTCTGTGTTGTTTGTTTGCTTCTTCTCGAATAGACGACGACGTTGAGACAGACGAGATTTACGACACCCCTTCTAAGGAGCTAGCTCAGTACCAGGCTGCTGAGTTTGCAGGAAAGTATTCACTCACATGAACCATTGTGTTC
The DNA here is from genome assembly GCA_028641055.1 of Alopecurus myosuroides. Taxonomy (NCBI): domain Eukaryota; kingdom Viridiplantae; phylum Streptophyta; class Magnoliopsida; order Poales; family Poaceae; genus Alopecurus; species Alopecurus myosuroides. The sequence goes on along the minus strand of CM054060.1, from coordinate 357,770,966 downwards.
CTTTCCACATTGGATACCGATACTTTCCGTTGTCTATTCTGCTAGCCTTATGAATCGTTGCTTGTGTTCCGATCCTATCACATGTTATCCTTTAACCCTGATATAGCCTCACCTCCACACCTAAAACCCCGTTGCTTGTTGCCCGTGTCTTACTAGCATGCTTAGGGTTGGTTCTGCTCGAGTCTGTTGTCCGTTACTTTTCTGTTACCATATTTCTTTATGTTCTGGGGCTCGATGTTAAAACAACAACCTGTTAATGTTATGAGGTAATAATAATTTGCTGATAAGGCACCGGCAGGAGGCCCGGCGTGGTTTTGAGGCCTGCTAGTGTCGACCCTAATTAGGAAAAAGGTCTTGTCTACTGATCCATGATGAGCGCACTAACCGCATGTGGGAAGCGTGTATGGGCGCCCCCCTCAATTTGATTCGATTCGCATCTCGTCCAAATCGCCACCCTTAGTTCGAGCTTTCCATTTGATGCATGCATGTGCAGGTGCGAACCCTTGGCGCCAGGGTGGAACTTCTGTAGTCGGCATTTAGGGCGGCGTGGTCTTAGAGTGCTATGAGGGTCCCCCTTTTCTTCGTGGGGGCTCGATTATCCGCGCACGCACAGCATGTGGTTCTTTGGGCTTGATGCGAAGAAGAGTTGAGTTGTGTTGAGTGCCCCGCTTGGTGGAAGGGCCATTCCATCTGGCGGGTTATTCTTACGTGTACGGCCAAATTGGTGCACCCCTGCAGGGTTAAATCTTGTCGAGAAGCCGTGTTTTCCGCGGTTATGGATGACTTGGTGAAAGTACTGGCTAACAAGTACTCAGAACAACTTACACCTAACTAATGATAACTTGACTAGTAATAGTCTTATTGACACAATAACTTGAACCATCATTAATCCAACTGTGTGAGTTATCCTCGGATTGCTTCTTTGGATAAGGGGCGAGATCCAGGATGGGTTTGTTTGGAGTTAGTTATAGTTGGTTACGATACGCTATCTTACCTCCTTTCTGTTAGCCGGAAGTGGTAGCATGTATCTGTAGTTGGTTAGCGCAGCCCGCTGCCGCATCTTTTGTATCACCCCTTTTCTTCCGTTGAACCCAAGGCATCTGTGCTTGATGTTGTTGGGTACATTCTGGTGAACTGTGAGCCTTGCTTGCCAGTACGTTTATGTACTGACCCCTTTGGGGCTGTGGTTTCCGCAGACTACGTTTCCGAGGATCCCCATGGTGGCTACTACGTGGAGTATGACGAGGCTGCTGACGAGTAGATAGCGGACCCGGGCAGGATCCAAGACTTCGTGGATGGGCTCCGTCTTTTCGTTTCCGGCCTCTTAGGCCTATTTGGATCTTGTCTGTACTCAGACACTTTGAATGCTTCCGCTGTGATGTAATGAAGACTTGTTGGGACATGTGTCCTCTGGATGATTGTATTTGCTATCTCTGCTCTAGTGAGAGCTATTTGCAACTTATTTCAATCTTTTGTGTCTTAGAGATATGTTGTGATATCAGTTGTTCAAAAGCCGTTGACGTACCATGTGTGTATGTTATGAAGTACGTCAATGGAAGTGTCTGGATTTCTATGGGATAGTTTACGCAGACGATGAATAGTAGAGAAGGGTTGTCACACGTTTACGTGTTGGCCTGCTCACATTGAGATGCGGGTGCCGGTATGCCCCGTAAGCCATTTATCTACTGTTTAGCGGGCTGTGAGTATCCCCTAGAAGTCCGGGTGCGACAAAGAGTAGGATTTGTCCATCCAAAATGACAGAGATATATACTTTGGGCCCTCTCGGTGATATCACATCAACATCGCTTGCAAGCACGTGACTAGGTCAAAGGGATGTCATATCACGGAACAAGTAAAAATGAAGGGAATATGCCTGAGAGGCAATAATAAAGTGATTATTATCTTATTCCTTGTTTATGATAAATGTTTACTTCTCATTCTAGAATTGTATTAACCGGAAACGGTTATACATGTGTGTTTAATAAACAAACAATGGTTCCTAGTAACGCCTCTCTCTTAAGCTCGTTGATTAAATGATGATCAAGGTTTCCCGATCATGAACATTGGATGTTGTTAATAATGGGATCATGTCATTAGGTGAATCATGTGATGAACATATACCCAAATTAAGTATAACAATATAATCAAATCATTTAGTTTATATTTTTATATCTTGCATACAAAGTAACCTTATTCCTTAGACCGTGAGATCATGTCAATCACTAATAAAGGAAGGGTGCTTTGATGTCATCAAACATCACACCGTAACATGGTGACTATAAAGGTGTTGTTGGGTATTTGGAAAGTATACTTGAGGCTCATGGATCAAGAGTGGGACTTGTCCATCTAAATGACGAAGAGATATACTTTGGTCCCTCTCGGTGATATCACATCGACACCGCTTGCAAGCACCAAGGATGTCATATCACAGAACGAGTAAAAGGGTACTTTCAAGTAACGAGATTGAACTAGGTATGGTTGATACCAATGATCGGATTTCGGACAAGTAAAATATTGCGAGACAAAGGGAATTGCTTACGACGTTTATGGTTCACACGATCACTAGATTCATTGTCGAATGTGTAGGAGTCATCACGGATCTCCAGGTCCCGTTGTTGACTATTGATCGGAGAGGTATCTCGATCATGTCTACATTATTCACGAACCATAGAGTGACACAGTTAAGGTTCGATGACGTGATTGAGTAGATACGGAGTATCAGAGAAAAGTTTGGACAACACCGGAATTGTTTCGGGGAATATTGAAATAGTCATCGGAATTGTTTTTGTCGAATATTGAAATAATTCAAGGTGGTATATGTTAATGTTTGATTGACAAATAGTTCAAGGGGATAAGTGTTAATGTTTGTTAATATGATTAACAAATATTAAAATAAAGAAATAAATTGTTTTATTTATTTATTAAAGAAAACCCTTGGAATTTTGAGTGGGAATGGATGAGAGAATGAGTGGGTTGAGTGGAGACTCCACCCACATAATGAGGGGAGAGGTGGAGGCACCAAAATTTCGTGGCTGCCTCGGCCTCCTATATAAAGAGGGGTTGGACCTCCCTCTCCCCACACAACTTGGTGTCATATCTCTCTCCCTCCGCCCGCTGCTCCACCTCTTGGTCATCCCCTTGGCGAAGCTATGGCCGTCTAATTTCTCCACCACACCACACCGTTGTCTTGTTGGAGTTTCCGTTGGATCCTCTACTTCCGCTGCCCCGCTGGATTGAGGGAACGGAGGTCGTCATCAAGTTGTACGTGTGACCGAGTGCGGAAGCGGCTGCCAGATTGCAGCGCTCTTCTTCGCAATATTGAGATCGATGTGAGTTAGACTAAATCAACAACAAGATTCGATCTCGTAACACTTTGTATATTCGAAGGTATGTGATACGTCATAAACGTATCCTTAATTTCTGATGTTCCATGTTGTTTTCTTATTGTTTCCCACATGTTTTCCTTACGCTTCATGTCATTTTTATCGATTTCCCGGGACTAACCTATTGACAAGATGCCACAAAGCCAGTTCCTGTTTTCTGTTGTTTATAGTTTCAGAAAAGTTGTTCTGGAAATATTCTCGAAATTGGAAAATTCGAGGCCCAGAAGTGTTAGAAGTCCCGGAGGGTCCACGGAGTCCCGAAGAGACCCGGAGGGTGCCCGGGAGCCACCACACCATAGGGGGGCGCGGTTCCCCCTCTAGCCGCGCCGGGATGTGGTGTGGGCCCTTGGCCACCCCTCGGGATCGCCCTTTCGCCTATATATGCTCCCCGATGCATCAACCCTAGAAAAAATCGGCCTTTTCCACCAAAAACATCCGTAGCTCCGCCGTCGCCGCCGACAAGTTTTGGGGAACGGAAATCTCTATTCCGGCACCCTACGGGACGGGGAAGTGCCCCCTGAACCATCTCCATCGACTCCACCTCCATCTTCATCGCCGTTGTTGTCTCCTATGATGAGGAGGGAGTAGTTCTCCCCCGGGGCTGAGGGCTCTACCGGTAGCTATGTGTTTCATCTCTCTCTCCCATGGTGTGATATTTATGTGATCATGATCCTTGTAATATAGTTGAATAAGTAGATATTACTCTTCATTTGTTATGCTACTCAAGTGGTTTTGTTATGAGATCTCCGTAAACACTTTGATCACGGTGTAAAGGTGACAGTGTGTGCAATGTGTGGTTTAGCATGATATTTATATCTTTTGTTGGATGACCCTATGAAATTGTGGTGTTTTTCTAGTACCTTCTTGGGCGATCATAGTGACAACGTGGGGTTAACTAGACAAGGGAATGTGACTTTGAGGGGTGCTATTGCAGCCCTACGCAATGAATTAGTGTTTGTTATTCAACCGGAGAGTGGTTCGGAGTAGCGTAGTGAATAGATGATATTTATGCATTCAATTATGTTATCATTGTTGAGAGTGTCCACTAATGAAAGTATGATCCCAAGGCCTTGTTTCTAAGTATTGAAACACCATTTACAATCAGTTCTGCTACATGTTTGCTTGCTGCCATTTTTATTTCAGATTGCTATTATCACTTATTGCCATCCATATTACTTGCATTTTACTCTCTCTTCGCCGAACTAGTGCACCTATACAACTGACAATTGTATTAGGTGTGTTGGGGACACAAGAGACTTCTTGTATCGTAATTGCATGATTTCTTGAGAGGGATACCTTTGACCTCTTCCTCCCTGAGTTCGATTAACCTTGGGTAATCCGGGAAACTTGTTGTTGTTCTACAAACCTCTGCACTTGGAGGCCTAACACTGTCTACAAGAATAGAAGCATGTTTAGACATCAAGCTCTTTTATGGCGCCATTGCTGGGGAGGTAAGGTAAAAGGTTCTCACTTCCTCAGGTGTGAGTGCTCGAAGTTATTTCCTTTAGATTCTGTAATTATATCTTTTTGTTTCTTGTTTTCACTAGTTAGGCTTATCTTCAGTTGTTCCTTGTTTTTATTTTTACTAGTTAGGATTAATGGAAAAAAAGAGAACGAGAGAGCTTTATAATATTTATCTTGAGTTAGGACATGAAGTGTTTGAATGGAAAATTAAAAAACCCATGGAACTTTATTTGCATGCTAGTAGCAATGTTATTAGTATGAATTCTTTGAACACCATTTTTGCCAACGCTATGGAAAGTCTAAGCTTCTGGAATCTGGTTTTGATGAATATGATATTTTTAGTCCCCCAAACACGGAGGAACAAATTTACTTTGATGATACTTTGCCTCCAATATATGATGATTACAATGATGAATATGATATTTTCAGTCCACCTACTATCGAGGAGAAAATTAATTATGATTTCAAAATGCCTCCTATGTTTGATGATTATGGTAGTGAGAATGATAACGCTAGCTATTTTGTTGAATTTGCTCCCAGTGCTATTAATAAGAATGCCTATGCTTATGTGGAGAGTAATAATTCTTTTATGCATGTGGCTCATGATAAGAATGTTTCTTGTGATAGTTATATTGTTAATTTTATCCACGATGACACTGAAAGTTCTTATGAGAGAGGGAAACATAATTTTATGCATCTCAACAATTTCAAGTTTCCCCTCTTTATGTTGAAAATTTTGAAGTTGCACTTATTTTGTCTTCCTATGCTATCCACTTTGTACTTCATTGACTTGTTTTTCTACAAGATTATTTTCCATAGGACGTGGCTTAGACTTAAATTTGTTTTTCATTTTCTTCTTGATTCTCTATTTTTCTTCAATTCATATTTCTCATGTGAGCATCTTCTCAAATTATCATGCCTAGCTAAAAGGCTTTAAAGAAAAACACTTCTTGGGAGATAACCCATGGTTTTATTTTTGCATTGTTTTTCTTTGTTTTATTTGAGTCAAGGGGTTGTATACTTCAGTCTCAACTCCTTTGTATCTTTACTTTCATGTTTTAGTTATGCCAAGTAAAGTTTCTGACGAGAGTTGGAGTTGGTTTTGGATTTCTGCGCAGGAAACAGATTTCTGCTGTCCACCGTAAAAAATCGTATAATTCAAGGAAAATCGAAATGACCTGAAATATTTTGTGCTTATTCCTTGGCTAATTCCAAAACTTTTTTGTTCTTTAAGTTTTTCGATTTGAGCAACGTAAGTGCCTCGAATTTTTTTGTCTTTACAGGCTGTTCTGGTTTTGACAGATTCTGCCATTTTTCTTGCATTGGCTCTTTTGCGATGTCAAGTGGATTTCTTTGCTTCACGAAACATCAGTGGCTGTAGCTAATGTTTAAAATTATCAATAGAACTTGTTCCATACATAACTCATGGATTTTTTTATTGTTGCACTAACCCTCTAATGCGAATTACTGTTTGAATATGGTGTGAAGGAAGTTTTCAAGTGTCAAGAGAATAGGTGATATATGTGATCAAGAAGAGTGCAAGGTCAAACCTTGGGGATGCCCCCGTGGTTCATCCAAGCATATTTTTAGAAGACTCAAGCATCTAAGCTTGGGGATGCTCAAGGCATCCCCTTCTTCATCAGTTATCTATCAGGTCACTTCTCGTGAAACTATATTTTTATTCGGTCACATCATATGAAATTTACTTGGAGCCTCATTTATTTTTCGTTCAGTTTTATTTTGTTTTCCTTGCTACATTAATATCACTATAACCTATCATACTTGTGTGGGAGATACACACGCTCCATTTTCAATGCTTAGAACACTCTAGTTTTCATTCTTATTGTTTTGTGAGTGTTCACTTTTTGGTTGTACTGCGTTTAGCCCTTGTTTTCATGCATCTCTTATTCAGAGTTGTTAGTTTTAGTAGTGTTATGTGAGTACTCTCATGTTTGCTTGCTGTAGAATGTAGAGAATTTTTGTTAAAGCATGACTTGTATGGTGCTTGTTGGGAAAAGAAACTGCTAGGTGTGGTAGATGGTATGACGAAAAAAATCTTGCATATTCTTGTAGATCACTAAACTGTTTCACTTGATTATTTGATGTTGTTTTGAGATATTAATATTCTTAATTCTAAACTTGCTGGTTTAGTAGAGTAAAAACAATTAATGGTTGGTCTAGAAGCTTGAAACTGTGCCACACTCAAATAACCAGTTGATAAGATAATGGTATATGACTTCCTTTGATGATAGCAATCGTGATAGCTTTTTGTTACGCGCTACGATCGGGGTAGCCAACAGTGACTTGTCACTGCCACGGACCCTCTTGGAGTGATTTTCATTATGCCTTATGATGTCATGATTTTATTTGGAATCTTTTAACTTGTGAATTCTATGTTGCGGTTTTCTGGCACTTCCACCATCCATATTTGCTAGCCTCTTCGGTACCGTGCATTGCTCATTCTCACATTGAGAGTTGGTGCAAACTTCGCTAGTACATCCAAACACCATGGGGGAACTTGGTTCTTCTACACATAAGCCAAAATTTATCTTCCTCAAAACAACCACCATACCTACCTACCATGGCATTTCCATAGCCATTTCGAGATATATTGCCATACAACATCCATCATCATTATGTTACTTGTCATGCTTCATTGTTATTTTGCATACTGCTACACTGGCAGGAGCATTTAGTTTTATTTACATCAGAGATATTTCAGTTTGAGTTATGAGTACTAAAAGTGTGATGATTCATTGTAAAATAGAGTGTTGCCCCTACCAGTGAGGTTATAAATAAAAAAATAAAAAGAGAAAAAGCCAAAAAGGAAAAAAAAAGGCAAAAGAGAGATAATAAAGATAGAGGGGGTAGCACTACTATTATTTATTACACACTTGTGCTTGGTTGGCATCATTGCTTTAGTTTGGAGAGAGTTTTCATATTATGACTTACATAAATATGTGGGGAACTTACATTATAGAACTTGGCTTGTATATTCCAATGATGATCCTCCTCAAAAGAGCTCTAAGTCTTCGTGAGCAAGCAAGTTGGATGCACCCCCACTAGTTCCATTAGAGAGCTTTCACACACTTATAGCTCTATGTGCATCTGTTGTGTGGAAATCACTACTCCTTGCATAACTTTGATTATAAGACTTCCTCTTGTCTAATGATCACTTTCATTTGTGTGAGACTTTCTTACATTGACCATACAAACCCCCCATAATGTTCTTTTAGCCATAACATCCTGGTGCTAGGGACCAATACATAACGCTTGCTTGTTTTAGGTGCACAATTATTTGAATGAGTTTCCTATGTGCATATGGTTGTCACTTGACTTGATCCTAATAGGAGTTATTGTGAGAGTTTGATGCCTTGGATGATTATATTGTTGTTCTTGAAGGTTAAATCATCTTTAATATACTTTGCACAGTGGATTTCTTTTAGTATTAATTCATCGAAAGGTTTTACTTTGTTTTCCCTAATGGTTTATACATTACTCTTTGATATCAACTATAGACCACAACCTTTATTCATTTGATCCTAGTTACATGCTTTACATTAATATGATGATCAAGTTTATGTTGGTAGCATGTCACCTCAGAAATTATGTGTTTTTATCGTTTCCCTACTCGAGGACGAGTAGGAACTAAGCTTGGGGATGTTGATACATCATAAATGTATCCTTAATTTCTGATGTTCCATGTTGTTTTGTTATTGTTTACCACATGTTTTCCTTACACTTTATGTCATTTTTATCGATTTCAAGGGACTAACCTATTGACAAGATGCCATAGAGCCAATTCCTGTGTTGTGTTGTTTTTAGTTTCAGAAAAGTTGTTCTGGAAATATTCTCGAAATTGCAAAATTCGAAGCCCAGAAGTCTTCGAAGTCCCGAAGAGACCCAGAGGGGCGCCTTGGAGCCACCACACCATAGGGAGGCGCGGTTCCCCCTCTACCCGCGTCGGGATGTGGTGTGGGCCCCCTGGCATCGCCCTTTCGCCTATATATGCTCCCCAATGCATCAACCCTAGAAATATTGGTCTTTTCCACCAAAAACATCAATAGCTCCGCCTCCGCTGCCGATAAGTTTCGGGGGACAGAAATATCTGTTCCGGCGCCCTGCCGGACGGGGAAGTGCCCCTAGAACCATCTCCATCGACTCCACCACCATCTTCATCGCCGTTGTTTCTCCTATGATGAGGAGGGAGTAGTTCACCCCCAGGGCCGAGGGCTCTACCGGTAGCTATGTGTTTCATCTCTCTCTCCCATGGTGTGATCTTTATGTGACAGTGTATGCACCGTGTGGTTTAGCATGATATTTATATCTTGTGTTGGATGACCCTATGAAATTGTGGTGTTTTTCTAGTACCTTCTAGGGCGCTCATAGTGACAGTGTGGGGTTAACTAGACATGGGAATGCGACTTTGAGGGGTGCTATTATAGCCCTACACAATGAATTGGTGTTTGTTATTCGACTGGAGAGTGGTTCGGAGTAGCATAGTGAAGAGATGATATTTATGCATTCAATTATGTTATCATTGTTGAGAGTGTCCACTAGCGAAAGTATCATCCCTAGGCCTTGTTTATAAACATTGAAACACCGTTTACAATCAGTTCTGCTACATGTTTGCTTGCTGCCATTTTTATTTCAGATTGCTACTATCACTTATTATCATCCATATTACTTGCATTTTACTCTCTCTTCGCTGAACTAGTATAGGAGTCATTACGGATCTCCAGGTCCCGTTGTTGACTCTTGATCGGAGAGGTGTCTCGATCATGTCTACATTATTCACGAACCATAGAGTGACACAGTTAAGGTTCGATGACGTGATTGAGTAGATACGGAGTATCAGAGAAAAGTTTGGACAACACCGGAATTGTTTCGGGGAATATTGAAATAGTCATCGGAATTGTTTTTGTCGAATATTGAAATAATTCAAGGTGGTATATGTTAATGTTTGATTGACGAATAGTTCAAGGGGATAAGTGTTAATGTTTGATAGCCGCAAACCAGGGAGCTAATGGGTACCCGAACCCACAGGGGCTCCTGGGTATGATACAGAAGGTCTGCCCATCCCGGTGAGTCCAGAAGACAAACACACGCCAAGTTAACATGGAAGTACAAGCTCCACCATCCGCGACTGAATACCTGAAGATGTCAGAGCAGTCGATAACCTTCTCCAAAGAGGACCGCCCTCCATGGGTGTATCAACCTGGACACACAACGCTCGTCATCCAGGCGTAAATAGGCAACTACGACCTAGCCCGAGTGTTCATGGACGGTGGCAGTGGAATCAACATCATATATGTGGACACACTCTGCAAGATGAACAAGAACTTGGATGGACTCACAGAATCAGAAACATCCTTCCACGGGATAGTACCAGGGAAAGCAGTTCAACCACTCGGAACAATCAACCTGGAGGTGGTACTCGGCGACCCGAGAAACTACATGAGAGAATTCCTCGACTTCGAGGTAGTCGACTGGCCATCACGGTACCACGCCTTACTCGGCCGAACAGCGTTCGCGATATTCATGGCGGTACCCCATTACGCTTACCTCAGGATCAAACTTCCAGGGGAATATGGCACAATAAACATAAATGACGACTTCCAAAAGTCAGACAAGTGTGACATCGAGTTCAACGAGATCGCGAAATCCTTCGGGATGCAAGAGGAGCTGGAAGAGTAGGCAAAAACCACGGTAACTCTGTGATGCCACTCACCAAAAAGAACGCCCCGAACTCGAGTTCAGCCCAAGCAGCGACACTCAAAAGCATCAAGTGCACCCGACAGAATCCGCGAACACGACGATCGTGTCCACCACACTATCATCCGCATAGGAAGGCGCGCTCGTCGAACTCCTCCGTGAGTATTGGGAGATTTTCTGTCACATCCCAATTTTGGAATACCTGTTAACACAGTTGTTTTGCTAATTGCTTGACAATTAAAACTTTGGTTGTGTTTGTTTAAGTGCAACTATACAAACTAATTATATAAACTTACTTGGCTAAGAAATGGAAAGCAAACTTAAAAAGATAGCAAAGCAGTGAACTAAAAATATTCAACATATTGTTCCAATGACCTTGGCAATATTTTATAAAGTAAATATTGATCAAAGGGTTTTCCAAAACTATCTTATGAATCCCATACATGTTGAATATTATTCCAAGGCCTAAATTAAGAAAGAGGAAACACTAAATAAATTTCCCAAAAAGACTATCAGGAAAAAGAGGCATTCTTAGATGCTTCACCAAAATCTTATCAAATGTTTTTCCAACCTTTCAAGCTTAAAAACAAAAGTATTAGAGAGCATTGACTTTCTATCTCTAGTCACATAAATATTTTGGAAAAACATTGTTAAAGAAAAGCCAAGTGCTTTATTAAATAGAATTTCCAATATTTCCAGAAACAGAAAACTCAAACAAGTTACTATTGGAAACTTTCTTAAAATGAGCTGAAATTAATACCATTGCTTCCTTATATCAAATAAGGAACACACACAAGAGGATACCAAAAATTGAATCCATTAAAGTCCTGAAAACATGGTTTTTCTCCACAGCAACATTTGGGATTTTGAACAAGTTTGTTCTACAAACTTTTTCCAAATGCCATGAAATAAATACCACATACTCTATATCATAAATAAGGATGAAAACCAAAAGGGCACAAGTTTTTGAATTGTTTAAGTTGCCAAAAACCCCTGTTTTCTTGACAGCACCTTTTAGAAATTTGAATAAGTTTGTTCTATGAAGTAACTCAAAATGACTTGAATTTGCTACCACATAAGGAACACATCAAATAAGGAATGTGTGCCAAAAATTATCATTTTTGGAAGCTCCTAAGTAGTCTAATAAATTCAATGTCCATTTATGTAAGAATTCAAATTTGAACAACTTTGAATTATAAAGTTTCTGAAATTGAGCCAATTTTCACATATGTTGTGCATCTCAACCAAGAAGAATTTTGGGCAAAAGGATTTCAATTTATAACTTTGTTTGCTTGGTGAAAACAGCATTTTCCAGAGAGGGAAAAGAGAGAAAAGGACCTATATGAAAATATTCAGGGACCTAGTTGTGAGCTGAGTCACCTCTTCTTCTTCCTGTAGCTGCAAGTTGAGGCATGGCTGCCCATGCCCCTTTGCTTCGAGTGGAAGCTTTGCTAGATGATAAAAATCCCCCAAGTGCATCTCTACCTGCCCCTCTCTCTCCCCTAGAGCATTCCCTCTCTCTCTCTCTCTAATTTTTCTTGCAACCAAACCCTAGCCCGAATAAGGTCGCCGTCGATTAGGCCGATAGAGACCACGCCGCCGGCCGCCGTTGGCGCCTTCGTCTCCGCCTCGTCGTGCTGGTGCTCGGTGCCAGAGGAATCGAGCCGGAAGGGCTCGAGGTGGCCGCGCCATCCATTTCCTTGCTGCGGGTCCGGCGGACTCCGGCGACGAATCGCCGCCGCCTCGAGCATCCTTCGACCTCACCGACTCCTCCAGCGCGTCTAGGGTAAGAGTGCGAGCCTTGCCATCACTTTTTCCCCCTCCCTCGACCACGGGTTCGTCGCAGCGCCGCCCTCGCTGTCCATCCGCCGCGCGTTGTCAACGCCGCCGCTCACCGGCGCCTTCCCGGGAAGCGAGACCTCCTCCATTGAGTTCCCCTCGTCGCAAGCAACTCGTAGATGTTTTTATTTTGCAAAATGGTAAACAAAATCGACAGATTCGAGCTCGCCGGAGACACTCCCGCCGGCGAGTGACGCAGCGCTGGCGTCAGCAAGCCCTTGACCCCGCGCGTGCAAGTCAAACATGCGGGTGGGGCAGCGCATCTGCCTGCGTGGCAGCCCCGTGGCGCCTGGCCCGCGGGTCAGCGACTTTCGGCTAGATCCCGCCGCGGTAACAGCAGATCTGGCCGGCCCGTTTGTGGATCTGGCCCATCTCTGTGTTTGTTTTCCATTTAAAATTTTCACAGAATGTACCTCTTTACTTTTGGCCTTCAAAACTAATCTAATAGATGAATTTGGCCAAACCAAAATTCACAGATGTAAATAAACTAAATATAAACCACCTCCAATTTGTAGATCTACATTTGGATGATTAGTTTTGAAATGAAAAATGATTTGGCAACAGGTACCAGAAACACCAAAATGAGCACCATTTTCATTTCACAACTCATAATGAAGTGAGGCCAATTGCATTGGAAATACCTTGAAATTTCCTAACAGGATCAATTAACCTTGCTTCCAAATTCCTAATATTTTTGAAATGGCATGCAATTTGGTAAAACACCAGAGAGCACTTTGGTGATTTTTATAAAATTATTAAAAATGAATTTTTATTCAAACTCAATTGGATGGTCTTGTACATGTTTATAGATATCCAAAACTATATGGGTTTAATATTTAGAGCATCCTAGGAAATTTGGTGGACAGATCTTTAAATTGCTTGTTTCTGCCATTTTGGCATTTTAGGGAATTAAATTGTGTGAATATATTTTTGTGTTGCAATATTGTTTTCTAGCATGTATAAGTTGTGTGAACTTGTTTTCTAAGATGTACTTAGCTATTTTAGCATGTTATATTGTATGGACATGAGTTGAGAAGAAATAGGATTTTTGTTATTAACATATGATTATTCTCTAGTTAAATACTTACATAGTATTTTTGGAGTGATTAATTTATGTGCAAGAACTTGGATTGTTGATTGGATCCAGTACCATGTTGGTACTTATATTGTGTTGTTATCACCTCTGCTAGATTGCATTTGAGTTGGTAGAAAAGCATGAGTAGCTTGGTCATGACTATGAGAATGTTATGGAAAAATTCCCTCATGTGTGGAATTTTTGACATAACAATTTGTGGTGGTGTAGCCACATATTTTTGTGTTGTATTCATAGGAACAGTAGCATCTTGATGATGTTTTTATGATTGCTTGACCCCTAGATTTTTCACTTGTGTGAAAACAATAGCATGAGTAGCATTACCTTGCTTATTTTTGCATCCTAATATTTTCTACTAGTATGGTTAATGCACTAGATGCTAGTTTAGTCTTTCGTTAATTTTTAGCAAGTATGACCAGAGGCATTGTTACCTCTTAATGCTTTGTTATGCTAGTGGAACACCCACTGGTGTCATTGCATTTTTGGTGGAAACATTATTTCCTCCACACTAGATGTATTTCTTTTATATAGTTCTCTAACTAATGAGTGCCTAGTATTTTTGCTTTGGATTTTTTGTACTAAATGAAAATGTGTATGCTTCTGTTTGTAAGTGGTTTTAATCATGTGTGTCTTGCTAGTAAAAATCCATTCTTGGAGTGTTGTTTGATTCCTCTAGTAATGCCCCTTTTATTACCACTAGTATGTAGGAGTTGCCCTGCAACTTGATGCATTGTTTGTTAAATGGGATATTTTTGTTATAGCAATTATAGATGTTTTCACTCCTTATTTTATGACATGGACCCTCTGGTTGTATTTCAATTACTTGATTGAAATGCATCCATTGATTCTTCATGTTTGAGTAGTACTAGTTTTCCTTAGCAGTTTTTGTATTGAATTGTTTTTCCTGCCAACTTGTGTTTGGTAGATATTTGTGTATCCTTGCATGAGGACATGTTTTCATTTCCCATAATGATAACATGGTTCCTTGTTTGCATTTTATTACTTTACATGTTATACATGCTTTCATAACAAACCCTTAGTAGAAGCATGTCTATAGGATTCCTCCTTTTTATTCATTGTTTCTATTGTTCTCACTATGAGAAATTGTGTGTTTTATGATGAGTCTATTACCTTGTTACACTTGTGTAGGCTCACTGATTTGTAAAAGTAACTTTTGCAAATCATGTGTCTTATTTATTCTTGATGTGAATTTAGGCTTAGTAGTTTAGCTATCTTGTTCTTTTTGTGGTGTGGTTGACAGACCATTGCCATGATTATTATTGTGCATGTTTTATACACTTTTAGTAGTCTCACCCTTGTGAAACTAAGTGTATTTTTGGTTTATTAATATCTTGGTATGAGAGTGGCACACCCACTGAAATCCATGATATTGAGGTTGTGAGATATTTTCCTCCAACCTTAAGCTGTCTTATTAAATGGCATTTCTGCCAAGTGTGTCTGTTTGATTGTTTGCCTCAATTAATAATTGTGTGATTGGATATTATTATATTTCCTTGCTGTATGTATTGTTATGTATGGTTGCTTGCCTTGATTGGTTCTGAATGTGTGTCCTTTATTCTTTTTACGACGTTAGAAAGCGAAGAGGAAGGAAGTGTCGTGAAGCTCTGTTTCAAGTTCCAGTCACTCCAAAAACCAGGGACACAAGGAGATACCAGGCAAGCCATCCTGATGCTTGCTGATACAATACTTATCATTATCTATCATGCATGTTTTACCTCTGAAGTTTTACAAAAACTTGATTATCAAAACTATTTTTGATGTGGCTATTACTACTATACTATTATATAGGTTACTATCATGCCAATAGTTAAACTTGGTAATACCAAGCCCATAAGCCACCATATGGTATTTATTACCATCAAATATACTAGTCCCTAAGTGGACACCCTAAAATTGTGATTCTACAAAACAAAGGCTTTACGGAAAAACCCGGAGAAAAGGCGGATCCTTGTTCTCCGGAGGAATGTGGAAGTGGTCATTTTTGAGAAAGTGGTGTTTTCAAAAATGACACATAACCTAGTCTTCGCTGGACAACCTTTACCGTACTGCCACCCTACCCCAACATGGGCACGGGGCTTAACTTGAAGTTTGTTCTTATTAGTGTGTGCTATCTCACTTGCTATAAGGGGCGTCGTACCCTCGAACCGAATGTCGTCAAAACTCCCAATGTTGAGGCATATAAAGTGTGGGATTAATTTTCCCTCCGGACGCATCAGTTGGGGCTCCTGGCTTGGCGGGGATTAGCTCGGTGCCGGGGAGCGGACACTCGACTGAGAGATAGGCATATACTAGCTTGAACATAGTGGATGGTTATGATCAGATACCTGATGTTTACATACTGTTGTTACAGTCCGTGATTGTTCACGGGAGGTGTACTGGATCTGGTGGATGTGTACACCTCTGCAGAGTACAACTTTTTCGAAGAAGCCGCGTCCTCGGATATGGACAGTTGAATGGCCATGTAGCTAGCATTGTGTCAATGTTTTCAAAAGAGGAAGTTTTTAAAAAGGAATTTTGGAAAGGAAGTGATGAACTTGTGAAGTTCGGAAAGGAATGGAAACTTATACCGTGGAGGTATCGTCGATGTTGAAAAGCCAGATGTCTTTATACAAAACAAAATGTTTTGCAAAAGAAAACCTTTTCTACTCTAAGCAAGAATTCTGGAAACTGATTCCAAGAAGTTTTGCAAAGAGAAAATATTCTTTAACAAAGCTTTACAAAACCTCTTGTACATGTGATATCTACAAGAGAAATAAAACTATATTATTTTCTTCTGAAGTATCTTCTTCAACGAAGATACAGATTAACCTGACTGCAACTGTGGTGTCATCATATATGAACACCATTGATAGTGAACCCTATTTATAGCCTACCTATTCCACCATATAAGCATACTTGCATGTTGGTAAGTGATATGATGGATGTCTTGCTGAGTACATTCAAATGTACTCATTATGGTTTCGCCCCTGGTATCTACTTGCCAGACTTTGAGAAGGAACCTCCGAAGGATATCTATGAAGAGAAGTACGGAGCTGACGGCTTTGCGAACTAGGATCGTCTCCGGGTCAGCAGCCTGTAGGTTAAGGCGTGACTTGGGCTCAACTACGTTGTGTTTTAATTGTCTTCCGCTGTGTTTGATAAGTTGCCTGCCCTATGTGGCAGTTGTGTTGAACTTGATCATGTGATCTTTTTGTAATACCTTTATGTATTCGTGTAATGGATGATGTATTTCTGTATGCCAACTTTGTATGTTGTTCACGACTGATCTTTCTGGGATCGTGAATGTATGCATACGGAGGGTTTCAGACTGCCGGTCTGGGGTCCTTACATTTTCGCCTGGCAGCCCAGGGAGTTCACCGAGCACTCACTTGAAGTGTTTAAAGACGCCAAGCCAGTCAAACAAACCACTTGACGCTTTTCCGAGCCAAAGCAGAAAGCACTCGGAGAAGAGGTGAACAGACTGCTAGCCGCCAAGTTCATCAGGGAAATAAAAATATCCACCTGGTTAGCAAACCCAGTGCTGGTCCCGAAGAAAAACACTGACATCCTTCACGTGTGCATCGACTACACGTCGTTCAACAAACACTGCCCCAAGGATAACTTCCCATTACCACGGATCGATTAGATCGTGGATTCCACAGCAGGCTGTCAACGCCTCTCCTTCCTGGATGCCTACTCGGGCTATAATCAAACCAGGATGAAGCAAGAGGATGAGGAGAAGACGACATTCATCACACCGCATGGTGTATACTGCTACATGATAATGCCCTTCGGGCTAAAAAACACAGGCGCAACATATCAGCGCTGCATGCAGAAATGCCTCGCCAACCTCATTGGCAAGAACGTACAAGTGTACGTTTACGACATCATCATCAATACTCGAGTGAAGGACACACTTCTCGAGGACATCAGGGAGACATTCGACGCCCTCAACGCGTACAAAATCAAGCTCAACCAGACAAAGTGTGTCTTTGGAATTCCTGCAGGAAAACTCCTCGGCTAGCTGGTCTCTGCCCGAGGAATCGAGGCCAACCCAGAAAAGATTCAGGCGATCTTGACGATTAAAGAACCGACCAACCTTTGCAGCATGCAGCAGCTCGCAGGGCGACTGGCAGCCCTCAGCAGATTCATCGCAAAATTAGGCGAGTAAGCGCTCCCCTTCTACAAACTGCTGAAGAAAACTGACAAGTTTGAGTGGACACGTGAAGCAAGGCAGGCGTTCATCGACTTGAAAAAGGTACTCCAGAGCAAGAAAAGACTGTCCACACCTCAGGAAAGGGAGCCCCTGTACCTATACCTAGCCGCAACAAATCAAGTGGTGAGCATAGTACTTGTGGTCGAGTGACCAGAGGAGGGAAAGGCACACGATGTACAGAGGCCAATCTATTACCTCAGCGAGGTACTGTCACCGTGCAAACATCGATACCCTCACTATCAGAAACTCGCGTATGGGGTGGTCTTTACAGCCTGAAATCTCAAACATTACTTCCAGTAGCATACTGTCACGGTGCTAAACGACGCATCACTCGGTACAATCATGAACAATCCCATGGCATCCGGAAGAATCGCGAAGTGTAGCATCGAGCTGGGCGCCTGGGATATCATATACACAGGGAGAAACGCCCTAAAGTCCCAGGTAGTAGCAGTTTTCCTCTCCGAGTGGACAAAGCTGCAAACCCCAGGGCCACCCAAGTACACGAGCTCTTGGATAATGTACTTCGACGGGTCGAAGAGAAATGAAGGGGCTAGAGCCGGAGTAATCCTTATATCGCCAAGAGGAGACAAGCTCTAGTACATCCTGTGACTTGATTTCCCTCCCGATGATCCAACATCAAACAATGACGCAGAATACGAGGCGCTCCTACATGGCATGAAGATGGCGATCACTTGTAGAGCCACTCGACTGATGATATACAAAAACTCCAATCTTATCGTGCAACAGACGATGAAGGAATGTGACACTGTCGCGGATAACATGATCGCGTATCGCGACATGTACAACCTACTCGAAGGAAGTTTCAAGGGATACGAGCTGAAGCACATCGCACGATCAAGCAACGAAGAAGCAGACAGACTGGCGAACATAGGGTCCACAAACGCCCCTGTTCCACCAGGAATCTACTTCGAAAAAATAAACAAAAGATCAGTCAAGGTCAAAAAGCCAGCAGAGACACCCGCAGGAGCGGAAACGGAAGCCAGCCAGCAGATCGCCCTCATCGAACTCCTCCATAACATCTCAAGGCAAGTCTTTCTGGTCGAGCCAATTTGGACGCAGAAATTGTAACACCCGGGGGATTTCTCCCAATTAGAATTGGTTGTTTTCCTTTTTGCTTTGCATCAAGCATCATATGCATTGCATTTATTTTCACCCAAAATGTCATTTAAATTCAAAACTCAAACAAACTTTCAAAATTTCCAAAAACAAAAGTTTCCACACTTGGGCATTTTGAATGCCAAGTGCAAGGAAATCAAATTCATGATTTTTGGAAACTTGAAACTCCCTCAATTTTCAATTTGGTTCAAATTCACCTCAAATTCAAATTTCAAACCAAGTTTGAAATTTTCAAAAACAAAACTTGGTGCACTTGGGCATTCAATATGCTCAATGCAATAAAATTGTTTTCAAATTTTTTATGAAACCCTAAAATCCTTTCTTTCTCTCTTATCCCTTTGCTACAAAAAAAAATAAAAGAGAGAAAAAGAATAAAAGGAAAAACTGCTGGGGGAGGCAGGCCAAAGTGGCCCACCTACCACCCCAGCCCAACTCGAGCGCCCAGCCCACCTCCCTTCTTCCACCTCCGTACGATGTCGACATCGGTGACGGAAGCAGGAAACCACCACCGATCCCCACCTCCACTTGCTCCCTTCCCTCCTCTTAAGCAGCCCCTCCCCTCCAAACCCTAACCCTACCTGCTCCCTCTCTTTCCCTCTCCGCCGCCGCTCTCTCCCTCCCTCATCTCTTCCTCTGTTCCCCGACCTCAATCTCTGAACTTTCTGAACCCAACCATCAACCCCCATGGCCGAAAGTAGCCAGCCATGGCGCCGCCGCCATGCTCGTCGTTGAGCCCTATCCTCGGCGGGAATGGAACGAGGGGAGCTTCCTCTTCGGGTTTGTTGAAGGCGGCGAGGCCGGAGGACGCCCGAGTCGCCAGCACCGTCGATTTCTCTCCGCCGGCGAGCTCCCTCATCCTCCTCCGTTCGGCACCTGCAGCGCACAACGGCGTCCCTCGAGCCCAAAGTGAGAGCCTCGCCCTCGGGCCCCTCCTTCCCCCTCCCTCTTGCTCCGTGACTTGCCCTCGAGCAGCCAAGTTTCGCACGGCGCCCGCTGAAGTTCGCCACCGGCCGCCTCTCTGTCCGTCCCCATCGTATGCAGGAACACCTTCAATTTCGTCAGAACACTCCGCGTAGATGCACTTCTTTTGGAGTCAGATCCGTATCTGTACACAACCACGCACAGCAGCCCAGTGGCTTGGCGCCCTGCCCCGCACCCTGGAGGCCCCGAGTTCGAATCCCCCCCAAGGCGCAAAGCCACCTCTTTTTTTCGGCCTTTTTCTTTTATTTCTCGAACTCCAGAAAAACAGAACTGAGTCTTTATTTGTAAAATCAATAACAAATTGAAAAATGCTCCAATTTCAACGATTCAAATTTCTATGGATTCAGAATCTTGTGCTCTTTCTGTTAGTAACAAAGTTGCAACATGTTTATGTAATAAATTTTGCACTAAATAATTAAATACAGAAATGGCTATTAAAATTTGAAACTTTGGAAATTCATAACTTGAGTTCTGTTCACCCAAATTGAGCAAACTTGGGCTCTAAACTTTTGTCTTAACAAACTCTACACAGTGGTATTTTATTTGGTCACAATTGAATTAAATTTGAACATGTTTCCTTCTGTTTACTAAAAGGGGCAGAATAAAAATGCCTATGAAAAATTGCATAATAAATTCAATAATGATCCAAAAATTATGTTTAATAGCTCAAAATGTTCAGTGAAACATTTGCTACATGTCTTCAACCTTTTCAATACAATTTGTTTACTGTTTTTCCTAATTAAAATTGGTGCAATATTTCAATACTTTAAATACACCTTTCAAATTGCCAAATTCATAACTTGCTCATTTTAAATCCAAATTCAACAAATGAAACATGTATTCCATCTAAAATTTTGTGTTCTTTCCAAATATAATTTTTTTATCTGTTTTGAACATTTAAAATTGGTGAAAACAATAAATGTTTGTTTAAATCATTTAAAATGCCAAAGTTCATAACTTAATAAATAAAATTCCAAACTTGGTAAACAACATATCAAACTGAAACTATTGTTGTTTTCTTATTGTTTTCATCATCCATGCATCATTCTAATCAACTTTCACATGATGGTTATTTGTAGATCATTTAATTCAACATTAATTCATGGGCTTTTCCATATGCAATCCAAATTGCATATGGGCCCATTTAAATATGTTTACCATGTCAACTGGTTTACTTTGATGCATCAATTAATTGTCATGCATATAAAATAGTATCATGCTGGATCTTTTACCGTAGAAGTAATTGTTGCATCCGGTGTTTGTTCTAGTTCGTTGCTTCTTCGCGGATAGGACGTTGAGATGATGTGAGCAACGACAAGTTCTGCGGATGTACCTCTACTTGCTGGATTCCAGGCAAGTATACTCACTTGCTACCTATGGCTGCATTTCATCACTTGTTACCGACTCTTTTCGTTATCCTTATGCTAGCCTTATGATTCGATGCTTGTGTCTCGATCCTATCATATGTTTACCTTGCAGCCATGATATAGCCTTCCTTCCACTTCCTATTAACTGTTGTTTGTTTACCTTGTTGGCCCTCGTGTCGTAGTTGCATGCTTAGTGTTGTTTGCGCTCGAGTCTTGTTGTCCTTTGTCGTATCACCTGTTTAGTCGATAGTTGGGTTTCAATTCAATCAAAAGCATGTTAATGTTTTGGGTAATATTAATTTGATGATAAGGCACCGGCAGGAGGCCCGGCGTGGTTTTGAGGCCTGCTAGTGTCGAACTTAATTAGGAAAAGGGTCTTGTCCTCCGATCCATGATGAGCGCGCTAACCGCATGTGGGAAGCGAGTATGGGTGCCCCTCGCAACTTTGATTCGATTCGCATCTCGTCCAAATCGACTCATTTAGTTCGGGTTTTCCATTTGCCGCATGCATATGAGGTGCGAACCCTTGGCGCCAGGGTGGAACTTTTGTAGTCGGCATTTAGGGAGACACGTTCTTAGAGTGCTATGAGGGTCCCCTTTTCTTCGTGGGGCTTGATTAGTCGTGTGCTCAACTGCACGGGGTTCTTTGGGCTTGATGCGAAGAAGAGTTGGGTTGTGTTGAGTGGCCTGCTTGGTGGGTTTGCTCCCCGCCTGGCGGGTCATTCTTACATGTACGGCCAAATTGGTGCATCCCTGCAGGGTTAAATCTTCTTGAGAAGCCGTGTTGTCCGCGGTTATGGATGACTTGGTGAAAGTGCTGGCTAACAAGTACTCAGACAACTTACACTTAACGATGATAACTTGACTAGTAATATAGATTACCTCCACCATAAAAATGAATGTCACCTTAATCAACAGTGTGAGTTTCCTTGGGTTGCTTCCTTAGTAGGGGGTAACATGTGATGGGTATTGTTTGGTGAGTAGTTATAGTTGGTTCTGATACGCTATCTTATCCCTTTCTATTAGCCGGAAGTTGTAGCGCGTCTCTGTAGTTGGTTAGTGCAGCCCGCTGCCGCTTCGTGACAATAATCCCTTCCTTCCGTTGTACCCAAAGTATTTGTATCTTGTGATGATTGGTTACGCTGGTATCTTGTGAGTATGGTTTATCCGCTTGCCAGTACTTAATAGTACTGACCCACGAATCCATTTCGTGGCTGCATATTCCACATTGCAGTCAACAAGTTTGAAGTCTAACGACGTTAGCTTGGGAATCCCTCCGGCTTGGCCTGGGCAGGGATTGGACGCCATCAGTTATCTTCAGGACTCTTAGTCCAATTTGTATCTTGTCCGTAGTCGGACACTATGTTGTTTCTTCCGCTGTCATTTGGATCTTTGTATTGTATCAGTTGTATCCTTGACTCGTTTGAGTCGTCTTGTATATACCTCATCTGTTGTTGTTGTGGATTATTCGTGAACTGTTGTAATGCTATCACAAGTGGCAACCTGAAATCGCTTAGTATGCGGATTTGGGTGGAAATGCCGAAATCTGCATAGTGCCCGATCTCGGGGCGTCACAAATGGTATCAGAGCCTGGTTTCCGATTCCCGAAGTTGTTTCGATACGAATGGTTATCGAAGCAACGGGTCCGCAAAGCCTGTAGGATAACCTCGCTAACGGTCGTGTTTCTAGAGTGTCAAAAACTATTTGTGCAAAACCTGTTTTGGAAACATCTCAATAGGATTCTTGTTTTCTCCTTATCTCTATTCTATTTCTCCTCCTACCTTATTTGTTTTGGAGTCTCTTCCCTTATCTATCTTTCAAAGTTTTAGGATCCTACGTGAGTGGACGTTTTCTGAGCCTTTAACCTAATAGGTTCGATCATCGGAAGATTCCTGGTGGAAGAACATCGTCATCAACCCGAGCAAGAATCTCTTGTTAGTGGTGTCGAGAAGCCCTTGTTAGTGGTGTCGAGGAGATCAACTGGAAGCATGAAGAATCGATAGTCGAACTTCTTTTCCCTCCGGGGTTAGTGGGTGGATTGCGAGGGCGCAATCCCTTGTTAGTGGTGTCGTCTGTAACACCCGGGGGATTTCTCCCAATTAGAATTGGTTGTTTTCCTTTTTGCTTTGCATCAAGCATCATATGCATTGCATTTATTTTCACCCAAAATGTCATTTAAATTCAAAACTCAAACAAACTTTCAAAATTTCCAAAAACAAAAGTTTCCACACTTGGGCATTTTGAATGCCAAGTGCAAGGAAATCAAATTCACGATTTTTGGAAACTTGAAACTCCCTCAATTTTCAATTTGGTTCAAATTCACCTCAAATTCAAATTTCAAACCAAGTTTGAAATTTTCAAAAACAAAACTTGGTGCACTTGGGCATTCAATATGCTCAATGCAATAAAATTGTTTTCAAATTTTTTATGAAACCCTAAACCCTTTCTTTCTCTCTTATCCCTTTGCTACAAAAAAAAATAAAAGAGAGAAAAAGAATAAAAGGAAAAACTGCTGGGGGAGGCAGGCCAAAGTGGCCCACCTACCACCCCAGCCCAACTCGAGCGCCCAGCCCACCTCCCTTCTTCCACCTCCGTACGATGTCGACATCGGTGACGGAAGCAGGAAACCACCACCGATCCCCACCTCCACTTGCTCCCTTCCCTCCTCTTAAGCAGCCCCTCCCCTCCAAACCCTAACCCTACCTGCTCCCTCTCTTTCCCTCTCCGCCGCCGCTCTCTCCCTCCCTCATCTCTTCCTCTGTTCCCCGACCTCAATCTCTGAACTTTCTGAACCCAACCATCAACCCCCATGGCCGAAAGTAGCCAGCCATGGCGCCGCCGCCATGCTCGTCGTTGAGCCCTATCCTCGGCGGGAATGGAACGAGGGGAGCTTCCTCTTCGGGTTTGTTGAAGGCGGCGAGGCCGGAGGACGCCCGAGTCACCGACACCGTCGAGTTCTCTCCGCCGGCGAGCTCCCTCATCCTCCTCCGTTCGGCACCTGCAGCGCACAACGGCGTCCCTCGAGCCCAAGGTGAGAGCCTCGCCCTCGGGCCCCTCCTTCCCCCTCCCTCTTGCTCTGTGGCTTGCCCTCGAGCAGCCAAGTTTCGCACGGCGCCCGCTGAAGTTCGCCACCGGCCGCCTCTCTGTCCGTCCCCATCGTATGCAGGAACACCTTCAATTTCGTCAGAACACTCCGCGTAGATGCACTTCTTTTGGAGTCAGATCCGTATCTGTACACAACCACGCACAGCAGCCCAGTGGCTTGGCGCCCTGCCCCGCACCCTGGAGGCCCCGAGTTCGAATCCCCCCCGAGGCGCAAAGCCACCTCTTTTTTTCGGCCTTTTTCTTTTATTTCTCGAACTCTAGAAAAACAGAACTGAGTCTTTATTTGTAAAATCAATAACAAATTGAAAAATGCTCCAATTTCAACGATTAAAATTTCTATGGATTCAGAATCTTGTGCTCTTTCTGTTAGTAACAAAGTTGCAACATGTTTCTGTAATAAATTTTGCACTAAATAATTAAATACAGAAATGGCTATTAAAATTTGAAACTTTGGAAATTCATAACTTGAGTTCTGTTCACCCAAATTGAGCAAACTTGGGCTCTAAAATTTTGTCTTAACAAACTCTACACAGTGGTATTTTATTTGGTCACAATTGAATTAAATTTGAACATGTTTCCTTCTGTTTACTAAAAGGGGAAGAATAAAAATGCCTATGAAAAATTGCATAATAAATTCAATAATGATCCAAAAATTATGTTTAATAGCTCAAAATGTTCAGTGAAACATTTGCTACATGTTTTCAACCTTTTCAATACAATTTGTTTACTGTTTTTCCTAATTAAAATTGGTGCAATAATTCAATACTTTAAATACACCTTTTAAATTGCCAAATTCATAACTTGCTCATTTTAAATCCAAATTCAACAAATGAAACATGTATTCCATCTAAAATTTTGTGTTCTTTCCAAATATAATTTTTTTATCTGTTTTGAACATTTAAAATTGGTGAAAACAACAAATGTTTGTTTAAATCATTTAAAATGCCAAAGTTCATAACTTAATAAATAAAATTCCAAACTTGGTAAACAACATATCAAACTGAAACTATTGTTGTTTTCTTATTGTTTTCATCATCCATGCATCATTCTAATCAACTTTCACATGATGGTTATTTGTTGATCATTTAATTCAACATTAATTCATGGGCTTTTCCATATGCAATCCAAATTGCATATGGGCCCATTTAAATATGTTTACCATGTCAACTGGTTTACTTTGATGCATCAATTAATTGTCATGCATATAAAATAGTATCATGCTGGATCTTTTGCTGTAGAAGTAATTGTTGCATCCGGTGTTTGTTCTAGTTCGTTGCTTCTTCGCGGATAGGACGTTGAGATGATGTGAGCAATGACAAGTTCTGCGGATGTACCTCTACTTGCTGGATTCCAGGCAAGTATACTCACTTGCTACCTATGGCTGCATTTCATCACTTTTTACCGACTCTTTTCGTTATCCTTATGCTAGCCTTGTGATTCGATGCTTGTGTCTCGATCCTATCATATGTTTACCTTGCAGCCATGATATAGCCTTCCTTCCACTTCCTATTAACTGTTGTTTGTTTACCTTGTTGGCCCTCGTGTCGTAGTTGCATGCTTAGTGTTGTTTGCGCTCGAGTCTTGTTGTCCTTTGTCGTATCACCTGTTTAGTCGATAGTTGGGTTTCAATTCAATCAACAACATGTTAATGTTTTGGGTAATGTTAATTTGATGATAAGGCACCGGCAGGAGGCCCGGCGTGGTTTTGAGGCCTGCTAGTGTCGAACTTAATTAGGAAAAGGGTCTTGTCCTCCGATCCATGATGAGCGCGCTAACCGCATGTGGGAAGCGAGTATGGACGCCCCCCGCAACTTTGATTCGATTCGCATCTCGTCCAAATCGCCTCATTTAGTTCGGGTTTTCCATTTGCCGCATGCATATGCAGGTGCGAAACCTTGGCGCCAGGGTGGAACTTTTGTAGTCGGCATTTAGGGAGACACGTTCTTAGAGTGCTATGAGGGTCCCCTTTTCTTCGTGGGGCTTGATTAGTCGTGCGCTCAACTGCACGGGGTTCTTTGGGCTTGATGCGAAGAAGAGTTGGGTTGTGTTGAGTGGCCTGCTTGGTGGGTTTGCTCCCCGCCTGGCGGGTCATTCTTACGTGTACGGCCAAATTGGTGCATCCCTGCAGGGTTAAATCTTCTTGAGAAGCCGTGTTGTCCGCGGTTATGGATGACTTGGTGAAAGTGCTGGCTAACAAGTACTCAGACAACTTACACTTAACGATGATAACTTGACTAGTAATATAGATTACCTCCACCATAAAAATGAATGTCACCTTAATCAATAGTGTGAGTTTCCTTGGGTTGCTTCCTTAGTAGGGGGTAACATTGGATGGGTATTGTTTGGTGAGTAGTTATAGTTGGTTCTGATACGCTATCTTATCCCTTTCTATTAGCCGGAAGTTGTAGCGCGTCTCTGTAGTTGGTTAGTGCAGCCCGCTGCCGCTTCGTGGCAATAATCCCTTCCTTCCGTTGTACCCAAAGTATTTGTATCTTGTGATGATTGGTTACGCTGGTATCTTGTGAGTATGGTTTATCCGCTTGCCAGTACTTAATAGTACTGACCCACGAATCCATTTCGTGGCTGCATATTCCACATTGCAGTCAACAGGTTTGAAGTCTGATGACGTTAGCTTGGGAATCCCTCCGGCTTGGCCTGGGCAGGGATTGGACGCCATCGGTTATCTTCAGGACTCTTAGTCCAATTTGTATCTTGTCCGTAGTCGGACACTATGTTGTTTCTTCCGCTGTCATTTGGATCTTTGTATTGTATCAGTTGTGTCCTTGACTCGTTTGAGTCGTTTTGTATATACCTCATCTGTTGTTGTTGTGGATTATTCGTGAACTGTTGTAATGTTATCACAAGTGGCAACCTGAAATCGGTTAGTATGCGGATTTGGGTGGAAATGCCGAAATCTGCATAGTGCCCGATCTCGGGGCGTCACAGAAATACCTCGACTACCTGTCCAACAAGCAGCTCCCAACGGACATTTGCGAGGCTAGACAGATAGTACGACGCAGCAAATTCTTTTGGGTGATCAAAGGAGAACTATACAAACAAACTATATCAGGAGTACTCCAGAGGTGCATCGCACCCTAGGACGGCAAGGAACCGCTCCGTGACATACAACAAGGCAACTGCGGGCATCACGCAAGCTGGAGAGCAATCGTGGGGAAAGCCTTTCTGGTAGGATTCTACTGGCTCACGGGAGCCAGAGACGCCAAAGATCTTGTCGACAGATGCAACGCCTGCCAGAAGTTCGCGCCCAAGCCACATGCACCGGCCACAGAGCTCCACATGATCCCCATCTGCTGTCCCTTCGCTCAATGGGGGCTAGACATGGTGGGACCGCTGCGGAAATCAACACCCGGAGGATACACCCACCTGTTGGTAGCAGTCGACAAATTCACAAAATGGATAGAGGCCATGCCAGTCACATCGCAGCACGCCGAATGCGCCGTGAGATTTCTCGACTCCATCGTGTGGAGGTTCGGTGTCTCACACAATATCATCACAGATAATGGGACCAATTTCACAGCCAAATAAACCCAGGACTTCTGCAAAGAAAAGGGGACAACTTTCAGCTTCACCTCGGTAGCTCACCCGCAAACTAACGGCCAAGTCGAACGATCCAACGGATTAGTTTCGGCTGGCCTAAAGAAGCGGCTGCTCACTCGGTTAAACCCAACAGCAGGGCATTGGGCTGAAGAACTATCATCGGTATATGGAGCATGCGAACAACACCAAATCGATCAACAAACTACACACCATTTTTCATGGTATACGGAGCTGAAGCCATGCTACCCGAGGACGTCAATTTTAGTGCCCCACGAGTAGTCGCGTACAGCGAAGAAACCTCCAACAAGGCACTCGCAGAAGACATGGACGCGCGGGATGAGATCAGGCACATCGCACTCGCACGATCCGCAGTCTATCAGCAATCGCTGCGCAATCACCATAGTCACCGCATACGCCACAGATCTTTTGTGGTAGGTGACCTGGTATTGCGACTCAAGCAAAAAGAGGGACAAAAGCTAGAGCCACCGTGGGAAGGACCCTTCATCATACACGAAGTCATCCCAGGACGCGCCTACCGCTTGAAGAACCCAAAGACATGCGGCATCTACTCCAACCCGTGGAACGTGGCACACCTCCGCAAGTTTTACCCTTAGGATTTAATCTCCTACTCGCAAGAAATAAGGCTATACCCGCCACATTGTAGCCCGAGCAAATACATGGCTTCTCAGCCATCGTAATAAAAACATGGTTTCTCAACCATAACTACAAAGACTATCCAGTCGCAATCTTTATCGTTTATTTTTCCTTTCTTCACATGCTAAACAAAAGGTCACACCCCAATACATGGGGGCTACACCAAACTAGTATCAGCAAAATCTTCGAGTGATCACACTCGATAACTATTCTACAAGGTAACAAGGTACACACCTTATAAACACCTTAACTGATCGAATCAACATACAAGGTCACAAGGTACACACCTTCAAACACCTTACGACTAAACAAATAAGGTATATACACCTTACAAACTACAGCTATTGCTGAGCAGCCGCCTCTTGAAGCAATCGCTCAGTCTCCACGGCGGTCAGTCGAATAATTCGCTCCACTGCAGGTCGCACAACCTCATAATGAGGGACAAATCTATAGGTGGCCCTCGGATGTCAGAGAGTTGCGCCACAGAATTAAAGTTGACTCCCGGATGCCACAGACGAACGAAGGCAAGCGCCACCTGAGCACCACAAATGAGCTGTTGACGCATACACTCTCGAACATCACCCACTCGATGAAACAGCCTCAGCAAGCCAATCAAGCTATCCGAAAGAACGACGAAGGGGTAAAACGCCCGATGAATGGAAGAGAGGGCCTCCCAACAAGATTCAACAAAAAGTTGCGCCTGACTCGCCCGATACTTCAGGATAGCCAAGATAAAACCTTGGTTGCGGTCGGACCAGAAATCACTCGCGTGAGGTTTAGAGCTACTTGACTCATGAACAATACTATTGTCCACCCAGTGACCCTCACACACCCCATCAGGTTCAACAACTTCATGGACAACAAGCGCGTCAAAACAAAAGCAGGAATCAGCAAAAAATCACTCGGGGGCTCGTGGAACTTATAATAAGAAAATTCCCTTCGCAACGCTCGCCAGCTCCTCCATCACAAATTGCTCGCGCTCCGCAACAAGTTTCTGCTTCGACTTGGAAACATCCGCCACGCCCTGCAGAACGTTGAGTCTACGCTCACCATCCGTGACACGGTCATGTAGTGAAGCCAGCATACTAGCAGCCGCAATCAACAGCTCCGTCGAAGGAGAAACTCCACTCGACGAACCTCCGCTGGAATCCACCACCTGGAAAGAACAACGAAGTTTTAGAGACATAGTCATACCCCCACTCGATTATATACCACACAAAATCTTCGAGTGCTCGGGGGCTACTCCCATCGGGAGAATACAAAGTAAGGCGCAATAATAAAACGCTGACACTTTCAAACAATCTCGATTGACAAAATAAATTACGGGAATGCATCCCAAGGTTCATTACACATAAAAGCATACAGAAACAACGATTGATCTAAGGAACTACGGAGGTAGCTCCACTCGCAGCAGGCTGTCCTTTTTGCCCAGCGCGAGAGACTACCCAGGAAAGCGTCTTCGCAAGCTTCCCTGCACGGTCGCCAAAAGGTCGGAGCGCTACCTTTTTGCCCTGCGCGTCTCGAGGAACCAAAAAAAAGCGCAGGGAGCAAATTCTAGAGATCATTTTAGAACCCTAGGAATCCATTGTCACTTTTCTAACTCAGTGACGCCTCAGGTTGTACTCAGCTATCCCTAGGAATATATCTACAACGTGTATTTAGATAATGTATTAATGTACAACGCATCAACGCCTCAGGTAGTTGTAGTCTGCAGGCTTGAGATAAGCTGCATCGGTACATTTATATGCTAAAGCAGCAGAAACCATCTGCTTCAACCTTTCATTTCTATGAACAAAAAATGCAGGGTAATACAATGAATACACTTGGTTATAGTGACTAACTTGAGAACTCTTCACCAACAAAAGACTACCCTAGACACAGCCAAAAAACAATTAGTAATATCATATCGGTTTAAATACAGATATATAACTGTACATGGACTCTATTGCGACAACTGTCAGTCTAATCAACTGTGATGTGAAAGATATAGATTAACCAAAGCCATGATAAATAATAACCGAAGACAGAATGAGGAAATCTAGTCATATTATAACTAAAACTGGAACAACATACTAATTATGTGAAGTGGGTCGAATTAAATGATCCAGGAGTGGAGAAGAATCAGGCAAACACCAAGATCAGGAGCAGCAGGTCGATAGCTGCACTATTGAAGACATTGTCAGAGGTGGAAGCACGACATGTACCTCCAGCTGCACCTCGGAGGTGTGTGCATACACGGCTGCGCAGACGACAGGGATGACATCTGCGGCCCTGGCTGCTCAGACGATGGGGACGGCATCGGCGGCCCCGGCGTGCGGAAAGGTGTCTTCATCGGTGTCTTTGGTGGCGTAGAAGAAAGGCATCTTTGTCCACGACTCCGGCCGTGTCATCTGCGTCCCTGGCACGACGACATCTGCGGCCCTGGCTGCGCAGACGATGGGGACGGCATCGGCGGCCCCGGCGTGCGGACCGGTGTCTTAATCAGTGTCTTTGGTGGCGTAGAAGAAGGGCAGCTTTGTCCACGACTCCGGCCGCATCATCTGCGTCCCTGGCACGGGGACGAATGGCGACAAGAACTGCGAGGAAGAGCGGCAGCAAGGGCGGACAAACATGGGGGCTGCGCCGCAAGGGCAGAGCGCGGAGCAGGGCAATCCGGCGCGAGGCGAGGCCAAGAGGCGGAGTGAGATGGCGACTGCGTCGCGAGGAGGGGTGGCGAAAGGAGGCGGAAAAATAGAGACGGCGGTTATCGGCGATGGGCGTGGGATAGTTATGCTAGCGCAGTTTGTGGAGAGTTTTTTCTTTTTTCTTTTGTATAACTGAATTTTGGGAGAGGCGGAAATTAAGGGTGGGGAGAATAAACAATTCTAGACCGTGTGATACGCTTGGATGGACGTCCGAGATTCGATTTTCCCACGCAAGTTTGCTTGTTTAATAGTAGTGGAGAAAAAAAGAGTTCAGCTTCTACATTATTCACGCAGATTTTTTTCTAATGACAGGGCGGACGCCCCTGTTTTAGGACAGAGGACGTATGCTACAAAAATGAGTTCAACTTCTACTTACTGGCTTAAAAATACAAAAGTTCAGCTTCTACATTATGCACGCAGTTTTTTTTTTTTTGGAAGACAGGGCCGATGCCCGGTTCCATTGATAAAGCTCAACGAAACCAGGTCGAGCGCCAATTTCAGAACAAGCACACACTAAACACATGTTCAGAAATTATGAATCGTAGAATAAAGAAGACACAAGGATCGAAATCGACTATGGATATCTACAGAATTTAGAAGTATATGATTATTTTCCGAAATATATTTGGTTGGTTCGGGAAAAAAGCGAGCACGAGAATTTTACAATCTTTAAAATGTTTAAAGTGTCGGTAGCATTTAGCACAATCCTTTAAAATTTCAAGCATTTAAACTAAGGGACTAATTCATTTTTAAGCCGGGGAAAGATCTTACCCTAAATCGACTCACCAAGCGCTACAGACCTTGCCGAGGCATATGCGGGGTAGCGACATCTGCATGGGAGGAGCAACCTCTACTGTGGCCGAGAAGCCTGGAGTGAAGACATCGAAATACGGTAATGGTGCTCCCTCGTTGGGAGAGCTTCGTCGAGCCCTCCATCCAGTGATTGCCAGGCTTGGTCGATCCCTCTAGCAGACACGGTTGCGTCACTGGAAGAAGTCGATGGTGGCCGTGGTGTCAATACATCGGGGACTTTAGGGTTGGGAGGAGATCAGAGATACACACTAACTAAGGAAAACGGTTGTAAATTGCAGGAAAGAGACGAAAGAGCAACAACTTAGAAAATCTAGGGTTTTGTATTAGCTCGCTGAGGAGAATATACCCGATAGGTAATAATAAAGTGGTTATAATCTTATTCCTTATTTGTGATAAATGTTTATTTCTCATGTTATAATTGTATTAACCGGAAAAGTTGATACATGTGTATCTAACAAACAAACAAGAGTTCCTAATAACACCTCTTGTTTAACTAACTCGTTGATTAACTAATGATCAAGGTTTCCTTGTCATGAACATTGGATGTTGTTAATAATGTGGTCATGTCATTAGAAGAATGATGTGATGAACATAAACCAAAATTAAGTATAACAATATGATCAAGTCATTTAGTTTATATTGTTATGTCTTACATACGAAGTAACCTAATTCCTTAGACCATGAGATCATGTCAATCACTAATACCGGAAGGGTGCTTTGATGATATCAAACGTCACACCTTAACAGGATGACTATAAAGGTGGAGTTAGTTATTCGGAAAGTGTTAGTTGGGGCTCATGGATCAAGAGTGTAACATCCCAAGTATGAAAAACATCCATTAGAGTGTTTGCTCTCTGTTATTTTATGTTTTGCATCATGGCATCTTAAGTTTTGTGTTTGTTTTCCAATTGTTTTCCTCTGTTTTCCTTTGTTTTCCCTTGTTTTTCTATTTGAATTTCAAACCAAATTTCAAATATTTGTTTCATACTTGTGATGTTACAATTTCCAAATGAATATTCAAATTAAAGCAATTAATTGTTTCCATTAAAGTTGTAATTTCAAACTATTGATTTGTTTCTATCAATAATTCATTTAATACCAAAACATTTCCAAATTCAATTATATTTCCAAACAGCAACCATTTTGAAATTTATGGAAATTACAAAATGTAACACCTGGGGTGTTCCCCCTAAGTAGAAAGTTGGTTGTTTTCTTTTGCTTTGCATCATATGCATTGCACCATGTTTTTCAAAACAACTGAAAAATTCAAACCAATTTAAACTTTCAAAACATGTCTAAAATTTCCAATTGAAAGTTGCAAACTAAATACCTCAAATTATTTTTCAGTAGTTTGAAGTTGAATTTATTTAAATTGTTTGTTAAATAAAAACTCCCTTTAATCAACACCCTAAATGGCAAAATCAAATACACCTCAAAATCAATCATAATGGGCATGACCCCAATTGTGGTTTAAGAATTAAAAATCTTCCAAACATTTTAAAACTCACTAAGTTTCATAGTGTTTGATCTTATTAAATGAAACTTGTTTATTTTAAAAACTCAACTCTATATGAAACCCTATATGAATTTCAAATAGCAAATTTCAAACTAATTGTCATTTTTCAAATTGCTGAAAATAAGTTAACATACCATGCTATTGATGTTTTGTAAATCAAATAAAAATACTTCCTAAAACTAAAACCCTAAACATCTAATTCTTTTCCCTCTTTTCCTTCTCTACACAAAAGGAGAGAGAACAAAAAAAAATATAAAAAGAAAAACCTTTTGAGGTGGGGAGGCAGGCCAAGCCCCCACGGCCAGCCCACCTAACACAGCCCACCCCAGCCCCTTTTTCAACCCCTCCTTCCCACCGAACCCTTCCAGCCCATCACCACCTAGGCCCACCCTTCTTCTTCTTCCCTGTCCGTACGAGCACGAGGAGAGGACGAACCCATCGCTGTCACCACCACCACCACCCCACCGATCCCCACCTACTCTCCCCCTTATCTACCTCCCCTCCCCTCTAGAAACCCTGGCCCCACTCCATCTCCCTCTTCCCATCTCCAGCGCCGCCGCTCCCTCCTTAGCCCCTTCCACCTCTGTTCCCTCCAACCTCTCTGAAAACCGAGAAATACACCGGAGTTCCTCCTCCGATCAGCGCCGCCTCCGACCCCGCCGAGCACGAACAACGACACCGCGCCCCTCCCGGTGAGCTGCCCTTTCGATTCCCGTTATTTCCCGGCTCGATTGCATCATGTGCTTCCTCCGATCATCTGCTCCATTCCCGCCCGCCTTCGTTGTTCCGCAGCCACACGTACAGACAGAAACTGCCTGCAGTTTCGTCAGTTCATACTGCACGAATTCACCTTATGTTGCCTCAGCGCTGCATCCTATCACAAGTCGACTCCCAGCCCAGTGGCAAGGACGCTGCGCGCGCTTCCGCGAGGGCAGGAGGTCGAATCCCCGCGGCCGCACCTTTTTTTCTCTGAATTTTGGTTCGCTTCCTGTTTCTGAACGTGAAAAAGTGGCATGCGCCCTGAATCTACAACAACAGCAGATCAGCCCAATGGCCTGGGCCCTTGTCTTGCACTCGGGAGACCCGAGTTCGATCCTCTTGGGATGCAAAGCACCCACTTTTTCTTCTTTTTTTCCGTGTTGACAATCGGGCCCCATCTGTCAGCGTCCCAGAAGCTACAGCCCAGTCAGCTTTCCCCTGGCCCATGTGTCATTCAGTCGGGCTAGTTACCCTTTGGTGAGAAAAGTTCCAGTCTTTTTTCCTATTTCCAAAATTCCAGAAAATGTGTGTATCTTCTATAAATCATAACTTTTAATTGGTAACTCCAAATTGCACAAACAAAATATGTATCCCCATCAGAAAATTATGAACATTTCAAATATGTATTCTGTTTACTGTTTTGAACATTCCAAATATTTTCAAAAGGTCAAATTCAAATAACTCTTTTTGAATTTGACTAAATTCATAACACACTCAAATTTATTTCAAATGGGACATATAAAATATGTTTTCCAACCAAAATTTCATGCTCTTTCCAAATATAACATTTGTTTTCTGTTTTGGATAAATAAAATTAATGCAATTACTTAATGCTTCAATTAAATCATTTAAATGGTGAAATTCGTAACTAATTCAATATTAATTCAAATGTCACATATGAAATATGTTTTCCATGCTAAATTGAACCACATTTTCAAATATAAACTTTGTTTCATGTTTTGAATAATTAAAATTGGTTAAATAATTTAAACCTTGTTTAAATCATTTAAAATTGCTAAATTAATAACTTGGTCAAATTAAATTCTTTTTGAATATATAAAATATGTTTTCAAACCAGAAACGAATGAACTTTTCAAATATGAGTTTGAACTAATGTTTTGAACAAATAAAAATTCAAATAAATTCATACTTGAATTAAATTCATTTAAATCTTGTTTAAACTTGTTTAATTCATAATTAATTCATTCTAACTCCTTTTTCAACAAATGAAACATGTATTCCATCTAAAATTTTGTGTTCTTTTCAAATATGAACTTTGTTATCTGTTCTGAACAATTAAACTTGATGAAAACAACAAATGCTTGAGTGACACCTTTAAGAAGCACATTTTCATAACTTAGTAAACAAATTTCCAAACTTGGTAAACTTCTTTTCCACTTGCATCTATTGTTGTTTCCTTTTTGTTTTTCATCATCCATGCCTCATGCTAATCCACTTTCACATGTTGTTTAGTTGTAGATCATCTAAACCAACCTTAACTCATGGACTTTTCCATATGCAATCCATATTGCATATGGGTCCATTTAAACATGTTATCTTATCAACTAGTTTATCTTGATGCATCAATTAAATTGTCATGCATCCATATCTTGATCATGCTGGATCTTTTGCCGTAGTAGTAATTGTTGCATCCGGTGTTTGTTCGAGGTTCGTTGCTTCTTCGCGGATAGGACGTTGAGATGATGTGAGCAACGACAAGTTCTGTGGATGTACCTCTACTTGCTGGATTCCAGGCAAGTATACTCACTTGCTGCCAAATGGCTGCCTTTCATCACTTGTTACCGATTCTTTCCGTTGTTCTTATTCTAGCCTGTTGATTCGATGCTTGTGTCTCGATCCTATTATATGTTACCTTGCAGCCATGATATAGCCTTCCTTCCACTTCCTATTAACTGTTGTTTGTTTATCTTGTTGGCCCTCGTGTCGTAGTTGCATGCTTAGTGTTGTTTGCGCTCAAGTCTTGTTGTCCGTCTTATCACCTGTTTAGTTTGGTAGTTGGGTTTCAATTCAATCAACAACATGTTAATGTTTTGGGTAATAATAATTTGTTGATAAGGCACCGGCAGGAGGCCCGGCGTGGTTTTGAAGCCTGCTAGTGTCGACCCTAATTAGGAAAAGGGTCTTGTCTACTGATCCATGATGAGCGCACTAACCGCATGTGGGAAGCGAGTATGGGCGCCCCCCTCAATTTGATTCGATTCGCATCTCGTCCAAATCGCCTCATTTAGTTCGGGTTTTCCATTTGCCGCATGCCTGATCTTGCGAACCCAGGCCAGGGTGGAACTTTTGTAGTAGGCATTTAGGGAGACACGTTCTTAGAGTGCTATGAGGGTCCCCTTTTCTTCGTGGGGCTTGATTAGCCGTGCGCTCAATTGCACGGGGTTCTTTGGGCTTGATGCGAAGAAGAGTTGGGTTGTGTTGAGTACCTCGCTTGGTGGGTTGATCCCCCGTCTGGCGGGTTATTCTTACGTGTACGGCCAAATTGGTGCATCCCTGCAGGGTTAAATCTTCTCGAGAAGCCGTGTTTTCCGCGGTTATGGTTGACTTGGTGAAAGTACTGGCTAACAAGTACTCAGAACAACTTACACCTAACTAATGATAACTTGACTAGTAATAGTCTTATTGGCACAATAAGTGGAACATCATTAATCCAACAGTGTGAGTTATCCTTGGGTTGCTTCCTTAGTAGGGGGTAACATTGGATGGGTTTGTTTGGGTGGTTAGTACTAGTTGGTTTCGGTACGCTATCTTATCCCCCTCTTTTAGCCGGAAGTTGTATCGACTCTCTGTAGTTGGTTAGTGCAGCCCGCTGCCGCTTATTTGCAATAATCCCTTCCTTTCCGTTGAACCCAAAGTATTTGTATCTTGTGATGACTGGCTACGCCGGTATCTTGTGAGTATGGTTTATCCACTTGCCAGTACTTAACCGTACTGACCCACGAATCCTCTTCGTGGCTGCATATTCAACATTGCAGTCAACAGGTTTGAAGTCTGACGACGTTAGCTTGGGAATCCCTCCGGCTTGGCCTGGGCAGGGATTGGACGCTCTCGGTTATCTTCAGGACTCTTAGTCCAATTTGTATCTTGTCCGTAGACGGACGATATGTTGTTTCTTCCGCTGTTATTTGGATCTTTGTATTGTATCAGTTGTATCCTTGACTCGTTTGAGTCATCGTGTATATATCTTTTCTGTTGTTGTTGTGGATTATTCGTGAACTGTTGTAATGTTATCACAAGTGGCAACCTGGAATCGGTTATTATGCGGATTTGGCGGGGAATGCTGAAATCTGCATAGTGCCCGATCTCGGGGCGTCACACAAAACAAATCAATCATTTGTTATCTTTACACTTGAAATTAAAACTGTTAAATTGTTCTTTTCATTTAATCAATTAATACCAAAATTTCATTCAAAATTCAATTAAAAATACAACAGCAACATAATTTAAAATTCTTGGAAAAAAAAAGTTGGCATTTTGGTGCTGTTACAAAAACTAAACTACACAAAATTTTCCCTAATTTTCTAACCCTAAAAACCATGCCTTTCCTTCCTATTCTTTTTCTGCAAAAAAAGAAAGAAACATAATCAAAAAGCAAAAAAAATCGAAGGGGGGAAAGGGCAGGCCAGCCTTTTGGGCCAGCCCACCATCCCTACCGGCCTGCGTACCCCCTCCCCAGTCGCTTTCTTCCACCTTCGTACGGAGAGACAGAGAGAGGGGGGATCCCCCACCGGCAGGGAGCTCACCTGCTCCCCCCCTATAACTAGCCCCCTAGGGTTCCTCCCCTAGCTCCTCTCTCCCTCTTCCTCCATCTGCGCCGCCACCTCCATTTTCCTCCCCGCGATCCCCTCCTTCCTTTCCGTTCTGTTCTGAATTTTTTTTCTGCTGAACACCACCATGGCCGCGTGTTGTAGAGGGCGTAGTGGTCGCAGGGGTCTGCATCGGGAGCTCTCCACGGCGGGAATGAGTTCCCCTCGGCGCCACCTTCCTCCTCGACCACGCCACCGTGGCTAGGACCCCCCACATCGCCGCCGCCGTCTTCCTCTCCGTCGCCGGCTGCCACCACCGCGCCGAGCCGCCCTGCCTCTCCTTCTGCCCCCTCCCGGTGAGCACGCACCTGCCTCTTTCCCCTCCGTCCCTTCCCTCTGCCAGTGGCCACGAGCACCCACAGCACACGCACACGCGCGGACAGCAGCCACCGCGAGCCGCAGCAAGTCACCGCCGGCGGCCGCCCTCCTCTGTCGAGGTGCAGTATCTGAACCTGCAAAAATTCAGTTAGCGCAGCTAACTGAAGTTCATACCCCCACAGCCCCTTACCTGTCACGAAACAAAGCTTAGCGCACTGGTTGCAATCGCTGCGCGCTCACAGGAGGTCGTGGGTTCGATTCCTTCCCAGCGCGCATAAAACCACACTTTTTATTTCTTTTTTTTAGTTACAGAAACTTTTCAGATTCACAGACAAGTCCCTGCTAGTATTCTTCTAGGTCCCTGCAATTAATTTCTAAGTCCCTGGCTACTAAATAAATGGCAG
Source organism: Alopecurus myosuroides (assembly GCA_028641055.1). NCBI lineage: Eukaryota > Viridiplantae > Streptophyta > Magnoliopsida > Poales > Poaceae > Alopecurus > Alopecurus myosuroides. Next base: position 357,732,133 of record CM054060.1, on the reverse strand, counting down.
ATTACACCCTAATCTTGGAAATTGCATAAATAATTCATTCCAACTCCAAATTCAACATTTTAAATATGTATTCTGTACCAAATTAAATTCTCTACCCAAATATAATTTTTTTTACTGTTTTGAATATTTTAAATTGGTGAAATATTTGAATCCTTGTTTAATTCATTTAATTTTGCAAAATTCATAACTTGGGCATAAAAATTCCAAATTCAACAAACTAAATATGTTTTCCATTCCATTTTTCATGAACTTTGCAAATATCAACTTTGTGTTCTGTTTTAAATAAATTAAATTGCTGAAAACAACTGTTTCTTAATTAATGCATTTAAAATTGCCAAATTAATAACTTGCTCATTTTAAATCCATTTTCAACAAATAAAATATGTTTTCCATGCTAAATTGAACCACCTTTTCAAATATAAACTTTGTTTCATGTTTTGAATAATTAAAATTGGTTAAATAATTTAAACCTTGTTTAAATCATTTAAAATTGCTAAATTCCTAACTTGGTCAAATTAAATCATTTTGAACTTATAAAATATGTTTTCAAACCAGAAAAGTATAAACTTTTCAAATATGAATTTGGTTTAATGTTTTGAACAAATAAAAAATTCAAATAATTTCATACTTGAATTAAATCCTTTTAAATCTTGTTCAAAATTGTTTAATTCATAAGTAATTCATCTTAATTCCTTTTTCAACAAGTGAAACATGTATTCCACCTAAAATTTTGTGTACTTTCCAAATATGAACTTTGTTATCTATTTTTAACAATTAAAAGTGGTGAAAACAACAAATGCTTGTGTAACCCCTTTAAGAAACCAAAATTTCATAACTTAATAAGTAAAATTCCAAACTTGGTAAACTTCATTTCAATTTGGATCTATTGTTGTTTTCTTTTGTTTTCCTCATCCATGCATCATGCTAATCAACTTTCACATGGTGTTTAGTTGTAGATCATCTAAACCAACCTTAATTCATGGGCTTTCCATATGCAATCCAAATTGCATATGGGTCCATTTAATTACGTTACCATGTCAACTAGCTTATTTTTGATGCATCAATTAAATGGTCATGCATCATCCCATGATTGTGCATTATGCTATGTTATTGATTGTTTGTCTCTCTGCGTTGTTTGTTTGCTTCTTCTCGAATAGACGACGACGTTGAGACATACGAGATTTACGACACCCCTTCTGAGGAGCTAGCTCGGTACCAGGCTGCTGAGTTTGCAGGCAAGTATTCACTCACATGAACCATTGTGTTCCTTTCCACATTGGATACCGATACTTTCCGTTGTCTATTCTGCTAGCCTTATGAATCGTTGCTTGTGTTCCGATCCTATCACATGTTATCCTTTAACCCTGATATAGCCTCACCTCCACACCTAAAACCCCGTTGCTTGTTGCCCGTGTCTTACTAGCATGCTTAGGGTTGAATCTGCTCGAGTCTGTTGTCCGTTACTTTTCTGTTACCATATTTGTTATGTTCTGGGGCTCGATGTTAAAACCACAATCTGTTAATGTTATGGGTAATAATAATTTGATGATAAGGCACCGGCAGGAGGCCCGGCGTGGTTTTGAGGCCTGCTAGTGTCGACCCTAATTAGGAAAAAGGTCTTGTCTACTGATCCATGATGAGCGCACTAACCGCATGTGGGAAGCGTGTATGGGCGCCCCCTCAATTTGATTCGATTCGCATCTCGTCCAAATCGCCACCCTTAGTTCGGGCTTTCCATTTGATGCATGCATGTGCAGGTGCGAACCCTTGGCGCCAGGGTGGAACTTTTGTAGTCGGCATTTAGGGCGGCGTGGTCTTAGAGTGCTATGAGGGTCCCCCTTTTCTTCGTGGGGGCTCGATTAGCCGCGCACGCACATCATGTGGTTCTTTGGGCTTGATGCGAAGAAGAGTTGAGTTGTGTTGAGTGCCCCGCTTGGTGGAAGGGCCATTCCATCTGGCGGGTTATTCTTACGTGTACGGCCAAATTGGTGCACCCCTGCAGGGTTAAATCTCCTCGAGAAGCCGTGTTTTCCGCGGTTATGGATGACTTGGTGAAAGTACTGGCTAACAAGTACTCAGAACAACTTACACCTAACTAATGATAACTTGACTAGTAATAGTCTTATTGACACAATAACTTGAACCATCATTAATCCAACTGTGTGAGTTATCCTCGGATTGCTTCTTTGGATAAGGGGCGAGAACCAGGATGGGTTTGTTTGGAGTTAGTTATAGTTGGTTACGATACGCTATCTTACCTCCTTTCTGTTAGCCGGAAGTGGTAGCATGTATCTGTAGTTGGTTAGCGCAGCCCGCTGCCGCATCTTTTGTATCACCCCTTTTCTTCCGTTGAACCCAAGGCATCTGTGCTTGATGTTGTTGGGTACATTCTGGTGAACTGTGAGCCTTGCTTGCCAGTACGTTTATGTACTGACCCCTTTGGGGCTGTGGTTTCCGCAGACTACGTTTCCGAGGATCCCCATGGTGGCTACTACGTGGAGTATGACGAGGCTGCTGACGAGTAGATAGCGGACCCGGGCAGGATCCGAGACTTCGTGGATGGGCTCCGTCTTTTCGTTTCCGGCCTCTTAGGCCCATTTGGATCTTGTCTGTACTCAGACACTTTGAATGCTTCCGCTGTGATGTAATGAAGACTTGTTGGGACATGTGTAACATCCCAGTGTTTGGGAAGTTATAAGGATCTAAATTTAATATGTGCATTTGCATAGCATGCATCTAAAAGTACGGGAAATTTTGGCGCGAAAGTTTAAACGAATCAAAGTGATCAAAGTATCACTTGACTTGATGAAGTAGGTTTAATTCATCTGGTCAAGAGTGCATTTGGAATGATCTTTATAAAATAGTATCTTTACAAACCAAATCATCTGGTTACTCAAACCATAGTTGGTTGTGACCAACACAAATTCTCAACCACCTAAACCTCAAGTCTATAAGTGACTTGGGATAATTCACTAGGTATCTAGAACTCAAAGAGGGGTGAGAATCCAAATCTCATAAATGATGATCACACTTTCACTAATGAGTAAGGCATAACTGAACCATCTCATCAACAGAGGTGTTATGTCCTCTCAAACAATAACTCTTAAGTTATAAACCATCCACACAACATCTTTATAAATTATTTTATAACCACTAAGTGAACCTTCATAGGTAAATAACAAAGGTTCAACAGAATATCAGTGATACAAACAAGTATTAACCCAAGTCTCACAAGTGGGAAGTAACTGAATTATCATAATAATATATTTATCGAATATGTACATATCTCCTCAACTATACAAGAAGTACCTAAGAGAATAATCAAATCTTCTTCAACCACTGTTAAAACCTTGATCATTATATATGATCTTCCCAACTCTCTATATCTGGATTATGAATGACAAAGTTAATAAAGTGATGAATATAAAGTAGATCATGTCATCTGGGAGAACCAACAACCACTATGACATAAATCATTAAACCCAATCATCTTCTTATGATCATTGTCTCAATCATCTTATACAAGTGAACATATGAGATCTCAACACATCAATGAACCATTTGATCAACTTACTATTAAGGCATCATTCCACAAACACTCCACATTTCTATCCAAATCATCATTCCACAACCAAAGTATCTCTGGATACAACTAAGGAATAACAACAAGTTATAACCTTTATTAGAGGAAGTAAATTGAAAACTAAATAAACCAATCTTGTATGATATAAGAACATATCTTATGGGAAATAAAATAAGAAAGTTATGGAAGGATAATAAAATCATGAAGTAACTCTTAATCTAGATCTTGTTATGTTGTCTAGACCATTCTATCTTGTTCCCAATCTTCTCTAAATCATTCTGCAAGAGAAGCAACCCACAAGAGAAGAGGAACTACCACAGGAAGATCTTCAAGAAGATTATTGAGAGTGTTCTAGTAGTGCTACTCCAATCTACTATAAGAATATTTGGAAACTCTTATACCTTGATCTGATCTTATTAAACCTCTTGAAATAGTATGAGATTCCAATGTTAGTGCTATATAGAAGTAGTTTGATAACAAGTTTCTAGACCTTGTTAACAGATCACTTTTATATACTCAAACAATTGAGTGTCATACACAAATAAACAGAAGGTTGAATAAACTAGTACATCAGTCTCTTGGATATGAAAAGTAATTTGGGGACAAGCCTTGCAAACTTGTCAACAGATTCTTCTTATATGCTTAAGGCTAACTGATGTTATAAACTACACCTACACTCCTTTTATCATCAACAACCAGAAAGGATAACACTAAGGAAACAATAAACCATAACATAATCATCTAAGTAAACTATTTGCTTGGAATAACTGCTTGCTCTCACCACAAGGGTGAGAAAGTTGAAGATTGAATCCAAGAGATGATATTACTTGCAATTGATACAAGGTGAAAACAGAAGACTAGTGGCAACTAGAGAGAAGCACATCAAGCAACAGAAGAGCACAGGAATTAACATTGCCTCAGTAAGGGAGCATAAGAAATTATCCAGTGAAGCATTAGAATATAATAGAGAATCATTAATTTATGTCAAGCTCATAAGAGATGATGAACTCATAATAATATTTTTAATGGAAATAACTATCAAGTATGGGATAATAACAAGCCATTACATCCACATGTTTTGATATGTGGAGGCAGATGAAAACAAGCTTAATGCCTTGTTTTCCAAACCTTTTTCATCCATAAGACTAATAGATAACAACAAAAATTCATCTACATATAATAATGTAGATGATTACATGTTCCAAAACAAACATGGGATAATGTCCATATTGGAACCTATGTGGAAAACAAGTAAATAAGATTCCACAACCACATATGTTTTCCATTTGATCAAGTACTGAAAACAGCAAACATAGAATATACATGCCTCAGTAAAATGTCAACCAAACTTGCTAAGAGTTTAAATTAGAAAAATAACAAAGCCATAAAAGAAAACAAGTTCTTTCACTCATTGAAATCATGTGGTGTGGAATAAAATTCCATACTAAATTGTTTTCATAACAGTGCATAGAACCAGTACCAAGTAATTTTATTTAAATACCTTATATAAGGGATTATGCCTAAAATTATCCAATTATGTTACACCACCTTGGTATCCACAAGTTTGGTGTGTGTACTTTCATTAAATATGCTTTGGCATAATTTTAGGTCCATTAAATAAATTAAAAGAAGAGAAAACCACAAAACCACTTAATCTAGCACCCTAAGTATAAAATTTAAATATTGCTCAAAATTGAAAAAGGACAACATGGTGAGATTGTAAATTTGATAAAGTTTCCAAATATAATTTTTACTAATTTTTCTGTTCACAAAAAAGCCCTGAAAACAAGAGATTCTTCTCAGTTTTAAGACAAGAGGGACCTGTTTGTAAATTCTAGAACTTGTAGGGGGTTATCGAAATTCCACGAAATATTTCCCTTTCTTCTTCCTCTGCCAGAAGGCAGAGGAGAAGATCGTGCAGCTCTCCTCGCTGCTGCCACCTCCTGCCGCCGCCGTTCCGCAAGGGATAAGACCACCGAGAGTGGCATCTGCATCTCTCTCTCCCTCACAATCTTCCCTCTCTCTCTCAGTTCCTCTCTGTACCCGAACCAGGAACCCTAACCCTAACCGCGGACAGCCGCCGCTCGTCGCCGTCGTTTCCGGCCATCCCGGGAAGAACCGAGACCACCTCTAGAACCGTCGTCGCCTCCTCTTCCTCCTCGAGTAGACTCAGAAGCCGGGAGGTCCGGAAGCCCGTAAATTTTATCGTTCCTTTTCGTCTCTGCCGCCGGCCGCCGTGGAAGCTCGTCGTCGCTTCGAAGCTTCCCGTGTCCAATCATCTTCACCAACAGCTTCCTGGTGAGCTCGTGCACGTCTGGGTATCTTTCGTTATGCGATTCGTCATAGGCAAACCTCGGGTTGTCGATAGCCGTGCAGCGCCGCCGCGCCACCGCTCGCCGGAGTAACTCCGGTGACCGTTGAGTCGTTCCGCCTCCACCAAATGGTTCCCCGAAGACTCCTATAGCTCATTGAACACCACAATCGAACCAATTCGTCTTCAATCGACGGATTGAAGTTCACAGTAGAAATTCCCTTCATACGTGATGCAGGGATGACGTCATCATTATGTCATCCAAATTTTTCTTTTTCTTTTATTTTGATTAAAAATCAAATATGACAGGTGGGACCCACCTGTCAATTTAAATAGGGCAGAAAAATAATTAAAATTAATAAATCAATAACTTTAATTTCATAAATCTGAAAATTATAAATAATATATCATATTAATCAGAAAACTAAAATCTATTTGATTATGAAATTTTCAAATGAATTTGATAAAGTTTAAAATTAAATATTTTCCTTAATTAAATAAATCATTTAAAATAATGAAAAATAATAAATAATTCATAAAATCAGAAAAATACAAGTTATATACCAAAATGCTCCAAATGACTTATACAACTCATCTATGATGTTTATATGGTCATTTGACCAAGTTTTTATGCGTGCAATATTTGTATAATCAATTAATTCATTTAAAATCAATAAATTAATACTTTATTCAAATATTTTCAGAAAGCATTGAATGAGATATCAAATTAAAGAGAAAATCATTTCCAATTCAAATATGTTAAACATAAAACATTTTTTCAACTTATAAAATTGTTTTAAAGGGCATAATGGAAATTCTATAATATACCATTATAGCCATAAACAATTACCATAAATATTATTTTTCTAATTAATAAAACCTTCATGTTTTCACATCTACCAAACCTATCATCACATGTCAATAGCAAGTTATGTGATGATAGAATTGGTTGTATTAGTTACTCATTTTTCATTCAACCTTTGACATAAGCTCTACACTCTAAAATATGAAATAAAATATGCCTGTTATCTTTTTAATAATTGTTTTCTATGTGTTATTGTTTTGTTATCTAATCAAGTAATAAACACTTCTACCTCAACATGATAACAATGGTTTGCTAAGTAAAAGTGAAACACATGTAAGTCTAAAAGAACTAATAACCACATCACCACAAATAATGAAACCATTCACCTAAAACCTGTGTGATTACGATACCGTATCAAACGTGGCTTACACTTGTAAGCTGGGGTGTTTTCCAGGGTAATTCGCGATGCATCTCATTACTATGCATGTATCATCCTTGCCAGTGTTTTCTGTAGTCCTTACCGGGACTACTTTGCAATCTTTCAGATGTTTGGATTTCTCTACGCGACCCTCGAACCCCGAAGACCTGGATCATTATTGTTATTTCAATCTCAGGCAAGTTCATCACTTGCTCATATCCTTTGCAGTATCTCATAACAAACTATTGGCAAAAACCCTATCGTATTATCACCTATTCTCAAAAGAATGCATGATCCTATTTTTATAATAATATGACTAATTGAATGACTACCCGAGTGGTAGTGTTCTGTTTGGTGGGCGGATGGAACCATGGTAAGATGAATAGGTCAAAGGAAGGTTCCATCTGCATGGGAACGTATTACCTAGGAATTAACAACAACTGCCGTCAGGATTCTTGCGCCGTAAATTCGCGTTGACCATGGATCTTCTATGGGGGGAGTAAGTCAGCCGTGATACTTTTCTCGTTCGCATGTCAACGGGCTGCCAGAGACGTACGCTGTACTCTCGCGTAGGTAGTGCGGGACTACATGCACATGGGTGGGATCCCTTAATTCCCACGGACTCTGCGGGTCTATGATGGTCTGCCAGGGGCGCGTAGATATCCATCGTGAGGGGTGGAATCAGGCGTTCAACCTGCTGGCAGAAATGGGTGGGCATGCGTTGTGCGGAGAAGCACGGTTTGGCTTGGACCAACAACCGGGCCCCACACCTGAGTGGGAGTGGACAGGAATGTACACCTGGTTGTGCAACATGGTCTTGGTCGTCCATGGGTAAAGTAACGCACCTCTGCAGAGTGTAAAAGGATGTGGCATGTTACCCCTTGTTCCGGGAAGGAGCTGCGAACGCCGCAGGAAAGACAACTCCATGAAAGTTCTAATCCTGTGAAGATCTGGCGGGCATAGTTTTCAGAATTAAAAGCAACCTCTTGAAGAAAGATTTACTAAAACCTTGCATTACTTTATGACTCTTTCGAGTCTAAAGCTGTAGTTAGTGCATCAACCACCCACTATATATCATGAACTTGCTGAGTAACGCTCGTTACTCATTCTATCCCGTTTGACCCCTTGCTTAGAGTTGAAGCCTATTGAAGTGGTCATCGAGAAGCCATTGCTACTTCATGAAGCTAGGTGGAGTGATCTACTACTTAGACAGTAAAACATCGTCATCAACAACGCTGGTGGAGGAGAAGCTAACAAGATGTAGGTAGAGACCATTCTTGGACTTAGCATTTACAAGCCATATTTTAGGGCTGACATCAGCCGTAGTGGATTAGTTCTGAGCTAGAGTTCTTCTCCGGCTCGGAGCTTCGAATTGCTTCTTCTGATGTTTCTTTTGCAGGAGATCTTCTTGATTCATTAAGGAGATTCTCAAGATTTTGTAATGAGGTTTTTATCCTATAGTTTTACCTGGTCCCGCTGTGTTTCTGTTGTACTACTCTGAGGGATGTAATATTCACGGATAAGTCCTTCTGTGAGTATTATGTTACCGACTTGCGCACTACACATGCAGTGGTGTGCTGGGTCACCACAGGTGGTATCAGAGCGAAGCGACCTTAGGTTTAAAACCTTTTAGGAGATCTGTAGGTTGGTAAAGACTGTAGGAAGCCATCTTATCTAAACCATATTTCTTACAACTATGACAATCATTTACTTGTGAATGATATAATCATACTTGTATAGAATTATTCTTACTCAACCTGAGTAAATCTACTTATCTATTATCTTTATACCTAGGTATGAATAATTAGAAGTCTAGCATGTATTAGTGCTATTGTGAAAAGGAGAGTTCTGACATGGTCAGAGATGATTAAGTCACAGTTATGATTACCCCATTCTATGAATGTATAGGATGGAGTAGAACATGATATTGAGTTAGTATAGGAGTCATCAAGAATGGATGTTGAGAATCCTTAATAGTTATTATAGACCATGGTAACTATGGGGTATATAACATACCTTAGTTATCAAGTCCAGACGTGAATCACTATAGTATAGTAGAGAATTAGGAGAAGGCATATGCATTGATGGAAGCTACATTACTATGCCTACGAGGTGAGCAACACCGTGAAGGATCAACAGATACCATGAGAAGCTTATCATAACCCAAAATGAAGTAATTCAATTTACGTGGTGTTTAGTCCTATAGGGAACCAAGTTAGACAACAACTACCATAGGATTGTTTTGTCTTGGTTTATTCCATTGCAGTAAGGCATGCAATTGGAGTAATTACCTGGGCAAAGAGTGGTTGTGTAGACTAGGATAACAAGGTATTATATACCTATTTTTAGTGTATAGCATTTAAGAGCCTTGGTACTTGAGATGTTTTTCTCTAAGTACTTTTATTTCACAGGCTTTTGATGCATGAGTGATAAATGCATTTGGGATTTATTGGATCTTATTTGGATCTTTGATTGACTAGATCTGTACATGAAGTTGGAACTTGATGTGCAAATGCATGTGCAGACATTGAGTTCTATCTTGATGTTACGGGTCTAGAGGGTAAAGGATTAGAATGAGAGCGATCTGAGTAATCAGCAGATGGGAACAATCACAACAGCTCTGGAATACCAGGAAGGCAAGAAGGCAGAAGACAATAAAGCCACTGATGGGAATGGACCACATTCACATCTTGTTTGGAGTTGGTGAGCTACTACATCAACACATGGTGAGCTACCACAAATCATGCCAGGAAAATAACATGGGTAGTTATATCTTTGAAGGAAACATGTAGAAGTTGATAAATAAACTTATAGAATTGTCCCATAGAAGTAAAAACCCAAAGATATAGAAGGAACATAGGAAGTAACCAGTGGAATAGGTTGTAGTCATCTGTAGGAAAAAGTTAAAACTCGAGGAAGCTCAAAGACATTTTTACTAATTAGAAGAGTCTAAGTCAGTGTACACCACCGTGTACAAGATTCTTTGAAAAATATTTATCTTGAGACCATTAGACTGAACCAAATGGAGTCCAAACCATAGACGATATCCAGTATACCGGAAGAATCTTATTGGTTATTCATCACCTGGTGGATGTACCAATTGTTCTTTAGAAAGTTGTGAGAGTTAGGAAGCCATACCTATTCATCGGAGAATGAAACCTGGTATCCACTATGTGGTGGAAATACCACGTGTTCTCCGTGAGACCATTAGGAAGGCCTAATAACAAGACAAAGTTGTCCTAACAACTGGCATACTATTAGATTATCATACAAGACAGTGGAAGGTGAACAATCAAGACAAGGGGATACACATGACAAGGTCAACACAAGAAACAGATGTGAAGATTCAACGGTCTACAGAAGTTCTCTCTACCTACCTTTACGTGAGAGAGATTGAACTTCGGGACGAAGTTCTTGTTAAGGGGGAGATACTGTAACATCCCAGTGTTTGGGAAGTTATAAGGATCTAAATTTAATATGTGCATTTGCATAGCATGCATCTAAAAGTACGGGAAATTTTGGCGCGAAAGTTTAAACGAATCAAAGTGATCAAAGTATCACTTGACTTGATGAAGTAGGTTTAATTCATCTGGTCAAGAGTGCATTTGGAATGATCTTTATAAAATAGTATCTTTACAAACCAAATCATCTGGTTACTCAAACCATAGTTGGTTGTGACCAACACAAATTCTCAACCACCTAAACCTCAAGTCTATAAGTGACTTGGGATAATTCACTAGGTATCTAGAACTCAAAGAGGGGTGAGAATCCAAATCTCATAAATGATGATCACACTTTCACTAATGAGTAAGGCATAACTGAACCATCTCATCAATAGAGGTGTTATGTCCTCTCAAACAATAACTCTTAAGTTATAAACCATCCACACAACATCTTTATAAATTATTTTATAACCACTAAGTGAACCTTCATAGGTAAATAACAAAGGTTCAACAGAATATCAGTGATACAAACAAGTATTAACCCAAGTCTCACAAGTGGGAAGTAACTGAATTATCATAATAATATATTTATCGAATATGTACATATCTCCTCAACTATACAAGAAGTACCTAAGAGAATAATCAAATCTTCTTCAACCACTGTTAAAACCTTGATCATTATATATGATCTTCCCAACTCTCTATATCTGGATTATGAATGACAAAGTTAATAAAGTGATGAATATAAAGTAGATCATGTCATCTGGGAGAACCAACAACCACTATGACATAAATCATTAAACCCAATCATCTTCTTATGATCATTGTCTCAATCATCTTATACAAGTGAACATATGAGATCTCAACACATCAATGAACCATTTGATCAACTTACTATTAAGGCATCATTCCACAAACACTCCACATTTCTATCCAAATCATCATTCCACAACCAAAGTATCTCTGGATACAACTAAGGAATAACAACAAGTTATAACCTTTATTAGAGGAAGTAAATTGAAAACTAAATAAACCAATCTTGTATGATATAAGAACATATCTTATGGGAAATAAAATAAGAAAGTTATGGAAGGATAATAAAATCATGAAGTAACTCTTAATCTAGATCTTGTTATGTTGTCTAGACCATTCTATCTTGTTCCCAATCTTCTCTAAATCATTCTGCAAGAGAAGCAACCCACAAGAGAAGAGGAACTACCACAGGAAGATCTTCAAGAAGATTATTGAGAGTGTTCTAGTAGTGCTACTCCAATCTACTATAAGAATATTTGGAAACTCTTATACCTTGATCTGATCTTATTAAACCTCTTGAAATAGTATGAGATTCCAATGTTAGTGCTATATAGAAGTAGTTTGATAACAAGTTTCTAGACCTTGTTAACAGATCACTTTTATATACTCAAACAATTGAGTGTCATACACAAATAAACAGAAGGTTGAATAAACTAGTACATCAGTCTCTTGGATATGAAAAGTAATTTGGGGACAAGCCTTGCAAACTTGTCAACAGATTCTTCTTATATGCTTAAGGCTAACTGATGTTATAAACTACACCTACACTCCTTTTATCATCAACAACCAGAAAGGATAACACTAAGGAAACAATAAACCATAACATAATCATCTAAGTAAACTATTTGCTTGGAATAACTGCTTGCTCTCACCACAAGGGTGAGAAAGTTGAAGATTGAATCCAAGAGATGATATTACTTGCAATTGATACAAGGTGAAAACAGAAGACTAGTGGCAACTAGAGAGAAGCACATCAAGCAACAGAAGAGCACATGAATTAACATTGCCTCAGTAAGGGAGCATAAGAAATTATCCAGTGAAGCATTAGAATATAATAGAGAATCATTAATTTATGTCAAGCTCATAAGAGATGATGAACTCATAATAATATTTTTAATGGAAAGAACTATCAAGTATGGGATAATAACAAGCCATTACATCCACATGTTTTGATATGTGGAGGCAGATGAAAACAAGCTTAATGCCTTGTTTTCCAAACCTTTTTCATCCATAAGACTAATAGATAACAACAAAAATTCATCTACATATAATAATGTAGATGATTACATGTTCCAAAACAAACATGGGATAATGTCCATATTGGAACCTATGTGGAAAACAAGTAAATAAGATTCCACAACCACATATGTTTTCCATTTGATCAAGTACTGAAAACAGCAAACATAGAATATACATGCCTCAGTAAAATGTCAACCAAACTTGCTAAGAGTTTAAATTAGAAAAATAACAAAGCCATAAAAGAAAACAAGTTCTTTCACTCATTGAAATCATGTGGTGTGGAATAAAATTCCATACTAAATTGTTTTCATAACAGTGCATAGAACCAGTACCAAGTAATTTTATTTAAATACCTTATATAAGGGATTATGCCTAAAATTATCCAATTATGTTACACCACCTTGGTATCCACAAGTTTGGTGTGTGTACTTTCATTAAATATGCTTTGGCATAATTTTAGGTCCATTAAATAAATTAAAAGAAGAGAAAACCACAAAACCACTTAATCTAGCACCCTAAGTATAAAATTTAAATATTGCTCAAAATTGAAAAAGGACAACATGGTGAGATTGTAAATTTGATAAAGTTTCCAAATATAATTTTTACTAATTTTTCTGTTCACAAAAAAGCCCTGAAAACAAGAGATTCTTCTCAGTTTTAAGACAAGAGGGACCTGTTTGTAAATTCTAGAACTTGTAGGGGGTTATCGAAATTCCACGAAATATTTCCCTTTCTTCTTCCTCTGCCAGAAGGCAGAGGAGAAGATCGTGCAGCTCTCCTCGCTGCTGCCACCTCCTGCCGCCGCCGTTCCGCAAGGGATAAGACCACCGAGAGTGGCATCTGCATCTCTCTCTCCCTCACAATCTTCCCTCTCTCTCTCAGTTCCTCTCTGTACCCGAACCAGGAACCCTAACCCTAACCGCGGACAGCCGCCGCTCGTCGCCGTCGTTTCCGGCCATCCCGGGAAGAACCGAGACCACCTCTAGAACCGTCGTCGCCTCCTCTTCCTCCTCGAGTAGACTCAGAAGCCGGGAGGTCCGGAAGCCCGTGAATTTCATCGTTCCTTTTCGTCTCTGCCGCCGGCCGCCGTGGAAGCTCGTCGTCGCTTCGAAGCTTCCCGTGTCCAATCATCTTCACCAACAGCTTCCTGGTGAGCTCGTGCACGTCTGGGTATCTTTCGTTATGCGATTCGTCATAGGCAAACCTCGGGTTGTCGATAGCCGTGCAGCGCCGCCGCGCCACCGCTCGCCGGAGTAACTCCGGTGACCGTTGAGTCGTTCCGCCTCCACCAAATGGTTCCCCGAAGACTCCTATAGCTCATTGAACACCACAATCGAACCAATTCGTCTTCAATCGACGGATTGAAGTTCACAGTAGAAATTCCCTTCATACGTGATGCAGGGATGACGTCATCATTATGTCATCCAAATTTTTCTTTTTCTTTTATTTTGATTAAAAATCAAATATGATAGGTGGGACCCACCTGTCAATTTAAATAGGGCAGAAAAATAATTAAAATTAATAAATCAATAACTTTAATTTCATAAATCTGAAAATTATAAATAATATATCATATTAATCAGAAAACTAAAATCTATTTGATTATGAAATTTTCAAATGAATTTGATAAAGTTTAAAATTAAATATTTTCCTTAATTAAATAAATCATTTAAAATAATGAAAAATAATAAATAATTCATAAAATCAGAAAAATACAAGTTATATACCAAAATGCTCCAAATGACTTATACAACTCATCTATGATGTTTATATGGTCATTTGACCAAGTTTTTATGCGTGCAATATTTGTATAATCAATTAATTCATTTAAAATCAATAAATTAATACTTTATTCAAATATTTTCAGAAAGCATTGAATGAGATATCAAATTAAAGAGAAAATCATTTCCAATTCAAATATGTTAAACATAAAACATTTTTTCAACTTATAAAATTGTTTTAAAGGGCATAATGGAAATTCTATAATATACCATTATAGCCATAAACAATTACCATAAATATTATTTTTCTAATTAATAAAACCTTCATGTTTTCACATCTACCAAACCTATCATCACATGTCAATAGCAAGTTATGTGATGATAGAATTGGTTGTATTAGTTACTCATTTTTCATTCAACCTTTGACATAAGCTCTACACTCTAAAATATGAAATAAAATATGCCTGTTATCTTTTTAATAATTGTTTTCTATGTGTTATTGTTTTGTTATCTAATCAAGTAATAAACACTTCTACCTCAACATGATAACAATGGTTTGCTAAGTAAAAGTGAAACACATGTAAGTCTAAAAGAACTAATAACCACATCACCACAAATAATGAAACCATTCACCTAAAACCTGTGTGATTACGATACCGTATCAAACGTGGCTTACACTTGTAAGCTGGGGTGTTTTCCAGGGTAATTCGCGATGCATCTCATTACTATGCATGTATCATCCTTGCCAGTGTTTTCTGTAGTCCTTACCGGGACTACTTTGCAATCTTTCAGATGTTTGGATTTCTCTACGCGACCCTCGAACCCCGAAGACCTGGATCATTATTGTTATTTCAATCTCAGGCAAGTTCATCACTTGCTCATATCCTTTGCAGTATCTCATAACAAACTATTGGCAAAAACCCTATCGTATTATCACCTATTCTCAAAAGAATGCATGATCCTATTTTTATAATAATATGACTAATTGAATGACTACCCGAGTGGTAGTGTTCTGTTTGGTGGGCGGATGGAACCATGGTAAGATGAATAGGTCAAAGGAAGGTTCCATCTGCATGGGAACGTATTACCTAGGAATTAACAACAACTGCCGTCAGGATTCTTGCGCCGTAAATTCGCGTTGACCATGGATCTTCTATGGGGGGAGTAAGTCAGCCGTGATACTTTTCTCGTTCGCATGTCAACGGGCTGCCAGAGACGTACGCTGTACTCTCGCGTAGGTAGTGCGGGACTACATGCACATGGGTGGGATCCCTTAATTCCCACGGACTCTGCGGGTCTATGATGGTCTGCCAGGGGCGCGTAGATATCCATCGTGAGGGGTGGAATCAGGCGTTCAACCTGCTGGCAGAAATGGGTGGGCATGCGTTGTGCGGAGAAGCACGGTTTGGCTTGGACCAACAACCGGGCCCCACACCTGAGTGGGAGTGGACAGGAATGTACACCTGGTTGTGCAACATGGTCTTGGTCGTCCATGGGTAAAGTAACGCACCTCTGCAGAGTGTAAAAGGATGTGGCATGTTACCCCTTGTTCCGGGAAGGAGCTGCGAACGCCGCAGGAAAGGCAACTCCATGAAAGTTCTAATCCTGTGAAGATCTGGCGGGCATAGTTTTCAGAATTAAAAGCAACCTCTTGAAGAAAGATTTACTAAAACCTTGCATTACTTTATGACTCTTTCGAGTCTAAAGCTGTAGTTAGTGCATCAACCACCCACTATATATCATGAACTTGCTGAGTAACGCTCGTTACTCATTCTATCCCGTTTGACCCCTTGCTTAGAGTTGAAGCCTATTGAAGTGGTCATCGAGAAGCCATTGCTACTTCATGAAGCTAGGTGGAGTGATCTACTACTTAGACAGTAAAACATCGTCATCAACAACGCTGGTGGAGGAGAAGCTAACAAGATGTAGGTAGAGACCATTCTTGGACTTAGCATTTACAAGCCATATTTTAGGGCTGACATCAGCCGTAGTGGATTAGTTCTGAGCTAGAGTTCTTCTCCGGCTCGGAGCTTCGAATTGCTTCTTCTGATGTTTCTTTTGCAGGAGATCTTCTTGATTCATTAAGGAGATTCTCAAGATTTTGTAATGAGGTTTGTATCCTATAGTTTTACCTGGTCCCGCTGTGTTTCTGTTGTACTACTCTGAGGGATGTAATATTCACGGATAAGTCCTTCTGTGAGTATTATGTTACCGACTTGCGCACTACACATGCAGTGGTGTGCTGGGTCACCACAACATGTGTCCTCTGGATGATTGTATTTGCTATCTCTGCTCTAGTGAGAGCTATTTGCAACTTATTTCAATCTTTTGTGTCTTAGAGATATGTTGTGACATCAGTTGTTCAAAAGCCGTTGACGTACCATGTGTGTATGTTATGAAGTACGTCAATGGAAGTGTCTGGATTTCTATGGGATAGTTTACGCAGACGATGAATAGTAGAGAAGGGTTGTCACACGTTTACGTGTTGGCCTGCTCACATTGAGATGCGGGTGCCGGTATGCCCCGTAAGCCATTTATCTACTGTTTAGCGGGCTGTGAGTATCCCCTAGAAGTCCGGGTGCGACAAAGAGTAGGATTTGTCCATCCAAAATGACAGAGATATATACTTTGGGCCCTCTCGGTGATATCACATCAACATCGCTTGCAAGCACGTGACTAGGTCAAAGGGATGTCATATCACGGAACAAGTAAAAATGAAGGGAATATGCCTGAGAGGCAATAATAAAGTGATTATTATCTTATTCCTTGTTTATGATAAATGTTTACTTCTCATTCTAGAATTGTATTAACCGGAAACGGTTATACATGTGTGTTTAATAAACAAACAATGGTTCCTAGTAACGCCTCTCTCTTAAGCTCGTTGATTAAATGATGATCAAGGTTTCCCGATCATGAACATTGGATGTTGTTAATAATGGGATCATGTCATTAGGTGAATCATGTGATGAACATAGACCCAAATTAAGTATAACAATATAATCAAATCATTTAGTTTATATTTTTATATCTTGCATACAAAGTAACCTTATTCCTTAGACCGTGAGATCATGTCAATCACTAATAAAGGAAGGGTGCTTTGATGTCATCAAACATCACACCGTAACATGGTGACTATAAAGGTGTTGTTGGGTATTTGGAAAGTATTCTTGAGGCTCATGGATCAAGAGTGGGACTTGTCCATCTAAATGACGAAGAGATATACTTTGGTCCCTCTCGGTGATATCACATCGACACCGCTTGCAAGCACCAAGGATGTCATATCACAGAACGAGTAAAAGGGTACTTTCAAGTAACGAGATTGAACTAGGTATGGTTGATACCAATGATCGGATTTCGGACAAGTAAAATATTGCGAGACAAAGGGAATTGCTTACGACGTTTATGGTTCACACGATCACTAGATTCATTGTCGAATGTGTAGGAGTCATCACGGATCTCCAGGTCCCGTTGTTGACTATTGATCGGAGAGGTATCTTGATCATGTCTACATTATTCACGAACCATAGAGTGACACAGTTAAGGTTCGATGACGTGATTGAGTAGATACGGAGTATCAGAGAAAAGTTTGGACAACACCGGAATTGTTTCGGGGAATATTGAAATAGTCATCGGAATTGTTTTTGTCGAATATTGAAATAATTCAAGGTGGTATATGTTAATGTTTGATTGACAAATAGTTCAAGGGGATAAGTGTTAATGTTTGTTAATATGATTAACAAATATTAAAATAAAGAAATAAATTGTTTTATTTATTTATTAAAGAAAACCCTTGGAATTTTGAGTGGGAATGGATGAGAGAATGAGTGGGTTGAGTGGAGACTCCACCCACATGATGAGGGGAGAGGTGGAGGCACCAAAATTTCGTGGCTGCCTCGGCCTCCTATATAAAGAGGGGTTGGACCTCCCTCTCCCCACACAACTTGGTGTCATATCTCTCTCCCTCCGCCCGCTGCTCCACCTCTTGGTCATCCCCTTGGCGAAGCTATGGCCGTCTAATTTCTCCACCACACCACAACGTTGTCTTGTTGGAGTTTCCGTTGGATCCTCTACTTCCGCTGCCCCGCTGGATTGAGGGAACGGAGGTCGTCATCAAGTTGTACGTGTGACCGAGTGCGGAAGCGGCTGCCAGATTGCAGCGCTCTTCTTCGCAATATTGAGATTGATGTGAGTTAGACTAAATCAACAACAAGATTCGATCTCGTAACGCTTTGTATATTCGAAGGTATGTGATATGTCATAAACGTATCCTTAATTTCTGATGTTCCATGTTGTTTTCTTATTGTTTCCCACATGTTTTCCTTACGCTTCATGTCATTTTTATCGATTTCCCGGGACTAACCTATTGACAAGATGCCACAAAGCCAGTTCATGTTTTCTGTTGTTTATAGTTTCAGAAAAGTTGTTCTGGAAATATTCTCGAAATTGGAAAATTCGAGGCCCAGAAGTGTTAGAAGTCCCGGAGGGTCCACGGAGTCCCGAAGAGACCCGGAGGGTGCCCGGGAGCCACCACACCATAGGGGGGCGCGGTTCCCCCTCTAGCCGCGCCGGGATGTGGTGTGGGCCCTTGGCCACCCCTCGGGATCGCCCTTTCGCCTATATATGCTCCCCGATGCATCAACCCTAGAAAAAATCGGCCTTTTCCACCAAAAACATCCGTAGCTCCGCCGTCGCCGCCGACAAGTTTTGGGGAACGGAAATCTCTATTCCGGCACCCTGCGGGACGGGGAAGTGCCCCCTGAACCATCTCCATCGACTCCACCTCCATCTTCATCGCCGTTGTTGTCTCCTATGATGAGGAGGGAGTAGTTCTCCCCCGGGGCTGAGGGCTCTACCGGTAGCTATGTGTTTCATCTCTCTCTCCTATGGTGTGATATTTATGTGATCATGATCCTTGTAATATAGTTGAATAAGTAGATATTACTCTTCATTTGTTATGCTACTCAAGTGGTTTTGTTATGAGATCTCCGTAAACACTTTGATCACGGTGTAAAGGTGACAGTGTGTGCAACGTGTGGTTTAGCATGATATTTATATCTTTTGTTGGATGACCCTATGAAATTGTGGTGTTTTTCTAGTACCTTCTTGGGCGATCATAGTGACAACGTGGGGTTAACTAGACAAGGGAATGTGACTTTGAGGGGTGCTATTGCAGCCCTACGCAATGAATTAGTGTTTGTTATTCAACCGGAGAGTGGTTCGGAGTAGCGTAGTGAATAGATGATATTTATGCATTCAATTATGTTATCATTGTTGAGAGTGTCCACTAATGAAAGTATGATCCCAAGGCCTTGTTTCTAAGTATTGAAACACCATTTACAATCAGTTCTGCTACATGTTTGCTTGCTGCCATTTTTATTTCAGATTGCTATTATCACTTATTGCCATCCATATTACTTGCATTTTACTCTCTCTTCGCCGAACTAGTGCACCTATACAACTGACAATTGTATTAGGTGTGTTGGGGACACAAGAGACTTCTTGTATCGTAATTGCATGATTTCTTGAGAGGGATACCTTTGACCTCTTCCTCCCTGAGTTCGATTAACCTTGGGTAATCCGGGAAACTTGTTGTTGTTCTACAAACCTCTGCACTTGGAGGCCTAACACTGTCTACAAGAATAGAAGCATGTTTAGACATCAAGCTCTTTTATGGCGCCATTGCTGGGGAGGTAAGGTAAAAGGTTCTCACTTCCTCAGGTGTGAGTGCTCGAAGTTATTTCCTTTAGATTCTGCAATTATATCTTTTTGTTTCTTGTTTTCACTAGTTAGGCTTATCTTCAGTTGTTCCTTGTTTTTATTTTTACTAGTTAGGATTAATGGAAAAAAAGAGAATGAGAGAGCTTTATAATATTTATATTGAGTTAGGACATGAAGTGTTTGAATGGAAAATTAAAAAACCCATGGAACTTTATTTGCATGCTAGTAGCAATGTTATTAGTATGAATTCTTTGAACACCATTTTTGCCAATGCTATGGAAAGTCTAAGCTTCTGGAATCTGGTTTTGATGAATATGATATTTTTAGTCCCCCAAACACGGAGGAACAAATTTACTTTGATGATACTTTGCCTCCAATATATGATGATTACAATGATGAATATGATATTTTCAGTCCACCTACTATCGAGGAGAAAATTAATTATGATTTCAAAATGCCTCCTATGTTTGATGATTATGGTAGTGAGAATGATAACGCTAGCTATTTTGTTGAATTTGCTCCCACTGCTATTAATAAGAATGACTATGCTTATGTGGAGAGTAATAATTCTTTTATGCATGTGGCTCATGATAAGAATGTTTCTTGTGATAGTTATATTGTTAATTTTATCCACGATGACACTGAAAGTTCTTATGAGAGAGGGAATCATAATTTTATGCATCTCAACAATTTCAAGTTTCCCCTCTTTATGTTGAAAATTTTGAAGTTGCACTTATTTTGTCTTCCTATGCTAGCCACTTTGTACTTCATTGACTTGTTTTTCTACAAGATTATTTTCCATAGGACGTGGCTTAGACTTAAATTTGTTTTTCATTTTCTTCTTGATTCTCTATTTTTCTTCAATTCATATTTCTCATGTGAGCATCTTCTCAAATTATCATGCCTAGCTAAAAGGCTTTAAAGAAAAACACTTCTTGGGAGATAACCCATGGTTTTATTTTTGCATTGTTTTTCTTTGTTTTATTTGAGTCAAGGGGTTGTATACTTCAGTCTCAACTCCTTTGTATCTTTACTTTCATGTTTTAGTTATGCCAAGTAAAGTTTCTGACGAGAGTTGGAGTTGGTTTTGGATTTCTGCGCAGGAAACAGATTTCTGCTGTCCACCGTAAAAAATCGTATAATTCAAGGAAAATCGAAATGACCTGAAATATTTTGTGCTTATTCCTCGGCTAATTCCAAAACTTTTTTGTTCTTTAAGTTTTTCGATTTGAGCAACGTAAGTGCCTCGAATTTTTTTGTCTTTACAGGTTGTTCTGGTTTTGACAGATTCTGCCATTTTTCTTGCATTGGCTCTTTTGCGATGTCAAGTGGATTTCTTTGCTTCACGAAACATCAGTGGCTATAGCTAATGTTTAAAATTATCAATAGAACTTGTTCCATACATAACTCATGGATTTTTTTTATTGTTGCACTAACCCTCTAATGCGAATTACTGTTTGAATATGGTGTGAAGGAAGTTTTCAAGTGTCAAGAGAATAGGTGATATATGTGATCAAGAAGAGTGCAAGGTCAAACCTTGGGGATGCCCCCGTGGTTCATCCAAGCATATTTTTAGAAGACTCAAGCATCTAAGCTTGGGGATGCCCAAGGCATCCCCTTCTTCATCAGTTATCTATCAGGTCACTTCTCGTGAAACTATATTTTTATTCGGTCACATCATATGAAATTTACTTGGAGCCTCATTTATTTTTCGTTCAGTTTTATTTTGTTTTCCTTGCTACATTAATATCACTATAACCTATCATACTTGTGTGGGAGATACACACGCTCCATTTTCAATGCTTAGAACACTCTAGTTTTCATTCTTATTGTTTTGTGAGTGTTCACTTTTTGGTTGTACTGCGTTTAGCCCTTGTTTTCATGCATCTCTTATTCAGAGTTGTTAGTTTTAGTAGTGTTATGTGAGTACTCTCATGTTTTCTTGCTGTAGAATGTAGAGAATTTTTGTTAAAGCATGACTTGTATGGTGCTTGTTGGGAAAAGAAACTGCTAGGTGTGGTAGATGGTATGACGAAAAAAATCTTGCATATTCTTGTAGATCACTAAACTGTTTCACTTGATTATTTGATGTTGTTTTGAGATATTAATATTCTTAATTCTAAACTTGCTGGTTTAGTAGAGTAAAAACAATTAATGGTTGGTCTAGAAGCTTGAAACTGTGCCACACTCAAATAACCAGTTGATAAGATAATGGTATATGACTTCCTTTGATGATAGCAATCGTGATAGCTTTTTGTTACGCGCTACGATCGGGGTAGCCAACAGTGATTTGTCACTGCCACGGACCCTCTTGGAGTGATTTTCATTATGCCTTATGATGTCATGATTTTATTTGGAATCTTTTAATTTGTGAATTCTATGTTGCGGTTTTCTGGCACTTCCACCATCCATATTTGCTAGCCTCTTCGGTACCGTGCATTGCTCATTCTCACATTGAGAGTTGGTGCAAACTTCGCTTGTACATCCAAACACCATGGGGGAACTTGGTTCTTCTACACATAAGCCAAAATTTATCTTCCTCAAAACAACCACCATACCTACCTACCATGGCATTTCCATAGCCATTTCGAGATATATTGCCATACAACATCCATCATCATTATGTTACTTGTCATGCTTCATTGTTATTTTGCATACTGCTACACTGGCAGGAGCATTTAGTTTTATTTACATCAGAGATATTTCAGTTTGAGTTATGAGTACTAAAAGTGTGATGATTCATTGTAAAATAGAGTGTTGCCCCTACCAGTGAGGTTATAAATAAAAAAAATAAAAAGAGAAAAAGCCAAAAAGGAAAAAAAAAGGCAAAAGAGAGATAATAAAGATAGAGGGGGTAGCACTACTATTATTTATTACACACTTGTGCTTGGTTGGCATCATTGCTTTAGTTTGGAGAGAGTTTTCATATTATGACTTACATAAATATGTGGGGAACTTACATTATAGAACTTGGCTTGTATATTCCAATGATGATCCTCCTCAAAAGAGCTCTAGGTCTTCGTGATCAAGCAAGTTGGATGCACCCCCACTAGTTCCATTAGAGAGCTTTCACACACTTATAGCTCTATGTGCATCTGTTGTGTGGAAATCACTACTCCTTGCATAACTTTGATTATAAGACTTCCTCTTGTCTAATGATCACTTTCATTTGTGTCAGACTTTCTTACATTGACCATACAAACCCCCCATAATGTTCTTTTAGCCATAACATCCTGGTGCTAGGGACCAATACATAACGCTTGCTTGTTTTAGGTGCACAATTATTTGAATGAGTTTCCTATGTGCATATTGTTGTCACTTGACTTGATCCTAATAGGAGTTATTGTGAGAGTTTGATGCCTTGGATGATTATATTGTTGTTCTTGAAGGTTAAATCATCTTTAATATACTTTGCACAGTGGATTTCTTTTAGTATTAATTCATCGAAAGGTTTTACTTTGTTTTCCCTAATGGTTTATACATTACTCTTTGATATCAACTATAGACCACAAACTTTATTCATTTGATCCTAGTTACATGCTTTACATTAATATGATGATCAAGTTTATGTTGGTAGCATGTCACCTCAGAAATTATGTGTTTTTATCGTTTCCCTACTCGAGGATGAGTAGGAACTAAGCTTGGGGATGTTGATACATCATAAATGTATCCTTAGTTTCTGATGTTCCATGTTGTTTTGTTATTGTTTACCACATGTTTTCCTTACACATTATGTCATTTTTATCGATTTCAAGGGACTAACCTATTGACAAGATGCCATAGAGCCAATTCCTGTGTTGTGTTGTTTTAGTTTCAGAAAAGTTGTTCTGGAAATATTCTCGAAATTGGAAAATTCGAAGCCCAGAAGTCTTCGAAGTCCCGAAGAGACCCAGAGGGGCGCCCTGGAGCCACCACACCATAGGGAGGCGCGGTTCCCCCTCTACCCGCGTCGGGATGTGGTGTGGGCCCCCTGGCATCGCCCTTTCGCCTATATATGCTCCCCAATGCATCAACCCTAGAAATATGGGTCTTTTCCACCAAAAACATCAATAGCTCCGCCTCCGCTGCCGATAAGTTTCGGGGGACAGAAATATCTGTTCCGGCGCCCTGCCGGACGGGGAAGTGCCCCTAGAACCATCTCCATCGACTCCACCACCATCTTCATCGCTGTTGTTTCTCCTATGATGAGGAGGGAGTAGTTCACCCCCAGGGCCGAGGGCTCTACCGGTAGCTATGTGTTTCATCTCTCTCTCCCATGGTGTGATCTTTATGTGATCATGAGCTTTGTAATCTAGTTGAATGAGTAGATGTTATTCTTCATCTGTTATGCTACTCAAGTGGTTTTGTTATGAGATCTCCGTAAACACTTTGATCACGGTGTAAGGTGACAGTGTATGCACCGTGTGGTTTAGCATGATATTTATATCTTGTGTTGGATGACCCTATGAAATTGTGGTGGTTTTCTAGTACCTTCTAGGGCGCTCATAGTGACAGTGTGGGGTTAACTAGACATGGGAATGCGACTTTGAGGGGTGCTATTACAGCCCTACACAATGAATTGGTGTTTGTTATTCGACTGGAGAGTGGTTCGGAGTAGCATAGTGAAGAGATGATATTTATGCATTCAATTATGTTATCATTGTTGAGAGTGTCCACTAGCGAAAGTATCATCCCTAGGCCTTGTTTATAAACATTGAAACACCGTTTACAATCAGTTCTGCTACATGTTTGCTTGCTGCCATTTTTATTTCAGATTGCTACTATCACTTATTATCATCCATATTACTTGCATTTTACTCTCTCTTCGCTGAACTAGTATAGGAGTCATTACGGATCTCCAGGTCCCGTTGTTGACTATTGATCGGAGAGGTGTCTCGATCATGTCTACATTATTCACGAACCATAGAGTGACACAGTTAAGGTTCGATGACGTGATTGAGTAGATACGGAGTATCAGAGAAAAGTTTGGACAACACCGGAATTGTTTCGGGGAATATTGAAATAGTCATCGGAATTGTTTTTGTCGAATATTGAAATAATTCAAGGTGGTATATGTTAATGTTTGATTGACGAATATTTCAAGGGGATAAGTGTTAATGTTTGATAGCCGCAAACCAGGGAGCTAATGGGTACCCGAACCCACAGGGGCTCCTGGGTATGATACAGAAGGTCTGCCCATCCCGGTGAGTCCAGAAGACAAACACACGCCAAGTTAACATGGAAGTACAAGCTCCACCATCCGCGACTGAATACCTGAAGATGCCAGAGCAGTCGATAACCTTCTCCAAAGAGGACCGCCCTCCATGGGTGTATCAACCTGGACACACAGCGCTCGTCATCCAGGCGTAAATAGGCAACTACGACCTAGCCCGAGTGTTCATGGACGGTGGCAGTGGAATCAACATCATATATGTGGACACACTCTGCAAGATGAACAAGAACTTGGATGGACTCACAGAATCAGAAACATCCTTCCACGGGATAATACCAGGGAAAGCAGTTCAACCACTCGGAACAATCAACCTGGAGGTGGTACTCGGCGACCCGAGAAACTACATGAGAGAATTCCTCGACTTCGAGGTAGTCGACTGGCCATCACGGTACCACGCCTTACTCGGCTGAACAGCGTTCGCGATATTCATGGCGGTACCCCATTACGCTTACCTCAGGATCAAACTTCCAGGGGAATATGGCACAATAAACATAAATGACGACTTCCAAAAGTCAGACAAGTGTGACATCGAGTTCAACGAGATCGCGAAATCCTTCGGGATGCAAGAGGAGCTGGAAGAGTTGGCAAAAACCACGGTAACTCTGTGATGCCACTCACCAAAAAGAACGCCCCGAACTCGAGTTCAGCCCAAGCAGCGACACTCAAAAGCATCAAGTGCACCCGACAGAATCCGCGAACACGACGATCGTGTCCACCACACTATCATCCGCATAGGAAGGCGCGCTCGTCGAACTCCTCCGTGAGTATTGGGAGATTTTCTGTCACATCCCAATTTTGGAATACCTGTTAACACAGTTGTTTTGCTAATTGCTTGACAATTAAAACTTTGGTTGTGTTTGTTTAAGTGCAACTAAACAAACTAATTATATAAACTTACTTGGCTAAGAAATGGAAAGCAAACTTAAAAAGATAGCAAAGCAGTGAACTAAAAATATTCAACATATTGTTCCAATGACCTTGGCAATATTTTATAAAGTAAATATTGATCAAAGGGTTTTCCAAAACTATCTTATGAATCCCATACATGTTGAATATTATTCCAAGGCCTAAATTAAGAAAGAGGAAACACTAAATAAATTTCCCAAAAAGACTATCAGGAAAAAGAGGCATTCTTAGATGCTTCACCAAAATCTTATCAAATGTTTTTCCAACCTTTCAAGCTTAAAAAAAAATTTATTAGAGAGCATTGACTTGCTATCTCTAGTCACATAAATATTTTGGAAAAACATTGTTAAAGAAAAGCCAAGTGCTTTATTAAATAGAATTTCCAATATTTCCAGAAACAGAAAACTCAAACAAGTTACTATTGGAAACTTTCTTAAAATGAGCTGAAATTAATACCATTGCTTCCTTATATCAAATAAGGAACACACACAAGAGGAGACCAAAAATTGAATCCATTAAAGTTCTGAAAACATGGTTTTTCTCCACAGCAACATTTGGGATTTTGAACAAGTTTGTTCTACAAACTTTTTCCAAATGCCATGAAATAAATACCACGTACTCTATATCATAAATAAGGATGAAAACCAAAAGGGCACAAGTTTTTGAATTGTTTAAGTTGCCAAAAACCCCTGTTTTCTTGACAGCACCTTTTAGAAATTTGAATAAGTTTGTTCTATGAAGTAACTCAAAATGACTTGAATTTTCTACCACATAAGGAACACATCAAATAAGGAATGTGTGTCAAAAATTATCATTTTTTGGAAGCTCCTAAGTAGTCTAATAAATTCAATGTCCATTTATGTAAGAATTCAAATTTGAACAACTTTGAATTATAAAGTTTCTCAAATTGAGCCAATTTTCACATATGTTGTGCATCTCAACCAAGAAGAATTTTGGGCAAAAGGATTTCAATTTATAACTTTGTTTGCTTGGTGAAAACAACATTTTCCAGAGAGGGAAAAGAGAGAAAAGGACCTATATGAAAATATTCAGGGACCTAGTTGTGAGCTGAGTCACCTCTTCTTCTTCTTCCTGTAGCTGCAAGTTGAGGAATGGCTGCCCATGCCCCTTTGCTTCGAGTGGAAGCTTTGCTAGATGATAAAAAACCCCCAAGTGCATCTCTACCTGCCCCTCTCTCTCCCCTAGAGCATTCCCTCTCTCTCTCTCTAATTTTTCTTGCAACCAAACCCTAGCCCGAATAAGGTCGCCGTCGATTAGGCCGATAGAGACCACGCCGCCGGCCGCCGTTGGCGCCTTCGTCTCCGCCTCGTCGTGCTGGTGCTCGGTGCCAGAGGAATCGAGCCGGAAGGGCTCGAGGTGGCCGCGCCATCCATTTCCTTGCTGCGGGTCCGGCGGACTCCGGCGACGAATCGCCGCCGCCTCGAGCATCCTTCGACCTCACCGACTCCTCCAGCGCGTCTAGGGTAAGAGTGCGAGCCTTGCCGTCACTTTTCCCCCTCACTCGACCACGGGTTCGTCGCAGCGCCGCCCTCGCTGTCCATCCGCCGCGCGTTGTCAACGCCGCCGCTCACCGACGCCTTCCCGGGAAGCGAAACCTCCTCCATTGAGTTCCCCTCGTCGCAAGCAACTCGTAGATGTTTTTATTTTGCAAAATGGTAAACAAAATCGACAGATTTGAGCTCGCCGGAGACGCTCCCGCCGGCGAGTGACGCAGCGCTGGCGTCAGCAAGCCCTTGACCCCGCGCGTGCAAGTCAAACCTGCGGGTGGGGCAGCGCATCTGCCTGCGTGGCAGCCCCGTGGCGCCTGGCCCGCGGGTCAGCGACTTTCGGCTAGATCCCGCCGCGGTAACAGCAGATCTGGCCGGCCCGTTTGTGGATCTGGCCCATCTCTGTGTTTGTTTTCCATTTAAAATTTTCACAGAATGTACCTCTTTACTTTTGGCCTTCAAAACTAATCTAATAGATGAATTTGGCCAAACCAAAATTCACAGATGTAAAGCAACTAAATATAAACCACCTCCAATTTGTAGATCTACATTTGGATGATCAGTTTTTAAATGAAAAATGATTTGGCAACAGGTACCAGAAACACCAAAATGAGCACCATTTTTATTTCACAACTCATAATGAAGTGAGGCCAATTGCATTGGAAATACCTTGAAATTTCCTAACAGGATCAATTAACCTTTCTTCCAAATTCCTAATATTTTTGAAATGGCATGCAATTTGGTAAAACACCAGAGAGCACTTTGGTGATTTTTATAAAATTATTAAAAATGAATTTTTATGCAAACTCAATTGGATGGTCCTGTAAATGTTTATAGCTATCCAAAACTATATGGGTTTAATATTTAGAGCATCCTAGGAAATTTGGTGGACAGATCTTTAAATTGCTTGTTTCTGCCATTTTGGCATTTTAGGGAATTAAATTGTGTGAATATATTTTTGTGTTGCAATATTGTTTTCTAGCATGTATAAGTTGTGTGAACTTGTTTTCTAAGATGTACTTAGCTATTTTAGCATGTTATATTGTATGGACATGAGTTGAGAAGAAATAGGATTTTTGTTATTAACATATGATTATTCTCTAGTTAAATACTTGCATAGTATTTTTGGAGTGATTAATTTATGTGCAAGAACTTGGATTGTTGATTGGATCCAGTACCATGTTGGTACTTATATTGTGTTGTTATCACCTCTCCTAGCTTGCATTTGAGTTGGTAGAAAAGCATGAGTAGCTTGGTCATGACTATGAGAATGTTATGGAAAAATTCCCTCATGTGTGGAATTTTTGACATAACAATTTGTGGTGGTGTAGCCACATATTTTTGTGTTGTATTCATAGGACCAGTAGAATCTTGATGATGTTTTTATGATTGCTTGACCCCTAGATTTTTCACTTGTGTGAAAACAATAGCATGAGTAGCATTACCTTGCTTATTTTTGCATCCTAATATTTTCTACTAGTATGGTTAATGCACTAGATGCTAGTTTAGTCTTTCGTTAATTTTTAGCAAGTATGACCAGAGGAATTGTTACCTCTTAATGCTTTGTTATGCTAGTGGAACACCCACTGGTGTCATTGCATTTTTGGTGGAAACATTATTTCCCCCACACTAGATGTATTTCTTTTATATAGTTCTCTAACTAATGAGTGCCTAGTATTTTTGCTTTGGATTTTTTGTACTAAATGAAAATGTGTATGCTTCTTTTTGTAAGTGGTTTTAATCATGTGTGTCTTGCTAGTAAAAATCCATTCTTGGAGTGTTGTTTGATTCCTCTAGTAATGCCCCTTTTATTACCACTAGTATGTAGGAGTTGCCCTGCAACTTGATGCATTGTTTGTTAAATGGGATATTTTTGTTATAGCAATTATAGATTTTTTTCACTCCTGTTTTTATGACATGGACCCTCTGGTTGTATTTCAATTACTTGATTGAAATGCATCCATTGATTCTTCATGTTTGAGTAGTACTAGTTTTCCTTAGCAGTTTTTGTATTGAATTGTTTTTCCTGCCAACTTGTGTTTGGTAGATATTTGTGTATCCTTGCATGAGGACATGTTTTCATTTCCCATAATGATAACATGGTTCCTTGTTTGCATTTTAGTACTTTACATGTTATACATGCTTGCATAACAAACCCTTAGTAGAAGCATGTCTATAGGATTCCTCCTTTTTATTCATTGTTTCTATTGTTCTCACTATGAGAAATTGTGTGTTTTATGATGAGTCTATTACCTTGTTACACTTGTGTAGGATCACTGATTTGTAAAAGTAACTTTTGCAAATCATGTGTCTTATTTATTCTTGATGTGAATTTAGGCTTAGTAGTTTAGCTATCTTGTTCCTTTTGTGGTGTGGTTGACAGACCATTGCCATGATTATTATTGTGCATGTTTTATACACTTTTAGTAGTCTCACCCTTGTGAAACTAAGTGTATTTTTGGTTTATTAATATCTTGGTATGAGAGTGGCACACCCACTGAAATCCATGATATTGAGGTTGTGAGATATTTTCCTCCAACCTTAAGCTGTCTTATTAAATGGCATTTCTGCCAAGTGTGTCTGTTTGATTGTTTGCCTCAATTAATAATTGTGTGATTGGATATTATTATATTTCCTTGCTGTATGTATTGTTATGTATGGTTGCTTGCCTTGATTGGTTCTGAATGTGTGTCCTTTATTCTTTTTACGACGTTAGAAAGCGAAGAGGAAGGAAGTGTCGTGAAGCTCTCTTTCAAGTTCCAGTCACTCCAAAAACCAGGGACACAAGGAGATACCAGGCAAGCCATCCTGATGCTTGCTGATACAATACTTATCATTATCTATCATGCATGTTTTACCTCTGAAGTTTTACAAAAACATGATTATCAAAACTATTTTTGATGTGGCTATTACTACTATACTATTATATAGGTTACTATCATGCCAATAGTTAAACTTGGTAATACCAAGCCCATAAGCCACCATATGGTATTTATTACCATCAAATATACTAGTCCCTAAGTGGACACCCTAAAATTGTGATTCTACAAAACAAAGGCTTTACGGAAAAACCCGGAGAAAAGGCGGATCCTTGTTCTCCGGAGGAATGTGGAAGTGGTCATTTTTGAGAAAGTGGTGTTTTCAAAAATGACACATAACCTAGTCTTCGCCGGACAACCTTTACCGTACTGCCACCCTACCCCAACATGGGCACGGGGCTTAACTTGAAGTTTGTTCTTATTAGTGTGTGCTATCTCACTTGCTATAAGGGGCGTCGTACCCTCGAACCGAATGTCGTCAAAACTCCCAATGTTGAGGCATATAAAGTGTGGGATTAATTTTCCCTCCGGACGCATCAGTTGGGGCTCCTGGCTTGGCGGGGATTAGCTCGGTGCCGGGGAGCGGACACTCGACTGAGAGATAGGCATATACTAGCTTGAACATAGTGGATGGTTATGATCAGATACCTGATGTTTACATACTGTTGTTACAGTCCGTGATTGTTCACGGGAGGTGTACTGGATCTGGTGGATGTGTACACCTCTGCAGAGTAAAACTTTTTCGAAGAAGCCGCGTCCTCGGATATGGACAGTTGAATGGCCATGTAGCTAGCATTGTGTCAATGTTTTCAAAAGAGGAAGTTTTTAAAAAGGAATTTTGGAAAGGAAGTGATGAACTTGTGAAGTTCGGAAAGGAATGGAAACTTATACCGTGGAGGTATCGTCGATGATGAAAAGCCATATGTCTTTATACAAAACAAAATGTTTTGCAAAAGAAAACCTTTTCTACTCTAAGCAAGAATTCTGGAAACTGATTCCAAGAAGTTTTGCAAAGAGAAAATATTCTTTAACAATGCTTTACAAAACCTCTTGTACATGTGATATCTACAAGAGAAATAAAACTATATTATTTTCTTCTGAAGTATCTTCTTCAACGAAGATACAGATTAACCTGACTGCAACTGTGGTGTCATCATATATGAACACCATTGATAGTGAACCCTATTTATAGCCTACCTATTCCACCATATAAGCATACTTGCATGTTGGTAAGTGATATGATGGATGTCTTGCTGATTACATTCAAATGTACTCATTATGGTTTCGCCCCTGGTATCTACTTGCCAGACTTTGAGAAGGAACCTCCGAAGGATATCTATGAAGAGAAGTACGGAGCTGACGGCTTTGCGAACTAGGATCGTCTCCGGGTCAGCAGCCTGTAGGTTAGGCGTGACTTGGGCTCAACTACGTCGTGTTTTAATTGTCTTCCGCTGTGTTTGATAAGTTGCCTGCCCTATGTGGCAGTTGTGTTGAACTTGATCATGTGATCTTTTTGTAATACCTTTATGTATTCGTGTAATGGATGATGTATTTCTGTATGCCAACTTTGTATGTTGTTCACGACTGATCTTTCTGGGATCGTGAATGTATGCATACGGAGGGTTTCAGACTGCCGGTCTGGGGTCCTTACATTTTCGCCTGGCAGCCCAGGGAGTTCACCGAGCACTCACTTGAAGTGTTTAAAGACGCCAAGCCAGTCAAACAAACCACTTGACGCTTTTCCGAGCCAAAGCAGAAAGCACTCGGAGAAGAGGTGAACAGACTACTAGCCGCCAAGTTCATCAGGGAAATAAAAATATCCACCTGGTTAGCAAACCCAGTGCTGGTCCCGAAGAAAAACACTGACATCCTTCACGTGTGCATCGACTACACGTCGTTCAACAAACACTGCCCCAAGGATAACTTCCCATTACCACGGATCGATTAGATCGTGGATTCCACAGCAGGCTGTCAACGCCTCTCCTTCCTGGATGCCTACTCGGGCTATAATCAAACCAGGATGAAGCAAGAGGATGAGGAGAAGACGACATTCATCACACCGCATGGTGTATACTGCTACATGATAATGCCCTTCGGGCTAAAAAACGCAGGCGCAACATATCAGCGCTGCATGCAGAAATGCCTCGCCAACCTCATTGGCAAGAACGTACAAGTGTACGTTTACGACATCATCATCAATACTCGAGTGAAGGACACACTTCTCGAGGACATCAGGGAGACATTCGACGCCCTCAACGCATACAAAATCAAGCTCAACCAGACAAAGTGTGTCTTTGGAATTCCTGCAGGAAAACTCCTCGGCTAGCTGGTCTCTGCCCGAGGAATCGAGGCCAACCCAGAAAAGATTCAGGCGATCTTGACGATGAAAGAACCGACCAACCTTTGCAGCATGCAGCAGCTCGCAGGGCGACTGGCAGCCCTCAGCAGATTCATCGCAAAATTAGGCGAGTAAGCGCTCCCCTTCTACAAACTGCTGAAGAAAACTGACAAGTTTGAGTGGACACGTGAAGCAAGGCAGGCGTTCATCGACTTGAAAAAGGTACTCCAGAGCAAGAAAATACTGTCCACACCTCAGGAAAGGGAGCCCCTGTACCTATACCTAGCCGCAACAAATCAAGTGGTGAGCATAGTACTTGTGGTCGAGTGACCAGAGGAGGGAAAGGCACACGATGTACAGAGGCCAATCTATTACCTCAGCGAGGTACTGTCACCGTGCAAACATCGATACCCTCACTATCAGAAACTCACGTATGGGGTGGTCTTTACAGCCTGAAATCTCAAACATTACTTCCAGTAGCATACTGTCACGGTGCTAAACGACGCATCACTCGGTACAATCATGAACAATACCATGGCATCCGGAAGAATCGCGAAGTGTAGCATCGAGCTGGGCGCCTGGGATATCATATACACAGGGAGAAACGCTCTAAAGTCCCAGGTAGTAGCAGTTTTCCTCTCCGAGTGGACAAAGCTGCAAACCCCAGGGCCACCCGAGTACACGAGCTCTTGGATAATGTACTTCGACGGGTCGAAGAGAAATGAAGGGGCTGGAGCCGGAGTAATCCTTATATCGCCAAGAGGAGACAAGCTCTAGTACATCCTGTGACTTGATTTCCCTCCCGATGATCCAACATCAAACAATGACGCAGAATACGAGGCGCTCCTACATGGCATGAAGATGGCGATCACTTGTGGAGCCACTCGACTGATGATATACAAAAACTCCAATCTTATCGTGCAACAGACGATGAAGGAATGTGACACTGTCGCGGATAACATGATCGCGTATCGCGACATGTACAACCTACTCGAAGGAAGTTTCAAGGGATACGAGCTGAAGCACATCGCACGATCAAGCAACGAAGAAGCAGACAGACTGGCGAACATAGGGTCCACAAACGCCCCTGTTCCACCAGGAATCTACTTCGAAAAAATAAGCAAAAGATCAGTCAAGGTCAAAAAGCAAGCAGAGACACCCGCAGTAGCGGAAACGGAAGCCAGCCAGCAAATCGCCCTCATCGAACTCATCCATAACATCTCAAGGCAAGTATTTCTGGTCGATCCAATTTGGACGCAGAAATTGTAACACCCGGGGGATTTCTCCCAATTAGAATTGGTTGTTTTCCTTTTTGCTTTGCATCAAGCATCATATGCATTGCATTTATTTTCACCCAAAATGTCATTTAAATTCAAAACTCAAACAAACTTTCAAAATTTACAAAAACAAAAGTTTCCACACTTGGGCATTTTGAATGCCAAGTGCAAGGAAATCAAATTCATGATTTTTGGAAACTTGAAACTCCCTCAATTTTCAATTTGGTTCAAATTCACCTCAAATTCAAATTTCAAACCAAGTTTGAAATTTTCAAAAACAAAACTTGGTGCACTTGGGCATTCAATATGCTCAATGCAATAAAATTGTTTTCAAATTTTTTATGAAACCCTAAAACCCTTTCTTTCTCTCTTATCCCTTTGCTACAAAAAAAAATAAAAGAGAGAAAAAGAATAAAAGGAAAAACTGCTGGGGGAGGCAGGCCAAAGTGGCCCACCTACCACCCCAGCCCAACTCGAGCGCCCAGCCCACCTCCCTTCTTCCACCTCCGTACGATGTCGACATCGGTGACGGAAGCAGGAAACCACCACCGATCCCCACCTCCACTTGCTCCCTTCCCTCCTCTTAAGCAGCCCCTCCCCTCCAAACCCTAACCCTACCTGCTCCCTCTCTTTCCCTCTCTGCCGCCGCTCTCTCCCTCCCTCATCTCTTCCTCTGTTCCCCGACCTCAATCTCTGAACTTTCTGAACCCAACCATCAACCCCCATGGCCGAAAGTAGCCAGCCATGGCGCCGCCGCCATGCTCGTCGTTGAGCCCTATCCTCGGCGGGAATGGAACGAGGGGAGCTTCCTCTTCGGGTTTGTTGAAGGCGGCGAGGCCGGAGGACGCCCGAGTCGCCAGCACTGTCGATTTCTCTCCGCCGGCGAGCTCCCTCATCCTCCTCCGTTCGGCACCTGCAGCGCACAACGGCGTCCCTCGAGCCCAAAGTGAGAGCCTCGCCCTCGGGCCCCTCCTTCCCCCTCCCTCTTGCTCCGTGACTTGCCCTCGAGCAGCCAAGTTTCGCACGGCGCCCGCTGAAGTTCGCCACCGGCCGCCTCACTGTCCGTCCCCATAGTATGCAGGAACACCTTCAATTTCGTCAGAACACTCCGCGTAGATGCACTTCTTTTGGAGTCAGATCCGTATCTGTACACAACCACGCACAGCAGCCCAGTGGCTTGGCGCCCTGCCCCGCACCCTGGAGGCCCCGAGTTCGAATCTCCCCCGAGGCGCAAAGCCACCTCTTTTTTTCGGCCTTTTTCTTTTATTTCTCGAACTCCAGAAAAACAGAACTGAGTCTTTATTTGTAAAATCAATAACAAATTGAAAAATGCTCCAATTTCAACGATTCAAATTTCTATGGATTCAGAATCTTGTGCTCTTTCTGTTAGTAACAAAGTTGCAACATGTTTCTGTAATAAATTTTGCACTAAATAATTAAATACAGAAATGGCTATTAAAATTTGAAACTTTGGAAATTCATAACTTGAGTTCTGTTCACCCAAATTGAGCAAACTTGGGCTCTAAAATTTTGTCTTAACAAACTCTACACAGTGGTATTTTATTTGGTCACAATTGAATTAAATTTGAACATGTTTCCTTCTGTTTACTAAAAGGGGCAGAATAAAAATGCCTATGAAAAATTACATAATAAATTCAATAATGATCCAAAAATTATGTTTAATAGCTCAAAATGTTCAGTGAAACATTTGCTACATGTCTTCAACCTTTTCAATACAATTTGTTTACTGTTTTTCCTAATTAAAATTGGTGCAATAATTCAATACTTTAAATACACCTTTTAAATTGCCAAATTCATAACTTGCTCATTTTAAATCCAAATTCAACAAATGAAACATGTATTCCATCTAAAATTTTGTGTTCCTTCCAAATATAATTTTTTTTATCTGTTTTGAACATTTAAAATTGGTGAAAACAACAAATGTTTGTTTAAATCATTTAAAATGCCAAAGTTCATAACTTAATAAATAAAATTCCAAACTTGGTAAACAACATATCAAACTGAAACTATTGTTGTTTTCTTATTGTTTTCATCATCCATGCATCATTCTAATCAACTTTCACATGATGGTTATTTGTAGATCATTTAATTCAACATTAATTCATGGGCTTTTCCATATGCAATCCAAATTGCATATGGGCCCATTTAAATATGTTTACCATGTCAACTGGTTTACTTTGATGCATCAATTAATTGTCATGCATATAAAATAGTATCATGCTGGATCTTTTGCCGTAGAAGTAATTGTTGCATCCGGTGTTTGTTCTAGTTCGTTGCTTCTTCGCGGATAGGACGTTGAGATGATGTGAGCAACGACAAGTTCTGCGGATGTACCTCTACTTGCTGGATTCCAGGAAAGTATACTCACTTGCTACCTATGGCTGCATTTCATCACTTGTTACCGACTCTTTTCGTTATCCTTATGCTAGCCTTATGATTCGATGCTTGTGTCTCGATCCTATCATATGTTTACCTTGCAGCCATGATATAGCCTTCCTTCCACTTCCTATTAGCTGTTGTTTGTTTACCTTGTTGGCCCTCGTGTCGTAGTTGCATGCTTAGTGTTGTTTGCGCTCGAGTCTTGTTGTCCTTTGTCGTATCACCTGTTTAGTCGATAGTTGGGTTTCAATTCAATCAACAGCATGTTAATGTTTTGGGTAATATTAATTTGATGATAAGGCACCGGCAGGAGGCCCGGCGTGGTTTTGAGGCCTGCTAGTGTCGAACTTAATTAGGAAAAGGGTCTTGTCCTCCGATCCATGATGAGCGCGCTAACCGCATGTGGGAAGCGAGTATGGGTGCCCCTCGCAACTTTGATTCGATTCGCATCTCGTCCAAATCGCCTCATTTAGTTCGGTTTTTCCATTTGCCGCATGCATATGAGGTGCGAAACCTTGGCGCCAGGGTGGAACTTTTGTAGTCGGCATTTAGGGAGACACGTTCTTAGAGTGCTATGAGGGTCCCCTTTTCTTCGTGGGGCTTGATTAGTCGTGTGCTCAACTGCACGGGGTACTTTGGGCTTGATGCGAAGAAGAGTTGGGTTGTGTTGAGTGGCCTGCTTGGTGGGTTTGCTCCCCGCCTGGCGGGTCATTCTTACATGTACGGCCAAATTGGTGCATCCCTGCAGGGTTAAATCTTCTCGAGAAGCCGTGTTGTCCGCGGTTATGGATGACTTGGTGAAAGTGCTGGCTAACAAGTACTCAGACAACTTACACTTAACGATGATAACTTGAATAGTAATATAGATTACCTCCACCATAAAAATGAATGTCACCTTAATCAACAGTGTGAGTTTCCTTGGGTTGCTTCCTTAGTAGGGGGTAACATTGGATGGGTATTGTTTGGTGAGTAGTTATAGTTGGTTCTGATACGCTATCTTATCCCTTTCTATTAGCCGGAAGTTGTAGCGCGTCTCTGTAGTTGGTTAGTGCAGCCCGCTGCCGCTTCGTGACAATAATCCCTTCCTTCCGTTGTACCCAAAGTATTTGTATCTTGTGATGATTGGTTACGCTGGTATCTTGTGAGTATGGTTTATCCGCTTGCCAGTACTTAATAGTACTGACCCACGAATCCATTTCGTGGCTGCATATTCCACATTGCAGTCAACAGGTTTGAAGTCTAACGACGTTAGCTTGAGAATCCCTCCGGCTTGGCCTGGGCAGGGATTGGACGCCATCAGTTATCTTCAGGACTCTTAGTCCAATTTGTATCTTGTCCGTAGTCGGACACTATGTTGTTTCTTCCGCTGTCATTTGGATCTTTGTATTGTATCAGTTGTATCCTTGACTCGTTTGAGTCGTCTTGTATATACCTCATCTGTTGTTGTTGTGGATTATTCGTGAACTGTTGTAATGCTATCACAAGTGGCAACCTGAAATCGCTTAGTATGCGGATTTGGGTGGAAATGCCGAAATCTGCATAGTGCCCGATCTCGGGGCGTCACAAATGGTATCAGAGCCTGGTTTCCGATTCCCGAAGTTGTTTCGATACGAATGGTTATCGAAGCAACGGGTCCGCAAAGCCTGTAGGATAACCTCGCTAACGGTCGTGTTTCTAGAGTGTCAAAAACTATTTGTGCAAAACCTGTTTTGGAAACATCTCAATAGGATTCTTGTTTTCTCCTTATCTCTATTCTATTTCTCCTCCTACCTTATTTGTTTTGGAGTCTCTTCCCTTATCTATCTTTCAAAGTTTTAGGATCCTACGTGAGTGGACGTTTTCTGAGCCTTTAACCTAATAGGTTCGATCACCGGAAGATTCCTGGTGGAAGAACATCGTCATCAACCCGAGCAAGAATCTCTTGTTAGTGGTGTCGAGAAGCCCTTGTTAGTGGTGTCGAGGAGATCAACTGGAAGCATGAAGAATCGATAGTCGAACTTCTTTTCCCTCCGGGGTTAGTGGGTGGATTGCGAGGGCGCAATCCCTTGTTAGTGGTGTCGTCTGTAACACCCGGGGGATTTCTCCCAATTAGAATTGGTTGTTTTCCTTTTTGCTTTGCATCAAGCATCATATGCATTGCATTTATTTTCACCCAAAATGTCATTTAAATTCAAAACTCAAACAAACTTTCAAAATTTCCAAAAACAAAAGTTTCCACACTTGGGCATTTTGAATGCCATGTGCAAGGAAATCAAATTCACGATTTTTGGAAACTTGAAACTCCCTCAATTTTCAATTTGGTTCAAATTCACCTCAAATTCAAATTTCAAACCAAGTTTGAAATTTTCAAAAACAAAACTTGGTGCACTTGGGCATTCAATATGCTCAATGCAATAAAATTGTTTTCAAATTTTTTATGAAACCCTAAAACCCTTTCTTTCTCTCTTATCCCTTTGCTACAAAAAAAAATAAAAGAGAGAAAAAGAATAAAAGGAAAAACTGCTGGGGGAGGCAGGCCAAAGTGGCCCACCTACCACCCCAGCCCAACTCGAGCGCCCAGCCCACCTCCCTTCTTCCACCTCCGTACGATGTCGACATCGGTGACGGAAGCAGGAAACCACCACCGATCCCCACCTCCACTTGCTCCCTTCCCTCCTCTTAAGCAGCCCCTCCCCTCCAAACCCTAACCCTACCTGCTCCCTCTCTTTCCCTCTCCGCCGCCGCTCTCTCCCTCCCTCATCTCTTCCTCTGTTCCCCGACCTCAATCTCTGAAATTTCTGAACCCAACCATCAACCCCCATGGCCGAAAGTAGCCAGCCATGGCGCCGCCGCCATGCTCGTCGTTGAGCCCTATCCTCGGCGGGAATGGAACGAGGGGAGCTTCCTCTTCGGGTTTGTTGAAGGCGGCGAGGCCGGAGGACGCCCGAGTCACCGACACCGTGGAGTTCTCTCCGCCGGCGAGCTCCCTCATCCTCCTCCGTTCGGCACCTGCAGCGCACAATGGCGTCCCTCGAGCCCAAGGTGAGAGCCTCGCCCTCGGGCCCCTCCTTCCCCCTCCCTCTTGCTCTGTGGCTTGCCCTCGAGCAGCCAAGTTTCGCACGGCGCCCGCTGAAGTTCGCCACCGGCCGCCTCTCTGTCCGTCCCCATCGTATGCAGGAACACCTTCAATTTCGTCAGAACACTCCGCGTAGATGCACTTCTTTTGGAGTCAGATCCGTATCTGTACACAACCACGCATAGCAGCCCAGTGGCTTGGCGCCCTGCCCCGCACCCTGGAGGCCCCGAGTTCGAATCCCCCCCGAGGCGCAAAGCCACCTCTTTTTTTCGGCCTTTTTCTTTTATTTCTCGAACTCTAGAAAAACAGAACTGAGTCTTTATTTGTAAAATCAATAACAAATTGAAAAATGCTCCAATTTCAACGATTAAAATTTCTATGGATTCAGAATCTTGTGCTCTTTCTGTTAGTAACAAAGTTGCAACATGTTTTAGTAATAAATTTTGCACTAAATAATTAAATACAGAAATGGCTATTAAAATTTGAAACTTTGGAAATTCATAACTTGAGTTCTGTTCACCCAAATTGAGCAAACTTGGGCTCTAAAATTTTGTCTTAACAAACTCTACACAGTGGTATTTTATTTGGTCACAATTGAATTAAATTTGAACATGTTTCCTTCTGTTTACTAAAAGTGGAAGAATAAAAATACCTATGAAAAATTGCATAATAAATTCAATAATGATCCAAAAATTATGTTTAATAGCTCAAAATGTTCAGTGAAACATTTGCTACATGTTTTCAACCTTTTCAATACAATTTGTTTACTGTTTTTCCTAATTAAAATTGGTGCAATAATTCAATACTTTAAATACACCTTTTAAATTGCCAAATTCATAACTTGCTCATTTTAAATCCAAATTCAACAAATGAAACATGTATTCCATCTAAAATTTTGTGTTCTTTCCAAATATAATTTTTTTATCTGTTTTGAACATTTAAAATTGGTGAAAACAACAAATGTTTGTTTAAATCATTTAAAATGCCAAAGTTCATAACTTAATAAATAAAATTCCAAACTTGGTAAACAACATATCAAAATGAAACTATTGTTGTTTTCTTATTGTTTTCATCATCCATGCATCATTCTAATCAACTTTCACATGATGGTTATTTGTAGATCATTTAATTCAACATTAATTCATGGGCTTTTCCATATGCAATCCAAATTGCATATGGGCCCATTTAAATATGTTTACCATGTCAACTGGTTTACTTTGATGCATCAATTAATTGTCATGCATATAAAATAGTATCATGCTGGATCTTTTGCCGTAGAAGTAATTGTTGCATCCGGTGTTTGTTCTAGTTCGTTGCTTCTTCGCGGATAGGACGTTGAGATGATGTGAGCAACGACAAGTTCTGCGGATGTACCTCTACTTGCTGGATTCCAGGAAAGTATACTCACTTGCTACCTATGGCTGCATTTCATCACTTGTTACCGACTCTTTTCGTTATCCTTATGCTAGCCTTATGATTCGATGCTTGTGTCTCGATCCTATCATATGTTTACCTTGCAGCCATGATATAGCCTTCCTTCCACTTCCTATTAGCTGTTGTTTGTTTACCTTGTTGGCCCTCGTGTCGTAGTTGCATGCTTAGTGTTGTTTGCGCTCGAGTCTTGTTGTCCTTTGTCGTATCACCTGTTTAGTCGATAGTTGGGTTTCAATTCAATCAACAGCATGTTAATGTTTTGGGTAATATTAATTTGATGATAAGGCACCGGCAGGAGGCCCGGCGTGGTTTTGAGGCCTGCTAGTGTCGAACTTAATTAGGAAAAGGGTCTTGTCCTCCGATCCATGATGAGCGCGCTAACCGCATGTGGGAAGCGAGTATGGGTGCCCCTCGCAACTTTGATTCGATTCGCATCTCGTCCAAATCGCCTCATTTAGTTCGGTTTTTCCATTTGCCGCATGCATATGAGGTGCGAAACCTTGGCGCCAGGGTGGAACTTTTGTAGTCGGCATTTAGGGAGACACGTTCTTAGAGTGCTATGAGGGTCCCCTTTTCTTCGTGGGGCTTGATTAGTCGTGTGCTCAACTGCACGGGGTACTTTGGGCTTGATGCGAAGAAGAGTTGGGTTGTGTTGAGTGGCCTGCTTGGTGGGTTTGCTCCCCGCCTGGCGGGTCATTCTTACATGTACGGCCAAATTGGTGCATCCCTGCAGGGTTAAATCTTCTCGAGAAGCCGTGTTGTCCGCGGTTATGGATGACTTGGTGAAAGTGCTGGCTAACAAGTACTCAGACAACTTACACTTAACGATGATAACTTGACTAGTAATATAGATTACCTCCACCATAAAAATGAATGTCACCTTAATCAATAGTGTGAGTTTCCTTGGGTTGCTTCCTTAGTAGGGGGTAACATTGGATGGGTATTGTTTGGTGAGTAGTTATAGTTGGTTCTGATACGCTATCTTATCCCTTTCTATTAGCCGGAAGTTGTAGCGCGTCTCTGTAGTTGGTTAGTGCAGCCCGCTGCCGCTTCGTGGCAATAATCCCTTCCTTCCGTTGTACCCAAAGTATTTGTATCTTGTGATGATTGGTTACGCTGGTATCTTGTGAGTATGGTTTATCCGCTTGCCAGTACTTAATAGTACTGACCCACGAATCCATTTCGTTGCTGCATATTCCACATTGCAGTCAACAGGTTTGAAGTCTGACGACGTTAGCTTGGGAATCCCTCCGGCTTGGCCTGGGCAGGGATTGGACGCCATCGGTTATCTTCAGGACTCTTAGTCCAATTTGTATCTTGTCCGTAGTCGGACACTATGTTGTTTCTTCCGCTGTCATTTGGATCTTTGTATTGTATCAGTTGTGTCCTTGACTCGTTTGAGTCGTTTTGTATATACCTCATCTGTTGTTGTTGTGGATTATTCGTGAACTGTTGTAATGTTATC
Source organism: Alopecurus myosuroides (assembly GCA_028641055.1). Taxonomy (NCBI): domain Eukaryota; kingdom Viridiplantae; phylum Streptophyta; class Magnoliopsida; order Poales; family Poaceae; genus Alopecurus; species Alopecurus myosuroides. The sequence goes on along the minus strand of CM054060.1, from coordinate 357,689,668 downwards.
ACAAGTGGCAACCTGAAATCGGTTAGTATGCGGATTTGGGTGGAAATGCCGAAATCTGCATAGTGCCCGATCTCGGGGCGTCACAGAAATACCTCGACTACCTGTCCAACAAGCAGCTCCCAATGGACATTTGCGAGGCTAGACAGATAGTACGACGCAGCAAATTCTTTTGGGTGATCAAAGGAGAACTATACAAACAAACTATATCATGAGTACTCCAGAGGTGCATCGCACCCTAGGACGGCAAGGAACCGCTCCATGACATACAACAAGGCAACTGCGGGCATCACGCAAGCTGGAGAGCAATCGTGGGGAAAGCCTTTCGGGTAGGATTCTACTGGCTCACGGGAGCCAGAGACGCCAAAGATCTTGTCGACAGATGCAACGCCTGCCAGAAGTTCGCGCCCAAGCCACACGCACCGGCCACAGAGCTCCACATGATCCCCATCTGCTGGCCCTTCGCTCAATGGGGGCTAGACATGGTGGGACCGCTGCGGAAATCAACACCCGGAGGATACACCCACCTGTTGGTAGCAGTCGACAAATTCACAAAATGGATAGAGGCCATGCCAGTCACATCGCAGCACGCCGAATGCGCCGTGAGATTTCTCGACTCCATCGTGTGGAGGTTCGGTGTCTCACACAATATCATCACAGATAATGGGACCAATTTCACAGCCAAATAAACCCAGGACTTCTGCAAAGAAAAGGGGACAACTTTCAGCTTCACCTCGGTAGCTCACCCGCAAACTAACGGCCAAGTCGAACGATCCAACGGATTAGTTTCGGCTGGCCTAAAGAAGCGGCTGCTCACTCGGTTAAACCCAACAGCAGGGCATTGGGCTGAAGAACTATCATCGGTATATGGAGCATGCGAACAACACCAAATCGATCAACAAACTACACACCATTTTTCATGGTATACGGAGCTGAAGCCATGCTACCCGAGGACGTCAATTTTAGTGCCCCACGAGTAGTCGCGTACAGCGAAGAAACCTCCAACAAGGCACTCGCAGAAGACATGGACGCGCGGGATGAGATCAGGCACATCGCACTCGCACGATCCGCAGTCTATCAGCAATCGCTGCGCAATCACCATAGTCACCGCATACGCCACAGATCTTTTGTGGTAGGTGACCTGGTATTGCGACTCAAGCAAAAAGAGGGACAAAAGCTAGAGCCACCGTGGGAAGGACCCTTCATCATACACGAAGTCATCCCAGGACGCGCCTACCGCTTGAAGAACCCAAAGACAGGCGGCATCTACTCCAACCCGTGGAACGTGGCACACCTCCGCAAGTTTTACCCTTAGGATTTAATCTCCTACTCGCAAGAAATAAGGCTATACCCGCCACATTGTAGCCCGAGCAAATACATGGCTTCTCAGCCATCGTAATAAAAACATGGTTTCTCAACCATAACTACAAAGACTATCCAGTCACAATCTTTATCGTTTATTTTTCCTTTCTTCACATGCTAAACAAAAGGTCACACCCCAATACATGGGGGCTACACCAAACTAGCATCAGCAAAATCTTCGAGTGATCACACTCGATAACTATTCTACAAGGTAACAAGGTACACACCTTATAAACACCTTAACTGATCGAATCAACATACAAGGTCACAAGGTACACACCTTCAAACACCTTACGACTAAACAAACAAGGTATATACACCTTACAAACTACAGCTATTGCTGAGCAGCCGCCTCTTGAAGCAATCGCTCAGTCTCCACGGCGGTCAGTCGAATAATTCGCTCCACTGCAGGTCGCACAACCTCATAATGAGGGACAAATCTATAGGTGGCCCTCGGATGTCAGAGAGTTGCGCCACAGAATTAAAGTTGACTCCAGGATGCCACAGACGAACGAAGGCAAGCGCCACCTGAGCACCACAAATGAGCTGTTGACGCATACACTCTCGAACATCACCCACTCGATGAAACAGCCTCAGCAAGCCAATCAAGCTATCCGAAAGAACGACGAAGGGGTAAAACGCCCGATGAATGGAAGAGAGGGCCTCCCAACAAGATTCAACAAAAAGTTGCGCCTGACTCGCCCGATACTTCAGGATAGCCAAGATAAAACCTTGGTTGCGGTCGGACCAGAAATCACTCGCGTGAGGTTAAGAGCTACTTGACTCATGAACAATACTATTGTCCACCCAGTGACCCTCACACACCCCATCAGGTTCAACAACTTCATGGACAACAAGCGCGTCAAAACAAAAGCAGGAATCAGCAAAAAATCACTCGGGGGCTCGTGGAACTTATAATAAGAAAATTCCCTTCGCAACGCTCGCCAGCTCCTCCATCACAAATTGCTCGCGCTCCGCAACAAGTTTCTGCTTCGACTTGGAAACATCCGCCACGCCCTGCAGAACGTTGAGTCTACGCTCACCATCCGTGACACGGTCATGTAGTGAAGCCAGCATACTAGCAGCCGCAATCAACAGCTCCGTCGAAGGAGAAACTCCACTCGACGAACCTCCGCTGGAATCCACCACCTGGAAAGAACAACGAAGTTTTAGAGACATAGTCATACCCCCACTCGATTATATACCACACAAAATCTTCGAGTGCTCGGGGGCTACTCCCATCGGGAGAATACAAAGTAAGGCGCAATAATAAAACGCTGACACTTTCAAACAATCTCGATTGACAAAACAAAGTACGGGAATGCATCCCAAGGTTCATTACACATAAAAGCATACAGAAACAACGATTGATCTAAGGAACTACGGAGGTAGCTCCACTCGCAGCAGGCTGTCCTTTTTGCCCAGCGCGAGAGACTACCCAGGAAAGCGTCTTCGCAAGCTTCCCTGCACGGTCGCCAAAAGGTCGGAGCGCTACCTTTTTGCCCTGCGCGTCTCGAGGAAGCTCTGGGTACACCTTCTTCAGGTCACCTGAGACGCTATGCGCCAGGGTAAACTGGATAGCCGTCTTGGCCCGACCCTCGGTCTGCGAAAGGGAGTACTCCCAGAGGGGATCATCCTCGCCTAGGAAAGCTCGCAGGAGGCCACCAAGAGTCGGCGGAACCGACACATCCACAAGCAGGCGTTCGTGCAGTTGCGTCAGCACTTGGCAGCATCACGGATAAGGAAGCATGCCTTGTTCACATGCTCCTGCAGCTGGATGCACGCGTTAGAGAGGGCGTCAAGTCGAACCCCTCCGGGTAGCTCCAGCCCAACTCCAATAGCACCTAAACAAAGACGGAGCAGATAAACATCATAAAAAGAAAAGGACGGGACACAATCGAAAGAAGTTCAAATGTGACTCACCAGCTAGCTTCTGAGCCAAGGGACGGAGGACGCCGACCAGATCACTGGCGTGCTTCACACTCGCCTCCTCCAGCCGCTTCAGGGCATCCTGGGCTTCCACAAGACTGTCGGCCGAGCGCTTGCGCGTGGAATCCAACTCCTTTCGAGTAGACTCCAACTCCTTCTCAAGGTTTTTCACCCGAGAGGAAGCCTCTGCCTTCTCGGATTTCAAGCGATTAACCTCATCTTCAGTATAAAGGGCGTGATTAAAACAACAATCGCGACCAGGATAAAATGGTGAAGGAAAAAGGCGTGTGGCAGCTTACTTTGAAGGGAGAGGCCATCCTGGACGAGCTGGTCGCGCTCTCCCTGAAGAGAAGCACCATCCGCCTCGGCCAAAAGAAGTCGACGCCCAAAAGCAGCAAGGAAATCAAGAAGGGCCTACAAAAAATTCCGAACAAGAGTTAGAGAGATATCACTTGATCACATACACGACTGTACACAGTCAAGTATAGCCTCGGGGGCTACTCCCATCGGGAGCACTGTCGTGCACCCGATGAAAATCAAAACCAAGAAACAGAACAAAAAAGAAAAATCTCGACTTGAGTCCATGGTCAACTGCAAGCAATTGACCATAGACTCGGGGGCTACTCCTATCGGGAGCACTGCCTGCACCCGATAAAAGAAAACAAGCCAGGCAGGTTGCAAGAAAGAAAAACATGCTTTACCTTGCCCTGAGCGGTGGACAAGGGATCTGCTGAGCTAGCCGAGATCTCCCTGCTCGCTGACGCCCCGACATATCTAGGACGTCCATCCGCAAAGTCGGGCATCTCGTACTCCGGAATGTCGACTGCTGGGCTCGGAGGTCTTCGAGTGAGGTCTGCAGCTGGAGCGGGATCCACGGCGTCCTCTTTCCTCTTCACGGATGGAATCGAAGAAGCAAAATGGCTGCGCTGATGGTCGCAAGACTACTGCAGAAGATAGAATCAGAAGAGAAAAACCAAAAGGGGGAAGAAAATTCGCGACAAAGGAGAGAACATGCGGAACTTACTCATCCTCGTCATCATCGTCAAGATTGTCTAGGTTCCAGGCGGTGGAGATCCTCAACTGGTGGATGACGGGAGGAAGCACATTGAGATGAGTCCATCTTGAAGAGGCTCAACCCCCTCGACATGCTCGTCACTCAAGCAGTTGTCCTTGGAAGTGACCTCATCCTCCTCCGGCTTGCGACGCTTGCGACGACGAAGTTGCTCGTTATCCGACTCTTCCTCCTTGTCCATCTCCTCCCATTCAGAGCTTGAGTCAGCATCCGCGACGCTGGCCTCAAGAGGAGCTTCAACGTTGCTCGCCAAAAGATCTGAGACATCATCCGCAGACACTGGCGGGTAACACGTCGCCACATCCTGATTCTACAAAGGCAAATATAAGAAGAAGAAGGGTTTCAATCGACGAAAACCTGAGCAAGAAAAAAAAAAGCAAAGGAGAAGATTAGGGAACTCACCTCAGTCGGGGGGTTCTCTGCTTCGAATGGGTTGAGAGGGCACGCCGAGTAGCCCTCTCCCTTCTTCAAGTTGGTGATAGTCACGATCTTCTTGTCTTCTGCATTCGAAAGAATATCGTCGCACACACGGCTCCGATGGTTGATGCCCGTCTACTCCCACATGGTGGTCGACCTCTCTTGAAGAGGCTCGACCCTCCGGCACAGAAACACACCCGATAGTTGTATCCCGTTCAGCGGAGTCCCCAGCTCCTTGTCGCGGAAGCGCACCACCTTCGCGAGTAGAGGGGTGACGACCTCGATTTCTTCGGCTGAGAGCGAATGCATTCAAGACTTCCGTCGCTTAAGAACATCGAATGGCTGGAATACTAGAACGCCACCCGCGCTGTCATCCACGACGTAAAACCACTTTCGGCGCCACCCCTGGGCCGAGTCGACGAAGTTCATCTCCAAGTAGGGGACGTCTGAATGGACAACGACGTCGCCTAGGGGGGGGGGTGAATAGGCGATTAAAACTTTTCCGGTTAAAGCTTGCTAAATGCGGAAATAAACTAGGTGTTTAAATTAACAAGCATACAACCTAAATATTCTAGGGTCAACTAGATGAACCAACAACTTATGCTAAGCAAGACAAGTAACAAGGTGATAGCAAGATATATAACTTCAAGCTCGAAGGCTATCACAATGTTAATTGCATAAGTAAAAAGCTCGGGTATAGAAATAACCGAGGCACACGGAGTCGAAGATGTATTCCCGAGTTCCTCCCACAAAGGGGAGTACGTCTCGTTGGAGGGGTGTGAGCTCACCACGAAGGCCTACTCAACGCCACAAAGGCCTCACCCTATTCTCCGATGAACCCCGCCACAAAGGCCTAGTTCACCTTCCACTATTGGCAACCTTCAAAGCCGAGGCACGCATCCACAACTCAATTGGAGGCTCTCGGTGTCACCACAATCTTGGGGCACTCATCCACAACTCAATTGGAGGCTCCCAAGAATACCACAAGTTGTCTAGGGTCCAAGACCCAAGAGTAACAAGCTCACAAACTTTCAACTTCCACGAATCCTCGTGGAGAGAGCAAACCGACGCAAATGGCAAGAGCACAAGTGCTCAAATCCTTCACTCTCGAATTCCAACAAAGCAACGAATGCTTATGTGGGAATAAGAGAGGAAGAAAAATGGAGGAGAAACTCCAAGAACTCCAAGATCAAGATCTACTAAGTTTCCCTCACTAAGAAGGAAGATGGATTGGTGGAAATGTAGATCTAGATCTCCTCTACCTTCTCCCTCAAAGATATGCAAGAATCATAGGAGGGATTGGGAGAGGGGCAAGCTTTCCAAGGTCAACAATGGTGGGAGAGAGAGGATATTTCGTGCTTAGAAGACTTGGAGACCAATGGGGAAGAAAGCCCCCTTAAATAGGTCCCCACAAAAACTAGCCGTTTGTGTGCAGAGTAGACCGGAATATCCGGTTCAAAACTGGACCAGAATATCCGGTCTGACCGGAATATCCGGCCCGAAGTGAATAATCCGGAACAAATAATCCGGCCCATGCCAGTGTGAAATATGGTCCGAAAATTGCCCAAACCGGAATATCCGGCATGCCCCGAATAATCCGGTTCACTCCAGAAAGTTTTGACTCCGGTCCTTAGCCGTTTTCGAGCAAAAACTCCACAACCGGAATATCCGGTTTGAGATGAATATTCCGGTTCCAAATAATCTGGCTCATCTCTGTCCTGAATATGGACCAAAACTATCCTAACCGGAATATCCGGTTGCCCGGAATAATCCGGTTAGAATAATCTGGTTGAGTTCTGAAACAGAGAGGCTGAACTAGAAACCCCATAACTTTTGCAAATGAACTCCGAATGAGATAAATCCAATTGCGTTGGAAAGATAACAGCAAGGAGTATCCAAATAAAAAGTATGGAGAAGTTACCACACATGGAAGGTACGGGAACATTCTCAAAGACGAACGGAATATTTTCACCACCGAAAACGTAACAAGTTTTTCTTACGAAATCCGTTTTCGAGAAACCAAGGCTTGTCATGAAGATCACGACAAGCACTAAAACCCAAAGGAGACAAAAGCGAAATAAGAACCAAGAAAGATGATATGCAAAGTATGCAGATGTTTGAGCTCTCCATAACGATCCGATCAAGTTACTCACTTGAGAGCCCCTCTTGATAGTACGACTATCTATCCTATAACCCGGTCTCCCAAAGATACCAGACCGGTAAAATAGAAAACCTATCAAGATTATACCTTTGCCTTGAGCATTCCACTTGAGCTAGATGATGACGATCTTGACTCTCTCAAGTTGGATCTTCTTTCTTGATTGCGCTTGCTAGCACAAACTCCGCTTGATGAAGACTTGCAAGTTGCTCCCCCATACACCATTATGGGAGTGACTAGCTCCCCCATACACCATTATGGGAGAGACCCTTCGGCAAATCTTCACAAGGCAACAATCTCCAAAAGGGTGACAGGCATCAAGCATTGGATATCTTCTAGATGCTTCACTTGAGCTTCCATGTCAAGCTAGATGACAAACACCGCTTGACGACGACATAGATCATGGGCTATATGAAATATTCCTTTTGGTTCATGCCCATGGAAAGATACCTAACCACACATAGAGATGCGACACACACATATCATGGGTTAGTTCACAAAGCTATATTGACAATTGCTTACCATACCATGAGATACACAATCCCACTTGGTACAACTTGTAGCTTTGTGTGTTGATCGCTTGCTTGATCAACCTTGTATCTTTGCTTCTCACTTATAAAGATGATGTCTTGAAGATGATAATGAAAGATCACCTAATCCTTTTCTTCAAGACATACTAGCAATAAGATCAACTCAAACCAAGACCATTCTTCATATAAATCCATAAATATAACAATGGCCATCAAGGAAGCTAATAGAGTTCAACACATGAACTCCATTATTTCCTATGGACAAGATCTACAAGGATAACTCAATGCAAACATTAGTCCATAAGGATTGTCATCAATTACCAAAACCACATATGGGGGAACCATGCGCTTTCAACGTCCTTGTTTTCTTGGATCCCAAAGCCTCCGGTCCTCAGCGGCTCCCAACTTTTTCGCCTGGCTGTTTCTTCTCTCAAAAGATCCACACTTTGAAGATGGCCTTCCACAGCCCCCAGTGCAGGCGGATGCCGAGGAAGCACTCACAAAGCCCGATAAAATACGAAATATGGTGTATCACGTTTGGAGAAAGGTCGTGCAGTTGTATGCCGTAGACATACAGCAGCCCGACGAGAAAGGGATGAAGAGGGAAGGACAAACCTCGGGCAACATGCTCAAAGAATGTGACGTGCTCGTTGGAGAGGGGGTTGGGCATATCCTCCTTCTTCGCGGACATCCGAACGCGTTTGGAGCCCTCAGGAGGGAGCAGCCCCTCCCTTTGCATCTCGATGATGCTCTTCTTCGTAGTGTTCGACGGGCGCCAATCGCTCGTCCTCTTCGCCGGGCCCGCCATGGACGCGCTCGCCACCTCCTTGCCGGACGCCACTACGCCGCGCTTCTTGGCGCCTGCCATTGGGAGTTGTTTCGTGCTCACATGAGAGAAGGTGTGCGCAGGGGAGGAAGGAGACGAATGAGAGTCGGGAAAGTTACTTTTCCCCTAAGGCCAAATATTTATACCCGCGCCAGGCCGATCTGAGTCGCTGATTTGCAAGCGTGGAACTCATCACAACTGCCACGTGTGAAGCAGAAACGAAGAGACGGGGGAGGTTACTCCCGCACGATCTTTTACAAAAGGATCGTGCATATTTACAACACGGCCAGCGGATTAACCGGAGCACGACCGCTCGTTTCCTGTCAAAAGGCTACCAAGGTGGGCCCCGCGCGCTCCACATCCCATCGGGAGCATGCGAGTGGGTGGTGACGTCACTAAGTACCTCACGACAGGAAAACTCTTCCATATGAGCATTAGGACGTGAAATCTCTTTCGCATGGGCACCCTAACACGAAATTTCTTTCGTATGGGCATTCTGACACGAAATCTCTTTCGTATAGATATATTGACACAAAATTTCTTTTGTATAAACTTCATAAACGCGAAATCTTTTTCGCACAAGATCAGGGAAACAAAGATTCCCTCACTCGAAGAAATGCAGAACATAGCACTTATAGTGCAACCGAGGTAAAATCGCGAGTATGCGGCTCCCGCAACTCTACCTCACGATGTACTTACACATTTTTTAAAATCCTAGATCGTTCGGCCGACTAGGCACATTTGAATGCCGTATTCTTTCGAGTAAGAAGGTAAGACCCAAGGATCTCTCCTGTGGGTCTGGAATTGCACTCGAGCTGCGTCCTCTAGTAAAATTTCCGTGTCAACAACACGAAGAAAAATCCTAGCGGACGCGTCGGGTACCCATTTGTTAAAGGTTTAGTTCGACTCGATAAGACATCCACAGCCCAGTCGCAACGATCACCTCGCCGAGTTAGAGTCGGAGGTCTTGAATTCGTGTAGGCCAGAACTGTCTTTGCCCTAGATGCAATTAATTGGCTATGATCTTTTAGGAGAGCCAAGCGAGTGAGCCGCACCCTTCTGCGAAAATAGCCAACACAAGGCAGATTTACCACTCGATGCTTGAGTACGTGAGCGCGTCGCGCGCAGGGTATACACCCTTGAAACCAGGCGATTGAATGACCAGTTGAGAAATCAAAGAACGAACTTTGAGTGCTTACCCGACTTTTCTCAGTCGAATAAACACTCGGGGGCGACTGACGTGGGGATGACTCCTGGACCTATCGGGTGAGCCTACCCGGTCCAAGGCCCAAGAACTAGGCCCAAAGCAAGGCACTATCCCGTTGTTCTAGAAGGCCCAGCAGAAGCCCACCCGCAAGACTTGTGGGTCAAGAAGGAAAGCTCCTACCGACCTAGAACTAGGGTTTGTAACCCCCTCGGACATGGTTTGAGACCTAGCCACCGATAATAGGCTAGGAGAATCACCGGGGGGGGGACCCAATCTACTTTTTACCACCATAGCCTTGAGATTGATTTGAATCTCTCGACTTAGACACCCACCATTGTAACCGATCTACCGAAAATACAGATCGCAAGAGCAGGAGTAACGGTTTTACCTCTACGAGGGCCCCGAACCAGGGTAAATTGTACCCCCTGTTAGCCGACAATTGTCACCAGCGCCTATTCTTGTCTTAACGAAACCCTACCGGATCATCCGAGGGACTTGTCGAGATGACTAATCGACAGATATGGTCAATGTTACAAATTTGATGTATGAGATGATCTCTTTTGTAAATTATTGACATACCGGTAGGATCCAATATAGTTGTCTTATTATCTATGGCATGCGTGTTGTATATCATATCCATGTGATATGTTGTAATTTTGATGGACAATCAAGATGGGGGTGCCATGGAACTTGGTGCCACACCGGTGGAATGATGGAGATCATACCATGATGCACAAGATGGAGATCAAGTGCAAGACCGACCATATCATATCACATTATCCATGAATGTGATGTTAATACTTTTTATGCATCTTATTTTACTTAGATCGCGATGGTAGCATTATAAGATGATCCCTCTCACTTAATATCAAGATAATAATGTGTTCTTCCTTAGTATGCACCGTTAAGAAAGTTCTTCGTTTTGAGACACCACGTGATGATCGGGTGTGACAGATGATACGTCATAAACGTATCCTTAATTTCTGATGTTCCATGTTGTTTTCTTATTGTTTCTCACATGTTTGCTATACACTTTATTTCATTTTATCGATTTTTTGGGCTAACCTACTAACAAGATGCCATAGAGCCAGTTCCCTGTTTTCTGATGTTTTTAGTTTCACAAAAGTTGTTCTGGAATTCTCGGAATTGGAAAATTCGAAACCCGGAAGTCTTAGAATTCCTGAAGGTTCCATGGAGTCCTGAAGAGACCCGGAGGGGGGCCTCAGAAGGCCCACAACATAGGGCGGCGCACCCCCTTGGCTGCGACATGGGGTGGTGAGGGCACCCCGGCCTCGACCGCCTTTTCCCTTTCGCCTATTTATTCCTCCTGAGACGTAAACCCTAAATATATTCTACTTTGTCCCGAAAAACACCTAACACCACCGTCATCGTCATCCCGAGATCGAGAGGGTTCTCGAGCTCTCCCCGGCACCCTTCTGGGAGGGGAATTCATCACTGGAGGGGTCTACACTACCATGCCCTCCTCCGAAGTGATGCGTGAGTAGTTCATCCCTGGACTACGGGTCCATAGGAGTAGCTAGATGGTTGTTCTCTCCACTTTGTACCCCATGTTTAGATCTTGTGAGCTTCCTAACATGATCAAGATCATCTTTATGTAATGCTACATGTTGTGTTTTCTGGGATCTGATGAATGTTGAATGCTATGTCTTCTGATTATCAATCTATCATGTTATCTTCATGCATATGTTATTTATGATCTTGCATGCTCTCCGTTATTAGTACATGCTCTGGCAAGTAGATGCTAGTAACTCCAAGAGGGAGTATTTATGCTCGATAGTGCGTTCATCCCTCCTTTGCATCTATGCTCGAGTGACAGAAACATGACGGATGGAGGATCTGTTGTTTCCATTAGGGAGAAAACAACAATGCTTTGTCTAAGGATGATTTTATTGTTTACATTACACACTTTCCTTACCGCAATTATCTGTTGCTTGCAACTTAATACCCAACGTTTGTTCGGATGATACTCGGAGGGTGGATTATTAGTCATAGATGCAGTTGGATGACGGTCTATGTATTTTGTTGTAATGACCGCATGAATCACATAGTAATATTTATGTCTTGCATATGCACTACGGTGCATCCTTCATTTATGTCAATTGCCCAGCTGTAATTTGTTCACCACACATGTTATTTATCTTTCACGGTGAGACACCACTAGTGAACTGTGGACCCCGATCCATTTTCCTCATATTGATAAAACACCTACTGCTTTCATACTGTTCCTACTGTTTTTCTGTTCATCCAAGCATATTTTTAGAAGACTCAAGAATCTAAGCTTTGGGATGCCCAAGGCATCCCCTTCTTCATCAACCATCTATCAGGTCACTTCTCGTGAAACTATATTTTTATTCAGTCACATCATATGAAGTTTACTTGGAGCGTCTGTTTGTTTTTTGTTTGTTTTCCTTTGTTTTTTACTTGCTGCAATAATATCATTGACCCTAGAATTCTTTGTTTGGGAGAGAGACACTGATGCACCCAAAATGCATCTACTTTTCCAAGCACTTTGCGTCGTATTTCTCTCCGGAGTCCCCCCATAATTGAATAAATCTGCAGAATCTGACGCTGTTTTTAGCAAAATTCTTCTTTCCGTCTATTTTCGCAGGACTTTTCACAGGGGACGAAAACCACGTAACTTTTTATGGAAAAGAAGGGGAATGAGCACCAGATGGGGCCGGGGGGCCACCCGAGGGCCAAAAGGGGGCCCCACACGCGGCTAGATTCCTTGGCCGCGTGGGGTCACCCCTTTTGGGCCCAGATGGCCCACTCCGGCTAGGTCTTCGACGTACCCCTCCATATATACGAGAAACTGACGGGTTTCGAAGGAGAGGGCTGTTCGCGAAACAGAGCACCGCCGCCACCACGATCTTCGATTTCGGAGTTAGATTGATCCGGGATTTCAGCCCCGGAGGTGGAATTCGAGGGGCTTCGTCACCATCATCATCACCACCATCATCTCCATCAACCATGAGCTCCATCACCCCTCCATGTGTGAGTAGTTGCTGTAGGCATGTGAGGTGTGAGGGGTTTTGGATGAGATTAATCATGTAATTGCTACCCGGTATGCGGGATCTAGGGGTTTGTCTTGAGAATTCTTATGTCTTATGTTGATGCACTATTGCTAGGCTTAATGATTGTTACTAGGGCCCAAGTGGCATGATTTCAGTACTGAACTTACATTGCTACATCATATATTTGAGTTTGGTATCTATCTGCAATGTGTATTACCTGCTATTATGTTGAACCTGCGAACCCTAAAGTGACAACTAGGGAAAACAAGGAGGATATGTTCTAGTTTGAGGATTATGTGTGTTCATGGAGTGTTAATGCGTTGGTCCGGGCTATTCGAAAGGGTAGACCTTAATTACCTGTAGTTCCAAATTGGCCCCGGTGAAATGGGCAGGTAGGACAATAGGCTTTGTGCAAATTCTCTTCGTTAGTACGCACAATAATTTACAGAACACACAACTACATAAAACTGAGATAGAGAAAGGCCCCGCTGCTAGCAAAACATTATTACATGATCAATCTTATCCGTGCAACACCCCACTATCACCTCATGCCTGCGTTTTAGTCTCTGGTTTACTTTCACTCTTTTCCGGTGAAAACTGGGAAAACACTTGCTCTCCATTTACTTTCTATTTGTTTACTTTCACTGCATTATTACACTCACCACTCTCGCTGCAAGTTTGTTGATACACAGGTGTGGTTGGGAGTGACATCCCAATTGCTAAAGTCTCACCGGTATTCTTGTGTTCCCACTCAGTCGAACTACAAATTTGGGTAATACTTCCCATTGAAGACTACGATTGATCTCCTGCACTTGGGAGCCATCAAGACTGTTTTCTGGCGCCGTTGCCGGGGAGCCTAGCTTTATTGGTAAGACCACTTGTTATTGTCTACTTGCTGCACTTTCTTGTTCCCTACAATGGGAAAGGGAAAGGACACTTTGAAGGAGGTAATGCCTTCGACTACTCGTTCTGGTAATGATTTGCCTAGTAGACCAAACTTTTCACCTAATATTGTTTCTACTGTGGCTGCTAAGAAAAAGAAAGGAATAGTTGGTAAATCACCATTGTCAAAAATGTCTACTAGTACATCTAATGATCAAACACTTGATAATGTAGACAAAGAACTAGCTTCTGAAATTCCTGAAACTATTGAAACACCTGAGGCAAATGAAACACCTGAAACAACTGAAATTCCTGAATCTTCTGTAGATGAAAATGTAGAACTTGAGCTAGAAAGAAATGAGACTCGTAGAGAGTATGAATATGGGGCCTCTTCTGAAGAAGAAGAAGCATTTATTGAGGCCTTTATATCACCTGCTTATACAAAACTTGATAAATTCTCTATTTATGATGATGCATCTCTTGGAAACTGTTTTGCTGCTACTAGGAATTTGTGTTGCCCAGCTATTAGAATTAGAGATAAAGATTATGAATTCAATGTTAATCCTGAGATAATTGAGATAGTTGAGAAGTCTAGATTCTGTGGAAAGGATGAGGAGTCTCCTCTTGATCATATTGCTGAATTGCATGATTTATCTACTACATTTGGAAATGATGAAATCCGTCAACATTATTTATTCTTAAAATTGTTTCCTTTTTCTTTGGGTGAAGATGCTAGAGTTTGGTATAATCGTTTAGGACCTGCATGTATTACTAGTAAGGAAGAATGCTTGCAATTGTTTTTCAATAAATATTTTCCTGCTGAAAGGATACATGCATTAACTGTTGAAATTGGCAATTTTAAACAAGATAAGAAAGAGAGTCTACCCCAAGCTTGGGGGAGATTTGGTAAAATGTGTAAGAAATGTCCTGGTCATGGTTTTAAACCTCATGAATTTCTTGATATATTCTATAATGGACTAATGGGGGAAACAAGAGACTACCTTGATAGTATTGCAGGGAATATCTTTAGGGACAGAAGTGTTGATGAAGCAATTGAATTACTGGAGTCTATTCTCGAGAATGAAGCTGATTGGAACATTGAGGAGATAGATAAAAATGAGACACTCCCAGAGAAGAAAGGAGGTATACTCGAATTGAACCAAGAAACAATGGCTGAAGCTTCCAAGGATATTAAATAGAAGGGAATTAAAACCTCTCATCTCAAGGAATTATCTGAAATGGGTATTAAACTTCCTACTGATGAACCATGCTTTCCAATTCAAGTGAACTCTATACTCCCTATGGAAGGTAATGAGGAGGTAACAACTCATGTTGATGTCTCTTATGTTAACAATTTTGCTTATCATGATAATCCTGAGGAGCGTAAAATTAGAATGACTATCATGGAAAACCATCATCAAATTAATTTCCTCCGTGAAAATTTAAATTCTAGTGTAGGGGAAGTTAAAAGAATTGTTAAACATTGTGAAATGATGAACAATCAAGTTGAGCAAATGATTTCTTTACAAAATCAATTGTATGAAAATCTGAATAAACAAAAACAATTATGTGGAGTTAATAGAAGGGGAGGTGCAAGCACCCAGGATCCTGATTATCCTGATGATCATCCTAAAAGAAAAGAGCAAGTTGCTCTTAAAGATAAATCTTTTGCAGGAAAATCTCCCAATGAAAATGAGCATGATGATGACTCCAATGAGCAGGACAAGGATATTTCTATTTCTGATGCTGAAACTGAGGATGATAATAATGAAGAAGAAGAATCATCTCCACCAGATATTGAACAACATGATGATAATAATGAAGAAGCTGCTGGTAAGGAGGATCCTCAACCTCCTATTGAGAAGACCAAGAAGAAGAAGAAACCAAATAAAGATAAGTTAAAGGTAAAGAAAGGGATCCATGGGTACAAAGACCCATTCCATATCCCCAAGAGGTATCAAAAACAAAAGATGAAGAGAGGTATGGGAAATTTTATGATATGATTAAGAATATGAAATTAGAGATTCCACTTATTGATGCTATTAAGAATCCTCCATATTCAAAATACATGAAAGATATTGTCACTAATAAAAGAAAGATACCTACTGATGCTATTACTGCTATGCTTGCTGATTATTCATTTAAAGGAAAATTGCCTGAAAAACGTGGAGATCCTGGTATTCCTACTATTCCTTGCAAAATTAAAGAAGCATATGTGAAATATGCATTATCTGATTTAGGAGCTGGTGTTAGTGTCGTGGGATAATCACGGCAGACGTTACCAGGGGTAACTTATCTTGGAGTAAATCGACTCTGGTGTTTGGGAGAGGGTTTTGCTCAGGGGAAATCATGGTGATGAAAACGATCTGGTAGCCGGCAATCAAGTCGCCGAGTCTCCGACCTAGATTTATTATCTCAACTCTGGTATTACAAAGGATACTCGAATAGCTAGTGAATCTCGTGTGTCTAATCTAACCCTAGGAGCCGGCTTATATAATATCCGGATCCCCTGGCTTCCTGTCCAAGGTACACTCGGAGTCCTACCTGGGCACCGCTTACAAACCCTAAGTTTCCTTATCGAAACCCACAATCCGGGTTACGAGGCCTACACTCTTGGGCCTTCTAGAAACTCTTTTTCCCTAAGCCGGGTCTTGCGCAGCTCCCTTTGGGCCGAGTTACTCCTTGGCGTTAGCCTACCGGGTTATCATCCCTCCATCAGTAGTCCCCAGAATAGCTTGGGCTTCACGAGATCCTCCTTGAAGCGCATGCTATTCCCTGCAAAAATAACAAACATACAAATTCATAAAAGGCCGGGTTAGGTTGCTTTGATACACAGCTAGGCCTAACTCCTCAGGTGGTCCATATAACAACCCGGCTTTCTTCGAGTCCACCTTCATTTTCCCGGGTCAACACTCCGAGGAAAACACAGAAGACCCGGCTCACTTTGTTCGCTAATTAGTCCGGATATCACGGAAACGATTTACTCGATCTTTCCCGGATATCCCGCACGGGCACTTAACTGCTTATCCCAAAAAATCCGGGCGGGTATCCCTCCCCCCGAAATTTTTGGCTCCCGCTCGCTGGTCTAGGTCTCCCCACCCGCACTTATAAATACGCGCCTAAGGGGTAACCCTAAAACAGTAGGCCCATTTCCCCCATCTTCCTTAGCTCCTTCATCCTCAACCTCCTCCGGTGCACCTTGCTCCAGCTCACAGCCGCGCCGCCACGGAGCCCACGGAGGAGCAGCCGGAAGCGAGCCGCCGCCGCCTGCGCTCCGCTTCCGCCCGCGCCGCGCCGCCGTCAACCACTGCCGCCGCGCCCTCGAGCTGCACACCGGGAGATCCAGAGGGGCACCGCAACTGCGTCATTTGCCGCCGCCGCAATCTCCTCCAAGCTCCACCGGTGAGTTCCGCGCATCCATGAATCTTACTCTCAAGCTCTACTCAAACTAGATTAGATCTTGGTTCCGCCTTATAGATGGCTTTCTTGCCCCGCAATAATCAAGTAGTCCATGTTCCGTTTCTTCCCAATCAGTATGTAAGTTAGATCAATAGTATACCTCCATTAATCGTGGTCACAAATTTCTCGGTAAATCTCTAAGTCTAGATCCAATCTGCCAAAGATTTTCCGCAACTCTCTTTGATACTCGGATAACCTGTAATTTCTGGATCTTCTTGGTTGCTCTTTGATTAACCGGACAATCGGTCATTTCCGGGTCTTACTTACTCACACTCTGCACTTTTTATCTCCTGTTTTGTAGACTGCACAAATGGCACCCAAGAATAAGGGAAAACAGCCGGCGAAGGCGAGGCCGACTCAGTCCATATCCGCCAACTGGGCGAGGTCCACCATGACCAAGGCCAAGTTGGACGAGCTCGCTGAGTCGGGCGTCCTTCCGTCCCAGGAAGAGATCCACTGGCGAGTCCCGGGTGACGAGACCCGGCCCACACCCGGCTCTAATGAGGTAATCTGTTTCGTTGAACACGTGATCCGGGGATTTTGTCCCCCTGGTCACTCTTTTTTCCGCGAAGTTCTTAGCCACTATGGCCTCCGAGTTTTTGACATAGGGCCCAACTCTATGTTAAACATCACCCATTTCATCGTTCTTTGCGAATCTTATCTATGCATCCCCCCAAACCTCGCTCTTTTCCTGGAATTGTTCCAATGCAAACCGTGCCGCGAAAGCGGTGACGGGGCCCTTCTGGCTTGCGGCGGTGTATCAATCCAGAGGCGGAAAAATTCGCCGATCCGACTCTTAGCTTAAACTCCCATGTTAAGCACTGGCAAAAATCCTTCTTCTACTGCCGGGACACCTCCCCACCCGGCGAAAAGAGATTGTCGGGTTTCTCGGAGGGCCTTCTAGATCTTTCCGACACTTTCAACGCCTTCGCCTCTGAGTCGGATAGGGAGTCCATCCAGCCCTACTTAGCCAAACTAGCTGTCCTTTCCACCGAAGGTCTCCTTGGGCTCAACTTAGTCAAGACTTGGGTGAACTTCCGGATCCAGCCTAATGCCATCCGGCCCAAGCTGATGTCCGACTATTCCGGGCACGTCACGGATGCGCTCTGCTACTCTTCGAGGAACTATCCGGCTGGTGATACGAACAAGATAATCAAGAGCTTCTTGACTCAGAAAGCGGAGGTGATCCGGAATATAGCCGGCTTGGAGCCATACACTCGCGATAACCCGGCTCCTGCAGTAAGATCCGGCCTTTACTTTTCTGTCCTTGTACTTTTACTTGATGCAATCACTAACCCTTTTCTATCACATCTTTATTTCAGGCAGGCAGCGCCTTCTGGAACATCGAGACTCCCCCCACCTCCGAAAACCCGGAAGAGGAAGAAGAGCCGGCTGCCACCGATGAAGGTATCATCCGGGTTTCAATCATCTTAACTTCTGTTACTTTGCTCTCCCATATTTTCTCTTTTTCCGACTATGCATTTGTTCCTTTCAGGGATGGAGGATAAGGATGAAAAGGAAGACCCGGAGGAGACCGAGAGTGACGAGGACGAGGCAGAACCGGAAATTGTGGTTGGGGCCAAGAGGAAACCCCGGGGGGTTGTATTCAAGGTTCCATATTCCTCCATGTCCTCAAAACGGTATTCTTTTGCTAATATGCATGAGCTTAATCAACAATTATCCAATTCACCACACTTGAAGGACCCGCCTCCAGCCAAGCGCAGGGTAACCCGGAACTCCCCGGGTGAGGATCCCCTCAACCCGGGTATCCCCACGTCCCCAGTTCGCCGTGCCGGTACTTCCCAATCTTATCCTTTCGATTTACCTCAAAGATATCCTTCTCCCAATCACCCCTTGTGCGGAAAACTCCGAGTCTCACTTTCTCAATCTTTATCAGCCTCGTCCGGGTCTAGCAACGAGCTTCCGCCGGACTTCGTGGTGAAAAATACTCGGTAAGCCATATTTCTTGCTATTTGATACACTGGTACTTTCGATAACCTTTGCTCATTAATACTAACCATTTATTCTTTTACTTTCCTTAGCGCCCAGGTCACGATCAGTGACCCGGATGACATGGACATGGATAACCCGGCAACGGAGAAGCCGGTTGATGATATGAACACCACAACTGGGGGCGCTGAGGAGGAAGAAGACCAAGGGAAGGACCCGCTGACAGACCCGGCCAGACAGGAGGCCGAGTCTCCCAACCCCCCAGATGGACCCAGGGATGACGACGTCGAGGTTGTGGGCGCAAGGATGGGTGATCCCCATCCTGATACCCAGGCAACCCGGGTCTCCCCCCCGAGGCAGGAAAAGACTCCTCCTCTGTAACATCCCAAGTATGAAAACAACCTTTAGAATGTTTGATTCTTGTTAATTTATGTTTTGCATCATGTCATCATAAGCTTTGCATTGTTTCCCATTTGTTTTCCCTTGTTTTCCATTTGATTTTCAAACCAAATTTCAAATTTTTGTTTCATACTTGTTTTCTTACAATGTTTCAAATAAAAATTACAAAACAAACCAATCATTTGTTCCATTAAACTTGAAATCAAAAACTTTTAATTTGCTTAAGTTTCATTTATTCAATTAATACCAAAAATTGCTCAATTCATTTGAATTTTCCAAATAGCAAATAAATTCAAATTTTTGAAAAACAAAAGTTTGCACATTGGTGCTTTCACAATAAATAACTTATAAACATTTTTTATCTAATTTTTCGAACCCCAAAACTATCCTTTTCTTCCCTTTTTCTTTTCAGCAAAAAAAAAAAATAGAAAGAACAAAAAAATAAAAAGGAAAACGGCTGGGGAAGGCAGACTGGGCCAAGCCCAGCCCACCTAACCCCAGCGCGCGCGCGCAGCAGGCCCGCGGCCCCCTTCTCCCTCCTCCGTACGGCTGGCGTCAGCTGACGCCAGCGCGCACGCAGCAGAGCAGCTCCACCTGCTCCCTCCCTACTTTTCCTCCCCTATTTCTAGCCCCGAGCACCCCAAACCCTAGCCCTAGCTTTCTTCTTCCTCCCTGCCGCCGCCAGTTCCTCTCCTCCTTCTCAGATCTCCTCCATTCCTCTTCTGAATCTTCTGAATTTTTCCGGTGAGCTGCCATGGCCGGAGAGTGATGGGGTGGTTGTAGGGGTTGTGGTCGTTGTCGAGCTTCCGCGAGCACGGGAACATGAACATCGCGCCGTCCTCGTCCTCCTCGCTTCATCGACAGAGCCCGGGAGGCGTCCGATCGTCGCCGCCGTCCACCTCTCTGTCGCCGTCGTCGTCCACCTTCCCCGAGCTCGAACACCTTCTTCCTTCCCCGCGGTGAGCAGCGCTCCCTCCTATCCCCTCTCTGCTTCCTCGTGTCGACCACGCGCACGTCCACAACACCCTAGCACGCACCACGGGCAGCAGCAGCGCGTAGATCACCGCCGGCGACCACCGCATCACCGTCAAGGTTCAGAAAGCCTGAACCTTTTCGACAGTTTCAGTTAACTGTCGATGCGTAACCTCAAAACCACGCGCGCGCATCTGCTATCACCAATCGATCCACACCGTAGTGGTTGCATCCAACGGCGCGCAACGCCCGCGTCGCGGGTTCGATCCCCCCCGCACGCAGAATAAAACCCTTTTTGCGCGTTTGCCACGTGGGAGTGCAGGGCCCACCTGCCAGCGACCGCGGAGGCCACGCAGGCACACACACGCGCGCCACGCAGCGCCAGCTGGGCACTGGCCCACAGGCCAGTGACCCAGGGGTTGTTCTGCTGGGTAGAAAAGGTTCCCAGGGGCCTTTCTGTAAATCATTTTTCGCACCTAAGCCCCTGGACCAAATCTAAATGTTTTAAAATCACAGAATAGTCCCTGAATCTGAAATACAAATAACTCTTGTATTTCAAATCCAAATAATATAAATAAAATATGTATTCTGAACCAAATTTAATTCTCTACCTGTTTAAATCATTTGTTTTCTGTTTTGAACATTTCAAATGTTTTCAAAATTCAAATTCAAACAACTCATTTCAAATTTGGTTAAATTCATAACTAATTCAAACTTAATTCAAATGTCACATATAAAATATGTTATCCATGCCAAATTGAACCACCTCTCCAAATATAAACTTTGTTTTCTGTTTTGAATAATGAAAATTGGTTAAATAATTTAAACCTTGTTTAAATCATTTAAAATTGCTAAATTCATAACTTGGTCAAATTAAATTCTTTTTGAACAAATAAAATATGTTTTCAAACCAGAAAAGTATAAACTTTCCAAATATGAATTTTATTAAATGTTTTGAACAAATAAAAATTCAAATAAATCCATAATTGAATTAAATTCATTTAAATCTTGTTTAAACTTGTTTAATTCATTTAAATCCATTTTCAACAAATGAAACATGTATTCGAACTAAAATTTTGTGCTCTATCCAAATATGCATTTTGTTATCTATTTTGAACAATTAAAATTGGTGAAAACAACAAATGCTTGTGTAACTCCTTTAAGAAGCCAAAGTTTCATAACTTGATAAATAAAAATTTCAAACTTGGTAAACACCTTTTCAAATTGAATCTATTGTTGTTTTCTATCTGTTTTCCTCATCCATGCATCATGCTAATCAACTTCCACATGTTGGTTAATGGTAGCTCATTTAATCCAACCTTAAATTCATGGGCTTTCCATATGCAACCCAAATTGCATATGGGTCCATTTAATTATGTTACCATGTCAACTAGCTTATTTTGATGCATCAATTAAATTGTCATGCATCATCCCATGATTGTGCAGTATGCCATGTTATTGATTGTTTGTCTCTCTGCGTTGTTTGTTTGCTTCTTCTCGAATAGACGACGACGCTGAGACAGACGAGGTTTACGACACTACTTCTGAGGAGTTAGCCCAGTACCAGGCTACTGAGTTTGCAGGCAAGTATTCACTCACATGAACCATTGTGTCCTTTCCACACTGGATATCGATACTTTCCGTTGTCTATCCTGCTAGCCTTAGGATTCGTTGCTTGTGTCCCGAACCCATCACATGTTATCATGTAACCCTGATATAGCCTCACCTCCACACCTATAACCCCATTGCTTGTTGCCTGTGTCTTACTAGCATGCTTAGGGTTGTTTATGCTCGAGTCAGCTGTCCGTTATTTCTGTTACCATGTTTATCATGTTCTGGGGCTCGATGTTAAACAACAACCTGTTAATGTTTGAGGTAATGCTAATTTGATGATAAGGCACCGGCAGGAGGCCGGGTATGGTTTTGAGGCCTGCTAGTGTCGAACTCAGGAAAAGTCCTTGTCCTCTAGATCCATGATGAGCGCGCTAACCGCATGTGGGAAGCGTGTATGGGCGCCCCCCTCAAATTTGATTCGATTCACATCTCGTCCAAATCTCCTCATTTAGTTCGGGTTTTCCATTTGCCGCATGCATATGCAGGTGCGAACCCGAGGCCAGGGTGGTAACTTTTGTAGTCGGCATTTAGGGAGACACGTTCTTAGAGTGCTATGAGGGTCCCCTTTTCTTCGTGGGGCTTGATTAGCCGTGCGCTCAATTGCACGGGGTTCTTTGGGCTTGATGCGAAGAAGAGTTGGGTTGTGTTGAGTGCCTCGCTTGGTGGAAGTGCATTTCCAATATAGCGGGGTATTCTTACGTGTACGGCCAAATTGGTGCATCCCTGCAGGGTTAAATCTTCTCGAGAAGCCGTGTTGTCCGCGGTTATGGATGACTTGGTGATAGGGTTGGCTAACAAGGATTAGACAACTTACATCTAACTAATGATAACCTGACTAGTAATAGGCTTATTGACACAATAACTGGAACCTTCACTAATCCAAATGTGTGAGTTATCCTCGGATTGCTTATTTGGATAAGGGGCGAGATCCAGGATGGGTTTGTTTGAGGTTAGTGGTAGTTGGTTACGATACTCTATCTTATCCCTCTCTTTTAGCCGGATGTTGTAGCGTGTTTCTGTAGTTGGTTAGAGCAGCCTGCTGCCGCACTTTTGTATCACCGATTGTTCCGTTGAACCCAAAGCATCTGTACTTGGTGTTGCCAGGTACACTTTGGTATCTTGTGAGTCTTGCTTGCCAGTACTTGTCTGTACTGACCCCTTTGGGGCTGTGGTTTTCGCAGACTACGTTTCCGAGGATCCCCATGGTGGCTACTACGTGGAGTATGACGAGGCTGCTGACGAGTAGATAGCGGACCCGGGCAGGATCCGAGACATCGTGGATGGGCTCCGTCTTTTCGTTTCCGGCCTCTTAGGCCTATTTGGATCTTGTCTGTACCCAGACATTTTGGATGCTTCCGCTGTGATGTAATGATGAGTTGTTGGGACATGTGTCCTCTGGAGGATTGTATTTGCTATCTCTGCTCTAGTGAGAGCTATTTGCAACTTATTTCAATCTTTTGTGTCTTAGAGATATGTTATGATATCACTTGTTCAAATGCCGTTGACGTACCATGTGTGTATGTTATGAAGTACGTCAATGGAAGTAGTCGGATTTCTATGGGATGGTTTACGCAGACGATGGATAGTAGAGAATGGTTGTCACACGTTTACGTGTTGGCATGCTCATATTGAGATGCGGGTGCCGGTATGCCCCGTAAGCCATTTGTTCTACTGTTTAGCGGTCTGTGAGTATCCTCTAGAAGTCCGGGTGCGACAAATGGTATCAGAGCCTGTCTGCCTGTAGGATCCCTTTTACTGGTCGCAGTTGAGTCTATAAACTATTTTGTAGCTATATAGGAAAAATGAAGCGTGAGAGTAGGAATTATGTTCTTTTATTTCTTTCCCCACCCACCCTCCCTTTTTCTGGTAAGGAAGTGCAACGTTGTTTTCTCTTCTCATCTAAACTTTCAAGTTAGGTTTTCACGTATCCTGGTTTCTCTAGGATAGTTATATCTACTAGACCATAGGAATGGAGGTGGTTGTGACATGATTTATCATGTTGCCTACTCACGATTGAGAACGGAGGCGTGTAAGCCCCGGAAGCAGATCCTCTATTCCTTAAGCAGTAGATATTTATCCTTTAGAAGCCCGGATGGGGTTTTCCGTAGTACCTCAGGAGTGTTTGGTCTCGTGTTTCCCCAATGTTGCTTCGATATCCTGTTCTTCTCAACATCCTTTTCGTCCGTTGAAGCCTTGTTGTTGCTTGCCACTACAGTTCTTCTACCGGCATCTAATCAAAACTTCCCCGATCATCTGCAGATGGATCTCAGGTTCTACCCGCTGGTGGTTCGCATAACTCGTTGCGAGAGCACTGCCGGTTATCCGGAGATGCTGAGGGACATGGTCACTTTTCTGGGGTTCCGTTGGGCACCAGAGTACCAGGTCTACGAGCAGCAGCGAGAGTTTGACCAGACCTACTACCAGGCTATCGTCTACATTCTGTCAGATGATGGCATGAGCGTAGTCCACCGCTACGAGGCAGTAGGTTCCACAGTGGATATGGCTGTGCAGCAGGAAGCTTATGTGAGTCTCACCGTCCTTCGTGCTGACTACTGGGGATTTGACGATTCTATCTATCGCCACATCCCCCGTGGTTACATCACTTCGGAGGGATCTCACTTCACTCTCTACGACAACTTGGATGTTTACGAGCATGATAACTCCAGGCTGCACACCACCGCTCAGTTTGTGAGGCACAGTGATGCAGTTGCCAGCACACTATCTCACGAGTTTTAGCTTCAGTCAGAGAGCAGCTCTACCTTGCTTTGACTCGTCTGGGGACTTACACCACAGACTTTGTTGGAGACGAGCGCTTTGCACGTTTCGATCAGCTAGTTGGACGTCGTCTGCCAGATGCTGGAGGTTACGAGCCGATCAGAGGTCCACTACTTAACCTTGGTGCTGGTTACACTGGGATTCCCCGCTTTGGAGCATAGGGAGCCGACGCTATGTACTTCACCACACCTAGAGTCGCTCTCAGACCACGTCAGATCTACGTGGATCGTCGTTCTACCTACTTTCATGGGCGTGCTCCTCACCGTACATCTCGCCGTACTCCTAGCCGCCGTCCTGCGTGATGAGCATGGGAGTACCGATGTATCCATTCTTAGCTATGTTTAGTTATCCTTTGGCATTCGAACCATTTATGGTGTGTTGGATATTCTGATGTATTTGAACATCTGATGATGTACCTGTTGGTTATCTATTCATGCGTCGGAATAATCTCTCTTTCGGTTTCCAAGTCTATCCTTTTCTGTTGTTGTGCTAAAATGCATTTCCATTCAGGATGCCGCCAACAAGGAACAACCCGCCTGAGCCACCGCCAATCACGGAGCTGTTGACTCAGATGACCCAAGTCATGGCGCAGATGGCCCAGTTTCAGACTAATCAACACAACAACCAGACGGCTCCATGAGTCAGCATCAAGGAGTTCCTCAGTCTGGGTCCGAGAGCTTTCGTGGCCACACGCGAGCCTCTAGACGCTGATGACTGGATCCGTGAGATAGCTAAGGCTCTGGAGATTGCTCACGTTGCTGAGGAAGACAAGGTCAAGTATGCCTCCTATCTGCTGAAGGGTCAGGCAGCTACTTGGTGGGAGAACTTCCAGGCCATGAGAATTGGGATACCAGTCACGTGGAATTGTTTCAAGGAAGCTTTCCTGAAGCACCACATTCCAGATGGTCTCATGGAAAGGATGCGTGAAGAGTTTTGCTCACTCAAGCAGGGCAAGTTGGACGTCATCGGCTATCAGAGTGAGTTCAATCGCCTCGCTCGTTACGCTGGTGATGAGGTGTCCACTGAAGCTAAGAAGATGGCAAGGTTCCGCAGAGGTTTTAACCCGGAACTCAAGTATGCCCTCACAAACGTCAAGGCCAACAGCTTCGAGGATCTCGTTAACACCGCGCTCAATGAAGAAAATGGGCGCAAGGCGTTCGAGGAGTCTCGCAAGCACTCGCGTGAGGGTGGTTCCTCCTCCAACATGACCACCCCTCCGCAGAAGCGCCGCATCTGGGTACCAAATGGTGCTGTCACTCGGGCTCCATACACCCAAACTTCTCCAGGCTTCGCTCCGCCCACCCAACCCTGCTCAGATGCATGATCAAAGGGCTTCGATGGGGCAGCCAAGGCCAGGGCCTCCTCGTGTCGTCACTTGCTACAAGTGCAAGCAGACGGGACACTACGCTGACAAGTGCACGTAGAGGCAGCTACCTCCACCACCACCTCGTCCTAACACAAACCAGGCAATGGTGCGCGCTCCCCCGCCTAAGGCTTTCAACTCCAACAACAGGCCTGTCGGGAGGACCGCAAGGGTGAATCATGTCAAGATCGACAAAGCTGAGGAAGCTCCTGACGTCGTTCTCGGTATATTACCCGTAAACTCTTTTCCAGCTAAAGTGTTGTTTGATACCGGAGCATCGCATTCTTTTGTGTCAAAAACCTTTGCCACAACAAACAACCTAATTGTGGTTCCACTAAGCAATAAAATCACTGTTCACTCCCCGGGATCTCAAATGTTGACTTCCAAGATAAGTAAGGATAATCAAATCCTAATTGGAGGCCACATTTTCCTTGCCTCTCTCATGTTGCTGGGAAGTTCTGACATTGATGTCATTCTTGGTATGGATTGGCTGAAGGCCAATAAAGCAAGGATTGACTGTGCTCAAAAGTCAATAACTCTGTTCCACCCTTCTGGCCAGATAATCTATTCTCCAAATGAATCAAGTTCCATTCAGCTATGCAACCTCGATGCAAAACCTCTACCTTCACTTGAAAATGTTCCGGTGGTTTGCGAATTCCCTGACGTCTTTCCAGAAGAGTTGCCAGGGATGCCTCCGGACAGAGCAGTTGAGTTCGTGATCGAGCTTGAGCCAGGTACTGCTCCAATCTCTAAGCATCCGTACAAGATAGGAACTCCCGAGCTGAAGTTGTTAAAGGAACAAATTGATATGTACATGGAAAAAGGTTACATTCAACCTAGTTCCTCGTCTTGGGGTTGCCCAACTCTGTTCGTTGCGAAGAAGGATCACACAAAGAGACTCGTTGTTGACTATCGTCCTCTTAACGAGAAAACCATCAAAAATAAGTATCCAATTCCTCGCATCGATGATCTTTTTGATCAACTTGTTGGAGCCTCAATATTCTCCAAGTTGGACTTGAGAATGGGTTACCATCAAATAAAGATCAGAAAAGAGGATATTCGAAAGACAGCCTTCACCACTCGCTACGGTCTATATGAATTCACCGTCATGTCCTTTGGTCTCACCAATGCACTGGCGACATTCTCTCGACTCATGAATTTTGTCTTCCATGAATACCTCGACAAGTTCATTGTGGTATATCTCGATGACATCCTTGTCTACTCAAGATCCGAGGAAGAGCATGAAGAACACCTTCGTCTCACTCTCATGAAGCTTCGCGAGCATCGTCTTTATGCCAAGTTCTCCAAATGTGAGTTCTGGATTTCAGAAGTTGCTTACCTTGGTCATGTCATCTCTGCCAAGGGCATAGCCATTGATCCAGAAAAGGTTAAAGCAATTGTTGATTGGAAACCTCCAAAGACGGTGAAGCAAGTAAGAAGCTTTCTAGGCTTGGCTAGCTATTGCCGTCGTTTCGTCCAAAACTTCTCCAAGATTGCCAAACCTCTCACCGACCTCACAAAGAAGGACAAGAAGTTCGTTTGGTCTCCACAATGTGATGAAAGTTTCAATCTCCTGAAGACTAAACTCACTTCTACACCAGTTCTGGTTGGCCCAGATCCTTCCAAACCTTTCCAAATATTTTGTGATGCTTCTCTCCAAGGTCTAGGTGCAGTTCTTATGCAAGAACGTCAAGTTGTGGATTATGCTTCACGTCAGTTGAACGCACATGAGCTCAATTATCCTACTCACGACCTTGAACTTGCAGCAGTTGTGTTTTCCCTCAAGAAATGGAGACAATACTTGTTGGGTAATCGCACTGAAATCTTTTCCGATCATAAGAGTCTGAAGTATATCTTCACTCAACCAGATCTAAACCTCAGGCAAAGGAGATGGATTGAAAAGATTAAAGACTTTGATCTTACCATTTCTTACACTCCAGGCAAGGCTAATGTTATGGCCGATGCTCTCAGTCGCAAGTCGTATTGCAATAATCTCATGATCATGGAAAGCCAACCTCCTCTTCATGAAGAATTCCAGAAGCTGAACCTTGGTCTTGTTCCTCAAGGCTATCTTGCAAACTTGACAGCCAGTCCAACTCTCGAGGACAAGATTCGTTCTGAACAACTTCGTGATGCTGAAATCAAGAAGATCATAGAACACATCAAAGAAGGCAAGGAGCAATTTAAGTCCTTCTCAATTGATGACAAGGGAACTGTGTTCTTCGAAGGACGCATTGCAGTTCCTCAAGTTCAAAGTCTCAAAGATGTCATTCTCAAGGAGGCTCATGAAACTTCTCTCTCCATACACCCTGGAAGTACAAAGATGTACCAGGATCTCAAGACACTGTATTGGTGGCCTGGCATGAAACGTGAAATTGCTCAATACGTTTCTGAATGCGACGTTTGTCAACGTGTTAAGGCAGTTCATCAGAAAACAGCCGGTCTTCTCCAACCTCTAAAAATCCCTGAGTGGAAGTGGGACATGATCGAAATGGACTTCGTCACGGGTTTCCCAAAGTCCAAGAGGGGCAACGATGCAATCTTTGTAGTCATTGATCGACTCACTAAAGTAGCTCACTTCTTTGTTGTCAAAGAAACAATCTCAGCTAGCCAGTTAGCAGAGTTCTACACAGCAAAGATTGTTCCTCTTCATGGTGTTCCATTGGAAATAAGCTCAGACCGTGGAAGCATATTCACTTCTCATTTCTGGAAAAGCTTTCAAGAAGCATTGGGCACCAAACTTCTGTTCAGCACAGCTTACCACCCTCAGTCTCAAGGGCAAGTCGAAAGAGTCAATCAGATTCTCGAGGATATGCTCAGAGCATGTGGTATCTCCTTTGGCATGAAATGGGAGGAATGTCTTCCATATGCTGAATTCTCCTACAACAACAGCTTCCAGGCAAGCCTAGGAATGGCACCATTTGAGGCTCTCTATGGCCGCAGATGCAGGAGTCCAATCAATTGGTATGGAGCTGGTGAACGTTCACTCTTAGGCCCTAACATTGTTAAGGAAGCCAAAGAGAAAGTTCGCATCATTCGTGACAATCTCAAGATTGCTCAGTCTCGTCAGAAAAGCTACTATGACAGCAAGCACAGGGATATGATCTATGCACCTGGTGACAAAGCATATCTCCGTGTAACTCCCCTCAGAGGCACTCATCGTTTTGGTGTCAAAGGAAAGCTTGCACCAAGATATATTGGTCCTTTCAACATTCTCTCAAGGCGTGCAGAAAATGCCTATCGTCTTGAACTTCCAGAAAAGCTATCCAAAGTGCACGATGTGTTTCACGTGTCACAGCTCAAAAGGTGTTTCAAAGATCCAGATCGTGCAGTTGATCATGATTCCATTGAACTGCAAGAAGATCTCTCTTATGAGGAGCACCCTATTTGAATTCTCGATGAGACCGAGCGCAAAACTCGCAACAAGAGCACCAAGTTCTTGAAAGTGCAGTGGTCTCATCATTCCGATAAAGAGGCAACGTGGGAGACCGAAGAGGATCTTCGCAAGAAGTATCCGGACCTTTTCTCTTCTCAGTAGGAATCTCGGGGCGCGATTCCTTCAAGGGGGGGCGTTTTGTAACATCCCAAGTATGAAAACAACCTTTAGAATGTTTGATTCTTGTTAATTTATGTTTTGCATCATGTCATCATAAGCTTTGCATTGTTTCCCATTTGTTTTCCCTTGTTTTCCATTTGATTTTCAAACCAAATTTCAAATTTTTGTTTCATACTTGTTTTGTTACAATGTTTCAAATAAAAATTACAAAACAAACCAATCATTTGTTCCATTAAACTTGAAATAAAAAACTTTTAATTTGCTTAAGTTTCATTTATTCAATTAATACCAAAAATTCCTCAATTCATTTGAATTTTCCAAACAGCAAATAAATTCAAAATTTTGAAAAACAAAAATTTGCACATTGGTGCTTTCACAATAAATAACTTATAAACTTTTTTTATCTAATTTTTCGAACCCCAAAACTATCCTTTTCTTCCCTTTTTCTTTTCAGCAAAAAAAAAAACAGAAAGAACAAAAAAATAAAAAGGAAAACGGCTGGGGAAGGCAGACTGGGCCAAGCCTAGCCCACCTAACCCCAGCGCGCGCGCAGCAGGCCCGCGGCCCCCTTCTCCCTCCTCCGTACGGCTAGCGTCAGCTGACGCCAGCGCGCACGCAGCAGAGCAGCTCCGCCTGCTCCCTCCCTACTTTTCCTCCCCTATTTCTAGCCCCGAGCACCCCAAACCCTAGCCCTAGCTTTCTTCTTCCTCCCTGCCGCCGCCAGTTCCTCTCCTCCTTCTCAGATCTCCTCCATTCCTCTTCTGAATCTTCTGAATTTTTCCGGTGAGCTGCCATGGCCGGAGAGTGATGGGGTGGTTGTAGGGGTTGTGGTCGTTGTCGAGCTTCCGCGAGCACGGGAACGTGAACACCGCGCCGTCCTCGTCCTCCTCGCTTCATCGACAGAGCCCGGGAGGCGTCCGATCGTCGCCGCCATCCACCTCTCTGTCGCTGTCGTCGTCCACCTTCCCCGATCTCGAACACCTTCTTCCTTCCCCGCGGTGAGCAGCGCTCCCTCCTATCCCCTCTCTGCTTCCTCGTGTCGACCACGCGCACGTCCACAACACCCTAGCACGCACCACGGGCAGCAGCAGCGCGTAGATCACCGCCGGCGACCACCGCATCACCGTCAAGGTTCAGAAAGCCTGAACCTTTTCGACAGTTTCAGTTAACTGTCGATGCGCAACCTCAAAACCACGCGCGCGCATCTGCTATCACCAATCGATCCACACCGTAGTGGTTGCATCCAACGGCGCGCAACGCCCGCGTCGCGGGTTCGATCCCCCCCGCGCGCAGAATAAAACCCTTTTTGCGTGTTTGCCACGCGGGAGTGCAGGGCCCACCTGCTAGTGACCGTGGAGGCCACGCAGGCACACACACGCGCGCCACGCAGCGCCAGCTGGGCACTGGCCCACAGGCCAGTGACCCAGGGGTTGTTCTGCTAGGTAGAAAAGGTTCCCAGGGGCCTCTCTGTAAATCATTTTTCGCACCTAAGCCCCTGGACCAAATCTAAATGTTTTAAAATCACAGAATAGTCCCTGAATCTCAAATACAAATAACTCTTGTATTTCAAATCCAAATAATATAAATAAAATATGTATTCTGAAAAATTTAATTCTCTACCTGTTTAAATCATTTGTTTTCTGTTTTGAACATTTCAAATGTTTTCAAAATTCAAATTCAAACAACTCATTTCAAATTTGGTTAAATTCATAACTAATTCAAACTTAATTCAAATGTCACATATAAAATATGTTTTCCATGCCAAATTGAACCACCTCTCCAAATATAAACTTTGTTTTCTGTTTTGAATAATGAAAATTGGTTAAATAATTTAAACCTTGTTTAAATCATTTAAAATTGCTAAATTCATAACTTGGTCAAATTAAATTCTTTTTGAACAAATAAAATATGTTTTCAAACCAGAAAAGTATAAACTTTCCAAATATGAATTTTATTAAATGTTTTGAACAAATAAAAATTCAAATAAATCCATAATTGAATTAAATTCATTTAAATCTTGTTTAAACTTGTTTAATTCATTTAAATCCATTTTCAACAAATGAAACATGTATTCCAACTAAAATTTTGTGCTCTATCCAAATATGCATTTTGTTATCTATTTTGAACAATTAAAATTGGTGAAAACAACAAATGCTTGTGTAACTCCTTTAAGAAGCCAAAGTTTCATTACTTGATAAATAAAAATTTCAAACTTGGTAAACACCTTTTCAAATTGAATCTATTGTTGTTTTCTTTCTGTTTTCCTCATCCATGCATCATGCTAATCAACTTCCACATGTTGGTTAATGGTAGCTCATTTAATCCAACCTTAAATTCATGGGCTTTCCATATGCAACCCAAATTGCATATGGGTCCATTTAATTATGTTACCATGTCAAATAGCTTATTTGGATGCATCAATTAAATTGTCATGCATCATCCCATGATTGTGCAGTATGCCATGTTATTGATTGTTTGTCTCTCTGCGTTGTTTGTTTGCTTCTTCTCGAATAGACGACGACGCTGAGACAGACGAGGTTTACGACACTACTTCTGAGGAGTTAGCCCAGTACCAGGCTACTGAGTTTGCAGGCAAGTATTCACTCACATGAACCATTGTGTCCTTTCCACACTGGATATCGATACTTTCCGTTGTCTATCCTGCTAGCCTTAAGATTCGTTGCTTGTGTCCCGAACCCATCACATGTTATCATGTAACCCTGATATAGCCTCACCTCCACACCTATAACCCCATTGCTTGTTGCCTGTGTCTTACTAGCATGCTTAGGGTTGTTTATGTTCGAGTCTGCTGTCCGTTATTTCTGTTACCATGTTTATCATGTTCTGGGGCTCGATGTTAAACAACAACCTGTTAATGTTTGAGGTAATGCTAATTTGATGATAAGGCACCGGCAGGAGGCCGGGTATGGTTTTGAGGCCTGCTAGTGTCGAACTCAGGAAAAGTCCTTGTCCTCTAGATCCATGATGAGCGCGCTAACCGCATGTGGGAAGCATGTATGGGCGCCCCCCTCAACTTTGATTCGATTCGCATCTCGTCCAAATCGCCTCATTTAGTTCGGGTTTTCCATTTGCCGCATGCATATGCAGGTGCGAACCCAAGGCCAGGGTGGTAACTTTTGTAGTCGGCATTTAGGGAGACACGTTCTTAGAGTGCTATGAGGGTCCCCTTTTCTTCGTGGGGCTTGATTAGCCGTGCGCTCAATTGCACGGGGTTCTTTGGGCTTGATGCGAAGAAGAGTTGGGTTGTGTTGAGTGCCTTGCTTGGTGGAAGTGCATTTCCAATCTGGCGGGGTATTCTTACGTGTACGGCCAAATTGGTGCATCCCTGCAGGGTTAAATCTTCTCGAGAAGCCATGTTGTCCGCGGTTATGGATGACTTGGTGATAGGGCTGGCTAACAAGGATTAGACAACTTACATCTAACTAATGATAACCTGACTAGTAATAGGCTTATTGACACAATAACTGGAACCTTCACTAATCCAAATGTGTGAGTTATCCTTGGATTGCTTCTTTGGATAAGGGGCGAGATCCAGGATGGGTTTGTTTGAGGTTAGTGGTAGTTGGTTACGATACGCTATCTTATCCCTCTCTTTTAGCCGGATGTTGTAGCGTGTTTCTGTAGTTGGTTAGAGCAGCCTGCTGCCGCACTTTTGTATCACCTATTCTTCCGTTGAACCCAAAGCATCTGTACTTGGTGTTGCCGGGTACACTTTGGTATCTTGTGAGTCTTGCTTGCCAGTACTTGTCTGTACTGACCCCTTTGGGGCTGTGGTTTCCGCAGACTACGTTTCCGAGGATCCCCATGGTGGCTACTACGTGGAGTATGACGAGGCTGCTGACGAGTAGATAGCGGACTCGGGCAGGATCCGAGACATCGTGGATGGGCTCCGTCTTTTCGTTTCCGGCCTCTTAGGCCTATTTGGATCTTGTCTGTACCCAAATTTTTTGGATGCTTCCGCTGTGATGTAATGATGAGTTGTTGGGACATGTGTCCTCTGGATGATTGTATTTGCTATCTCTGCTCTAGTGAGAGCTATTTGCAACTTATTTCAATCTTTTGTGTCTTAGAGATATGTTATGATATCAGTTGTTCAAATGTCGTTGACGTACCATGTGTGTATGTTATGAAGTACGTCAATGGAAGTAGTCGGATTTCTATGGGATGGTTTACGCAGACGATGGATAGTAGAGAATGGTTGTCACACGTTTACGTGTTGGCCTGCTCATATTGAGATCCGGGTGCCGGTATGCCCTGTAAGCCATTTGTTCTACTGTTTAGCGGTCTGTGAGTATCCTGTAGAACTCCGGGTGCGACATCCTCCCAGTAACCCGGCCGCCGGCTCTTCCAGTACCATACCTGAGGACATGAGCTTTGCCGAGATGCTTGACGCTCTTCATACCTTGAGAGCTGATGAAGAAGGCATTCTGGAGGCCTTAATGGCCAAGCACGAGGTAATTTCAACTTAATATTGCTTGTATATCTGTCTAGTCCCCAAGTTCCGAGTGAACTTATGCATAATTTACTTGGAACTTTCATAGCATATCCGACTGATACTCCTTTTTTGTCCGACTAACACTTCCTTATGTTTCCACGCAGGCATACGTAGCCCACTCTGAGGAAGTGTTGGCTAAAACCAACAAACTCCTCGAGGTGGAGACGAAGCTGCGTGAATCTGTTGAAGCTGATGCCAAGAAGCTGGGGAAGCTGGCGAGAAAGTATAGAAAGAGAGCCCATGCTGCAGAGGATGAACTGAACAAGCTGTCTGCCCGGATTACCGACACTTACCGTGCTTTGATTGGTAATGATTCCCAACTCACTAATCGTGATGGAGGGATGATAACCCGGTAGGCCAACGCCAGGGAGTAACTCGGCCCAAAGGACGCTGTGCAAGACCCGGCTTAAGATAAAGGAGTTTCTAGAAGACCCAGGAACGTAGGCCTCGTAACCCGGATTGTGGGTTCCGATAAGGAAGTTTAGGGTTTCTAAGCAGTGTCCGGGTAGGATTCAGAGTGCGCCTTGGAGAGTAGGCCAGGGGGTCCGGAGATTATATAAGCCGGCCCCTAGGGTTAGATAAGGAGAGATCTAGGAGTTTGAGCAATATCGCTAGGTATCGAGTATCCAGTGTAACACGAGAGTTGAGTTAATATATTTAGATCGGAGACTCGGCGACTTGATTGCCGGCTACCAGATCGCATATCATCATGTTTTCCCTTGAGCTAAACCCTCTCCCAAACACCAGAGACGATTTGCCCCAAGATAAGTTACCCCCGGTAACGTCTGCCGTGATTATCCCACGACAGTTGGCGCCCACCGTGGGGCCTACGTCCAAGGGTGTTTACATCACGGGAGAAGCTCGGAAGAACATGGAGAACCTTGTCATCGGCGAGATATACACCAACCCCGAAGGAGAGAAGATGGTGGACGATTCCGGCTGGGGGCCAGAGTCGGATCTGCTCGAATCCGGATCTGTCGTGACGATCGGCCAGATCAACGTCTTCATTGGCATGGTACGTACAACCGGTTCAATCCCTGACGATTTCGGATTTGATTCTGTGTCAGGGGAAGCCACCTACGTTCAATCAGATGGGGAAGAATCGGTCGGGACGGTAGATCCGACAGAAGAGCCCCCCACGAAGAGGGAACAGCCGGAGGAGCCGGCATGGACCCCGCGTGGCCGGGTCATGAGAGAAGATGATACCGAGTCCATCTTGCATCTGTTGGAGGACCGGTACGAGGAAAATAGCAGCGAAGAGGAAGAGTACGAATCTGCGCCAAGCATTACGCGCCAGGTTGTGGTTTACACGGCCCCGGCGATCAATCTTAATCAGGGGAACGTGACCGCGGCCACAGTCGGAACAGCACCAGCAGTGGCCCAGCAGCAAGGTCCGGTTGATGGAAACCCGGTTCTCACCCGAGTTGACGGAGAATCGGCATCGGTTACCAGCCATGCGGCGGACAGCGAGTTGCAGGCAAACATGTTCGGATATCTGGCAAACCGGACGCCAGGGGCGGGTCCTTCAAACCCGCAACACCCGGCCCTATTCAACAACAACTTGATTCTGGACCCAACCGTTCTAGCCACCGTCATAACTCCGAAAAACGCGGCGGAACGTGTTAGAGACCTGGATGTAGCCCGTCGTGCATTGGAGCAACAGAGAAGGCAAGTAGAAGCAGAAAGGCAAGGGATGGCCACCCGCCAACGTGAGCTGGATGCATTGGAAACCCGGCTCCGAGAAGAGACAACCAGGGTGCGTCAAAGGCATCAAACCATGTTACCAGCAACGGGTGGAGTTATAAACCCGACCAACCTATTTATCACACCTCAGGATCAACCGATTCCAGCAGCAAACCAAGGAACAGTACAGCAACCTGCAACTGGAGGAGCACAGCCGGCAAACATACAAGCCGGGTCACCCACATTGCAGACTGGGGTCACTGTCGGCAATACATTACCACCACCACCGTCGCGATTTCGCACACCAGCAGGTCATTACAACAACCCCATGGATAATGTGTACTCAGCAACACTCGCATTGAATCAAATCCCCGTGAGAGAGTCACCCCACGCAGAGGAGACCCGGCGGGCGATAGATCTATTGCGCACTGCGATGGCGCAGCAAGTTAATTACCCGGATCACAGAAGTGGAATGCATGGGATGCCATATATCAGCCAGCAAAGAGGCAATACCGGCAATATCCAGACAAGTTCAGCGCGGCGGAGGGAAGAGCAGCAGCAAATGCCGCCTCCTCCCCGCGTTCAGGCAGTACCAGCAGCATCAGCAGCCCAAGCTATCGTGGATAGTTCCAGAGCCAGGAGGGCCGCGGCCGGGTCTGCGGTGCATGGACCACCAGCCGTACCGCGTCCAGCCGCACCTCCCGCAGGATCACACGTTTCCCGAGTGAGGCCAGTCCCGACTAATCTCGCTGGGCCTAAGTGCCTGTCGGATACCCGGATAAATTCAAGGAACCGGGCAAAGTTGTGAATTATGAGCCGACTATGGATCCAGAAACATGGTTGAGCAGTTATGAGATGGCTATGTCGATTCGCAATGCATCAGAAAATCTTCAAGCCAAGTTCATGTACTTGATGATGTCAGAAGGAGCAGCGAAGTTATGGTTCAATAATTTACCGGAAGGATCTATCAAGTCATGGGAGGAGTTGAAAACTGCGTTTGTCAAGCACTTTCATGGGGCGTGCAGAAAGCTATTTACTATTGATGACCTAGAGCGATGTGTACAAAAGAAAGGAGAATCGGCGCGCAGCTGGGTGCGCCGGGTTATGGAGATACTTCACTCATCTACGGATATTCAGCCCAAATATGCGCTACAAGCTATGGCAAAGACGTGAAAGTACATACCTTTAGTGCAAAAGTTAACTCGCATGAAATCTAGTCGAAATGCTTCAGAGGTTACGATGGGAGAGCTAATGGATGCATGCAACAAACACGCTGCAACGGATACTACAGAAGAGGATGTCGATGACAAGAAAGCAAAAGCAAATACAAATAATAGTGGAAGAACCGGCAATGGATCAACGCCGGACAACAATGGAGGTAACAATGGGAACAACCAGAACAAGCGCCCGTTTGAGGGAGGCTCCGAGTTTGTCACTAGCACAGAAGCCGGGTCTTCGAGACCTAGGGCAGAAGGAAATTTCAATGCTGGAAACCACAATGGAGGAAATTATCAAGGGCCACCAAGGCCGGGTAACAATTGGGATATCTTCAGAATGGCGTGTCCAAAGCACAGCAGGAACGGTAGGCCGGCTAACCACTCATTGGAGCAGTGCGCGGACCTATAGAGATGGAAGAATGAGGAGATAAACAAGGCTATGCGAGGTGCGGGTCGGGGAGGAGAACTGGGTCCGGGTGGAAACCCGGGCAACGGCCCACCCCCAGCCGGTAACCCGGCAGGCAGAAATCCGGGTAACCACCAAGGGGGAGCTGGAGGTTTCCAAGCTAACCCCAAGCAATTGGGACAATATCACGTGCATACCACGGGAATTTCCAACAAGGATAAAAAGATACTGAAACAAGCAGTAAACTCGGTTTCTTCGGCTGTTCCGAGATACCTGAGATGGTCAGAGCAGGACGTAACGTGGAGCAGAAGAGATCACCCGGAAAGGATAGAACACCCGGGAGTCTTAGCATTGGTGGTGGCACCACAAGTTAATGGTTATGAGCTGAAAAAGGTCCTAATGGACGGTGGAAGTAGCATCAATATCTTGTATTGGGAAACCTTTCTACGCATGGGTCTCAAGGAGTCTCAGCTACAGAAGAGTTCAACGGTTTTTCACGGGATTGTGCCGGGTCACTCAGCGTGCCCCGAGGGAAAGATCACATTGGAGGTAGCTTTTGGAGAATCAAAGGATGTAACATCCCTGATTTTTTGGAAAACTCAAAAATCACAAAAATTTGAAACTTTTTGTTTTCATGTTATGCAAGTCACCAAAAACCAAATGAGATGCAAGAAACAAAAGAAAACAATACATGTTCTAATGTTTTGGAAATGAAAATCCAATATACCTCTATTCCATAAACCCTAAAAAGTCATTTCAAAATAAATATTTCTACATAAAGAAAATATTTCTTCTTAAGAAAACCCTTACACCAAACATGTTTTCAACTCAATTATGATCTTGAAAATATTTTTGATATATAAAAACTAGAGAATTGTTATCTCTAATATTTTCTTCTTGTCTCTAAAAAGGGTTTCACTATTATTGATAACCCCCAAATAGATATAAGTTGGATCCTTGTTTTCCAAGTGTTATTTCAATCAACAAAATAATATAGTGCTATGGAAATAAATTGTTTATTAAAAACAAGTAAGATACTTTGAGAAAACAACATATTCATTTGGGGAAACCTTTCTGCTTTTACTAAACCCCATTTCCAAATTTATTAAATAATTCTCTAGGTTTGAAATATAACAAAAGGATACTAATTGTGGTTTCACTAATATGTTGAAAATATACAATATAAAAGTTCCTAAAAGGGTCTTAGTAAACAATAGTTGAACCATAGAAAATATTTCTAAAAATTGTTTTAATCATATAAAAATTAATGTTTTCTATTAAAGTGACTATCATTGTTTCTTCATATTTTAAAATCATAAAATATGAAAACCATTAAATATGATTTTGTAAAATGTTATTTTATCACATTGATGTCTCTGATATTTTATTCAACCAATAATTTGCATTTATATAATTGATATTTTTAAAATGGCATTAATAGGTTATTAGTGAAATCATTTTTATTTCAAAATATAAAATAGCAAAACAAGTGTAAATGATTTTCAAAAATGATATTTGACTTATATAATGTCTCTTTATTTTTATAAAACCCTTTCTCAAAATTAAATTTGTTTTTCTATTAAAAATGCTATTAAGTCACTTTTAATGAATTATTCAAATTTCATAATTCAAAAATGTAATATGTTGAAAAGTTTATAAAAATGGTATTGTTAGAAAGTATTTCAAATATTATGAATTTAGAATTTTGTTTCATGTTAATTGGAGGTATAAAACAGAAGATATAAAATAAACAAGGAAAACAGAAAAATAAAAATAAAAATGATGACGTCAGCTGACGTCACTGCATCTTCAATCCTGGAAACGGAAGAACAGCTGAAATTACTCGCGTTGATTTCGCACGATTATGGGCGATTAAAGCCCCGATTAATCTCCCCTGCCTATCCCTTAAGTAAGCCCCGTTTTTCTCCCTCTCCTCTCTCTCACTTTAGTGCGGCCACGCCACCAAAATTTCTCGCCGGAGATGCTCGAACCCGCCACCGTCAACTTCCATTCCCGGCCACCACAGTGAGTCCCCACCGTCCCCGTTGGTCTCTTTCGAGTCTCCTTGTCCTAGCGCCTCCCCGTGCCCTCGATGACCCCGGAAGACCCCTGTAACGTCAACGCCGTCAAGCGCTGCATCGCCGGCCGCCGTCCCCGCCATTTTCCGGCGACCAGCGCCGCCCGGTGAGCTCCCTTTTGTCTCTGTCCGTTAGATCTACAAAGGATGGTCAGGATTAGATCACTTACCGAACCGGTACGGGCCAATAGCGTAGCGCCACCTGTCCGCCCAGTCAGCGCGCGTTAAGTTCCTTATTTGCCGCTCGAGCAGCGCGTAACTGGCCCAGGCCCAGCTGTTATCTGTCGCCCAGCGCAGCAAATAACAACCCATTTTCTGTTTTTCTTCCGGAATAGAAAATGAAAATTAGATTTTGCAGATTAGCCCCTAGAACTTTGAACCATCATATCTTTTCAACCACTTAGCCAAATTTAGCAATCTTGGACTTTTTGAAAAGCCCTTGATATATAGAAACTTTTGGCACTGGCCAAATTCAAATTTGAAAAACTTAAATTTGTTCAAATTCAAATATGCTTGTTTGATGAAATTTGGCATAATTCAAATTCTACAAATCCAAAAATTGCAAATAAAATATATTTGGAAACCTTAGAATGTGTACTTTCATATCCTCTGTCCCAAAATAATAATTGAACAAATTAAAATTGAATTTAGAATTAAGTTGTCTATTTGAGTATTTTTGGCATAGATTAATTTGTATAAATAATTTCAATATAGTTCCTTTTGCAAAATTGTTCCATTTGATAACCTTGAACCAGAAACAACCTTGCCCAACCATTTTGGACACCCTTGGACCATTACCATGTATTTTAGCCAAAAATCCATCATAGTAGTCCATCTAGTTATTATGTCTTAAATTTTGTTTCTATTTCTTTCTACCATTGTTTGTTGTGGCCATTTTGAATCCAAGACCAAGTCCCTTGTATGTAAACCTTCTAAGAGACCAAGTAGTGAACCTCAAACACTAGTACTATAGGTTTCTATCTACCCCTCCATCCCCCTATTCTTGCTTCAAGAATCCATCAAGTTAGCAAATGAAAAACAAGACTCAAGCAATAGAAGGCTCTTCATTTTCAACTTGGTGGCAACATGAAGAGAATACAAGGAGGATCAATGAAGAAATTTTGAAGAAAAGACTCCACCACTAGAGGAAACTCAAGGAAGTACAAGTGTGAAGAAATCCAGAAGAAAACATCTCCCTCTCTCTTTCTATCTTTTTTCTTATTTTTCTTTCCAAATTGACCTAGTAGTATTTGTGCCCATCCCATACCCAAACCAATTAGTGAAGTGAAAACCATGAAGACTATCAAGACCAAGAGAAGCACCACACCAAGGAAGGAAACAACTTAGATGGCATGATGATGATCTTCAAGAAGGCAATCACATGAGGACTAGAAGCAATCCACCCAAGTTGAAGAGTAACAAGTTATTTTGTCCAACCATTGACCCAAATGGAAAACCCAAGACTTAGTAATATTTTCCCTTGGATGATTAAGTTGGTAGACCTACCCTAACCACAATGGAAAATACTAACATAATCACTCAAATATTTTTGAAGGTGAATATGACCAAGTGTTTGCATGTATTACTTTAATTGAAGAAGTAATATGTTTATTCTTAGTGAACTCTTGGAACTTCCTCGACAAGTATGGTTATAATAAAGTTAGATCACATCAAGCTCAACCTAGTCCTTCCCAAGTAAACCATTGGAATTTCCTTAACAAGAATGAGACCACTAGAGAATGAATCTTTCAACTCAAACCTAGACCTTGTCCTAACCAACTTGGTTAAGCCCCTTTTGATATGTTAGTTGCTATGTATGTTTTCTACACTTGTATGTTTGTTTGCTAGGATGCTTGTTTATTTGGTTTTGTGTTGTCAATGAATAGATTGTACGGAGAGCAACGATCTTTTGTGAAGAGAGTGTGATATCTTCACCAACTTCAACAAGGAAAGTAACACACCATCAACTACCCATTATTTTCTATATGCATTAGTTGATTTTGAGTAGCATGCATGATAGGAAATTTTACTAAGTTATATTATGCTATGCTATTATCCTAGTAGTGTGTAGCCATCTCTTTTTCCCTTGTTATTTTGATAGCCTTAGAACTTAGTGGATGCTATGCAATATTACAAATTGTTTTACTAGATGTTGAGGAAAAATCCTAAGTATAACTAATGAATGAACCACCTGGGTGGAAGTGGTAAGAATGGGTTATGTTGAGTGTTTCCTCAGGGCCCTTATCTAAGGGTTATTCCACTTGAGGTTGTCACTTGCGGATGGCCACCCAGGAACAAAGAGATTACTATGTCCTTCTAAGTTTAGTAGCTTCCCGTGCAGCCTTTTGACAATATGGGCTCTGTCTTGATCAATTAAGTTGTGAGGGTTCAGCCCAGGCTTGACAAGCAGATGTAGCAAAATTATAGGTGGAACGGGTCTTGCCGGTGGGTTTGGACTTCTTCTTCTGAAAGATCTCGTCTCAATTATCTCCTTTCCATGATGCACTCCGGGTGTATAGGATGTTTGGGCTAATTGAAGACAAAGGGTGAAAGTGCACAACCTCTGCAGAGTCAACAAACTAAGATCTTAGCCGTGTCCCCGGTTATGGACAACTATGAGCAGCTGGACAAGGATTGACGGAAGAATCTCATCACCAATTTCAATAAGTAAAATTTTGACCAACTGAAGAGTATTGTGGTGCTTGGATCTTAATCCATTGTTGCCACCCTTTTGAAAAGAAAAGTTTGTTTTACAAAAGTGATAGGAGAAAACTGGCTTTATGCAAAACTTAGTCAAAACTCCACTCAGCCAAATAAGCATGTAGTATTAGTCTTGCCATTTATATCCACCATAGTGTTACTTGCCAATACATTAAATTGTATTGACTCCCTTGTGGTTGCATATTCCATATTGCAGATGTTTCTGAAGACGAGTGAGGATTTCGTTTAGGATCTCGAGACTATCGCCAACATGTTTTGCCTGTGGCACATGAAGAAGATGGGCTCAATGTTGTACTATGTTTTCCGCTGTATATCTTTGTTTTCTGCTAGTCTTCTAAGACTATGCAAGTTGTAATACTATTTTGTAAAGACTGGATCATGCGATGTAATAGAATTTGATGCATTTGCATGATATTTCATTTTGTACTGTGGTGCTAGCAATTGATCCAGGGACTAGCACAATAACACAGGTATTCCATCTTTATTAAAAGTTGGGATGCTACAAAATGGTATCAGAGCATTGTGTTGCCTGTAGAATTCGAGACCCTAAGTTTGGAAAATACCCTAGGATTGAAAAAAAATTCTATGTTCAAACTTTCTATAAACAAAACAATTATCTTAATTCTTCTCATATCCTCTCATCTATAATTCACCTTCAAAATTTTCTAGATGACCTACCTTTTGAATACCCTCAAGGCAAGATTGTTGATGACCCTTCCATGAAGTGCAAGAAGTATTTTCACCATATGAAGCCTTACACTCAAGATTTTTGAAGAATCTGAAGAAAAACTTAGACTTCACAACAATCAAGAACACCCCAAGATATTGAGAGAAGATTTTTGAAGAAACTCAAGAAGATATAGATGAGACCACCAATATAGTTACTTTGTTAGAACAACGTTAATGTGTTAGAGTATTGATCATACCAATGAGTGTGGTATGACAATACTAGATGTTTTCCTAAAACTATGTTGTTTGGTGTGATGAATGTGTTGCTATGTGTTTGTTATGTGTTATTTGTAAGATGAGTTTCCTTGATCTGCTATTTTGGATAAGAACCTTCCTTAGCCATCTTTCTAAATCTCTACTCATCCCTACTAGACCAAACCCAACACCATACCCATTCACCAACCATAGTGAGAACCAATTGGAATCATACAACCTTTACCCTATTGATACACAAGCCATCCCATTTGAGGAATGCTAGTATCAAATTTCTTTCTTCTGTGTGAAGGAACAATCACATCCATGATCAATGCCAACTGCCTAATAAGGAGTATCAAGCCAACCTTGGATGTATCAAACAAATGGAAAATTTTGCTTGCCATGAGAGTTCTGTTAGAAATAGCATGATGCTTGCCTTCAAGGACGACAACAAGAAGATGAAAGATTTCCAAGGGCATCAAAAGACCAAGTTGAGAGTGAACCAAAGGTTTTGATTGACCCAAAGAGTGACCCCTCAGTGTCAAAGGTAGTTCAACAGATCTATGTTGGTCTACACCTCTACCACGAAGGAAAGTTCTACTCAAGCAATTCTCAAATCAATCTACACTCCAATCTAATGAATTTTAGACTACCCACAAAAGTTTCTTTTAAGGGTGGTAGCCCACCCAGTTGTTTTGGAATCCAATTACCCAAATCTTTCTTTCTATCCTTCCCAAATCTCGGGACGAGATTTCTTTTAAGGGTGGTAGTCTGTAACATCCCTGATTTTTTGGAAAACTCAAAAATCACAAAAATTTGAAACTTTTTGTTTTCATGTTATGCAAGTCACCAAAAACCAAATGAGATGCAAGAAACAAAAGAAAACAATACATGTTCTAATGTTTTGGAAATGAAAATCCAATATACCTCTATTCCATAAACCCTAAAAAGTCATTTCAAAATAAATATTTCTACATAAAGAAAATATTTCTTCTTAAGAAAACCCTTACACCAAACATGTTTTCAACTCAATTATGATCTTGAAAATATTTTTGATATATAAAAACTAGAGAATTGTTATCTCTAATATTT
Organism: Alopecurus myosuroides; assembly: GCA_028641055.1. Lineage (NCBI taxonomy): Eukaryota > Viridiplantae > Streptophyta > Magnoliopsida > Poales > Poaceae > Alopecurus > Alopecurus myosuroides. Next base: position 357,645,529 of record CM054060.1, on the reverse strand, counting down.
TCTTCTTGTCTCTAAAAAGGGTTTCACTATTATTGATAACCCCCAAATAGATATAAGTTGGATCCTTGTTTTCCAAGTGTTATTTCAATCAACAAAATAATATAGTGCTATGGAAATAAATTGTTTATTAAAAACAAGTAAGATACTTTGAGAAAACAACATATTCATTTGGGGAAACCTTTCTGCTTTTACTAAACCCCATTTCCAAATTTATTAAATAATTCTCTAGGTTTGAAATATAACAAAAGGATACTAATTGTGGTTTCACTAATATGTTGAAAATATACAATATAAAAGTTCCTAAAAGGGTCTTAGTAAACAATAGTTGAACCATAGAAAATATTTCTAAAAATTGTTTTAATCATATAAAAATTAATGTTTTCTATTAAAGTGACTATCATTGTTTCTTCATATTTTAAAATCATAAAATATGAAAACCATTAAATATGATTTTGTAAAATGTTATTTTATCACATTGATGTCTCTGATATTTTATTCAACCAATAATTTGCATTTATATAATTGATATTTTTAAAATGGCATTAATAGGTTATTAGTGAAATCATTTTTATTTCAAAATATAAAATAGCAAAACAAGTGTAAATGATTTTCAAAAATGATATTTGACTTATATAATGTCTCTTTATTTTTATAAAACCCTTTCTCAAAATTAAATTTGTTTTTCTATTAAAAATGCTATTAAGTCACTTTTAATGAATTATTCAAATTTCATAATTCAAAAATGTAATATGTTGAAAAGTTTATAAAAATGGTATTGTTAGAAAGTATTTCAAATATTATGAATTTAGAATTTTGTTTCATGTTAATTGGAGGTATAAAACAGAAGATATAAAATAAACAAGGAAAACAGAAAAATAAAAATAAAAATGATGACGTCAGCTGACGTCACTGCATCTTCAATCCTGGAAACGGAAGAACAGCTGAAATTACTCGCGTTGATTTCGCGCGATTATGGGCGATTAAAGCCCCGATTAATCTCCCCTGCCTATCCCTTAAGTAAGCCCCGTTTTTCTCCCTCTCCTCTCTCTCACTTTAGTGCGGCCACGCCACCAAAATTTCTCGCCGGAGATGCTCGAACCCGCCACCGTCAACTTCCATTCCCGGCCACCACAGTGAGTCCCCACCGTCCCCGTTGGTCTCTTTCGAGTCTCCTTGTCCTAGCGCCTCCCCGTGCCCTCGATGACCCCGGAAGACCCCTGTAACGTCAACGCCGTCAAGCGCTGCATCGCCGGCCGCCGTCCCCGCCATTTTCCGGCGACCAGCGCCGCCCGGTGAGCTCCCTTTTGTCTCTGTCCGTTAGATCTACAAAGGATGGTCATGATTAGATCACTTACCGAACCGGTACGGGCCAATAGCGTAGCGCCACCTGTCCGCCCAGTCAGCGCGCGTTAAGTTCCTTATTTGCCGCTCGAGCAGCGCGTAACTGGCCCAGGCCCAGCTGTTATCTGTCGCCCAGCGCAGCAAATAACAACCCATTTTCTGTTTTTCTTCCGGAATAGAAAATGAAAATTAGATTTTGCAGATTAGCCCCTAGAACTTTGAACCATCATATCTTTTCAACCACTTAGCCAAATTTAGCAATCTTGGACTTTTTGAAAAGCCCTTGATATATAGAAACTTTTGGCACTGGCCAAATTCAAATTTGAAAAACTTAAATTTGTTCAAATTCAAATATGCTTGTTTGATGAAATTTGGCATAATTCAAATTCTACAAATCCAAAAATTGCAAATAAAATATATTTGGAAACCTTAGAATGTGTACTTTCATATCCTCTGTCCCAAAATAATAATTGAACAAATTAAAATTGAATTTAGAATTAAGTTGTCTATTTGAGTATTTTTGGCATAGATTAATTTGTATAAATAATTTCAATATAGTTCCTTTTGCAAAATTGTTCCATTTGATAACCTTGAACCAGAAACAACCTTGCCCAACCATTTTGGACACCCTTGGACCATTACCATGTATTTTAGCCAAAAATCCATCATAGTAGTCCATCTAGTTATTATGTCTTAAATTTTGTTTCTATTTCTTTCTACCATTGTTTGTTGTGGCCATTTTGAATCCAAGACCAAGTCCCTTGTATGTAAACCTTCTAAGAGACCAAGTAGTGAACCTCAAACACTAGTACTATAGGTTTCTATCTACCCCTCCATCCCCCTATTCTTGCTTCAAGAATCCATCAAGTTAGCAAATGAAAAACAAGACTCAAGCAATAGAAGGCTCTTCATTTTCAACTTGGTGGCAACATGAAGAGAATACAAGGAGGATCAATGAAGAAATTTTGAAGAAAAGACTCCACCACTAGAGGAAACTCAAGGAAGTACAAGTGTGAAGAAATCCAGAAGAAAACATCTCCCTCTCTCTTTCTATCTTTTTTCTTATTTTTCTTTCCAAATTGACCTAGTAGTATTTGTGCCCATCCCATACCCAAACCAATTAGTGAAGTGAAAACCATGAAGACTATCAAGACCAAGAGAAGCACCACACCAAGGAAGGAAACAACTTAGATGGCATGATGATGATCTTCAAGAAGGCAATCACATGAGGACTAGAAGCAATCCACCCAAGTTGAAGAGTAACAAGTTATTTTGTCCAACCATTGACCCAAATGGAAAACCCAAGACTTAGTAATATTTTCCCTTGGATGATTAAGTTGGTAGACCTACCCTAACCACAATGGAAAATACTAACATAATCACTCAAATATTTTTGAAGGTGAATATGACCAAGTGTTTGCATGTATTACTTTAATTGAAGAAGTAATATGTTTATTCTTAGTGAACTCTTGGAACTTCCTCGACAAGTATGGTTATAATAAAGTTAGATCACATCAAGCTCAACCTAGTCCTTCCCAAGTAAACCATTGGAATTTCCTTAACAAGAATGAGACCACTAGAGAATGAATCTTTCAACTCAAACCTAGACCTTGTCCTAACCAACTTGGTTAAGCCCCTTTTGATATGTTAGTTGCTATGTATGTTTTCTACACTTGTATGTTTGTTTGTTAGGATGCTTGTTTATTTGGTTTTGTGTTGTCAATGAATAGATTGTACGGAGAGCAACGATCTTTTGTGAAGAGAGTGTGATATCTTCACCAACTTCAACAAGGCAAGTAACACACCATCAACTACCCATTATTTTCTATATGCATTAGTTGATTTTGAGTAGCATGCATGATAGGAAATTTTACTAAGTTATATTATGCTATGCTATTATCCTAGTAGTGTGTAGCCATCTCTTTTTCCCTTGTTATTTTGATAGCCTTAGAACTTAGTGGATGCTATGCAATATTACAAATTGTTTTACTAGATGTTGAGGAAAAATCCTAAGTATAACTAATGAATGAACCACCTGGGTGGAAGTGGTAAGAATGGGTTATGTTGAGTGTTTCCTCAGGGCCCTTATCTAAGGGTTATTCCACTTGAGGTTGTCACTTGCGGATGGCCACCCAGGAACAAAGAGATTACTATGTCCTTCTAAGTTTAGTAGCTTCCCGTGCAGCCTTTTGACAATATGGGCTCTGTCTTGATCAATTAAGTTGTGAGGGTTCAGCCCAGGCTTGACAAGCAGATGTAGCAAAATTATAGGTGGAACGGGTCTTGCCGGTGGGTTTGGACTTCTTCTTCTGAAAGATCTCGTCTCAATTATCTCCTTTCCATGATGCACTCCGGGTGTATAGGATGTTTGGGCTAATTGAAGACAAAGGGTGAAAGTGCACAACCTCTGCAGAGTCAACAAACTAAGATCTTAGCCGTGTCCCCGGTTATGGACAACTATGAGCAGCTGGACAAGGATTGACGGAAGAATCTCATCACCAATTTCAATAAGTAAAATTTTGACCAACTGAAGAGTATTGTGGTGCTTGGATCTTAATCCATTGTTGCCACCCTTTTGAAAAGAAAAGTTTGTTTTACAAAAGTGATAGGAGAAAACTGGCTTTATGCAAAACTTAGTCAAAACTCCACTCAGCCAAATAAGCATGTAGTATTAGTCTTGCCATTTATATCCACCATAGTGTTACTTGCCAATACATTAAATTGTATTGACTCCCTTGTGGTTGCATATTCCATATTGCAGATGTTTCTGAAGACGAGTGAGGATTTCGTTTAGGATCTCGAGACTATCGCCAACATGTTTTGCCTGTGGCACATGAAGAAGATGGGCTCAATGTTGTACTATGTTTTCCGCTGTATATCTTTGTTTTCTGCTAGTCTTCTAAGACTATGCAAGTTGTAATACTATTTTGTAAAGACTGGATCATGCGATGTAATAGAATTTGATGCATTTGCATGATATTTCATTTTGTACTGTGGTGCTAGCAATTGATCCAGGGACTAGCACAATAACACAGGTATTCCATCTTTATTAAAAGTTGGGATGCTACAAAGGATAATTATCGAGTCGAGTGGCTTACTTTCGAGGTGGTTAAGTTCCGCAGTCCTTATCACGCGCTATTCGAAAGGCCGGCTTATGCCAAGTTCATGGCCAGGCCGTGTTATGTGTATCTACAACTAAAAATCCCGGGGCCCAAGCAGACCATCACCATACACGGGAGCCGGGATATAGCAGCTGAGTGCGAGGAAGGGGATGCAGCCATGGCGGAGCAAGCTTGCAGAAAAGAGGAACTCAAGTATTACCGGTCTCAAATAGATCCGGATGACAGAACAGCGTTAAAAAGACCAAATACTGAAGATGAGAGAGCAAAATTCAAGGCAGCACAAGACACCAAGATGGTAGCTTTTGTTGAGGGTGATCACTCTAAGCAATTTGCTATAGGATCTAACTTGGACAGCGAGCAGGAGAAAGCACTTGTGGAGTTCATTCGTTCAAATCAGGATGTGTTCGCTTGGACGCCTAGCGATATGCCGGGTATCCCCACAGAGTTGGCAGAGCACAGTTTGCACGTCGATCCCAAGTCCAGACCCGTGAAGCAGGGCTTGAGAAAGATGAATGAGGAAAGAAGGAAAGCTATAGGGGAAGAAATCGCTCGGCTGCTGACAGCCGGCTTTATTATGGAAGTGTTTCACCCGGACTGGTTAGCAAATCCGGTTCTCGTGATGAAAAAGACCAATGAGTGGAGGATGTGCATTGATTACACGAGTCTCAACAAGCATTGCCCAAAGGATCCGTTTGCTCTACCAAGGATAGATCAGATCATAGACGCAGTAGCTGGCAGCGACCTATTATGTTTCCTGGACGGATATTCCGAGTATCATCAAATCAAGCTCAAGAAGGAGGATTGGGAGAAAACATCATTCATAACCCCTTTTGGGGCCTTTTGTTACAAAACCATGACATTCGGATTAAAGAACGCTGGCGCAACCTATCAACGGTGTATTCAGAAGTGCTTCGAGGACCAAATTGGACGCAACGTCCATGCTTATGTAGACAATGTGGTGATCAAGACCAGAAAGGCAGAGACATTTATCGATGATCTAAAGGAAACATTCAAGAACTTGAGAAGGTATCAGATGAAACTCAACCCGACAAAGTGTGTTTTTGGAGTTCCAGCCGGGAAATTACTCGGCTTTATCGTTTCTGAGAGAGGAATTGAAGCAAACCCGGACAAAATCAAAGCTATCCAGAGCCTGAAAAAGCCGGAAAATTTGAAACATGTTCAGAAGCTCACAGGGTGCGTAGCAGCGCTCAGCCGGTTTATATCCAGACTCGGAGAAAAGGCAATACCCTTGTACCGGCTCTTGAAAAAATCTGATAAATCCGTATGGGATCAAGAGGCGGACGAGGCGTTCGAGGCACTAAAAAAGCAGCTATCTGAGGCACCTGTCCTAGCAGCTCCGGGTCCTAAAGAGCCCATGTTACTATACGTTGCAGCAGGGCCCCGGGCGGTTAGCGCGGTGGTTGTTGTCGAGCGAAAAGAAGATGGAAAAGAATACCCGGTACAGAGGCCGGTTTACTACGTCAGTGAGGTACTATCAGAGGCAAAACAGCGTTATCCGCATTGGCAAAAACTGGTTTTCGGGGTCTTCATGGCAAGCCGGAAGTTGAAGCCATATTTTCAGGAACACCCCATAACAGTGGTGAGTTCTATACCAATGTCGGATATCATTAAAACTCGGATGCAACAGGTAGAATAGCCATGTGGGCGATCGAGATGGGGGATTATCACATCAACTATGAGCCAATGTCAGCAATTAAATCTCAAGCTCTAGTCGATTTTATTAATGATTGGACACACACAGGCATGCCCACCATGGCTCCGAACTCCGAGTCTTGGATCATGCACTTCGATGGCTCCAAGCAATACGAGGGGTCAGGAGCGGGAGTGGTGCTAACATCACCCAAAGGAGACAAGTTGAGCTACGTGCTGCAGATTCACTTTGATTGTTCCAACAACGTGGCCGAGTATGAGGCCTTACTGCACGGCTTAAAGGTAGCCAAGGAGATGAATATTAAGATGATACGATGCTTTGGAGATTCGGACCTTGTGGTACAACAGGTCTCAGGAACTTGGGATAGAAAAGATGCAACTATGGCAGCATACCACAGAGAGGTTGATAGAGTTGCCGGGTGTTTCTCCGGGTATGAGGTGGAGCACATAGACAGAAGAAAAAATGAGGCAGCAGATGCACTCGCCAGACTCGGCTCGCGTAGAGAGCCGGTTCCACCTAATGTTTTCCTGGATGAACTATGGCGACCATCAGTTAAAACCGAGTCTGAGGAAGAACTGGCAAATCAAGACCCGGATTTGGAGCTCATGGCCACAGTACGTGATGTTCCCGAGTGGACAGAGCCGTTCTTGGCCTACCTATCACGGGGCGAGTTACCACAGCAGGAAGTATTAGCAAGACAAATTCTGAGGCGAGCAAAAGGATATTCTATCGTCAACGGAGAGTTATACAAGAGAAGTGCAGCAGGAGTCTTTTTGCGCTGTGTAGCACCAGAAGAAGGCCGACAGATCCTCAAGGAAATCCATGAAGGTGATTGTGGGCATCATGCATCCACAAGATCCCTGGTGGCCAAAGCTTATCGACATGGTTTTTTCTGGCTCACGGCCCTAGCAGACGTGGAGCGCTTGGTGGCAAGGTGTGACGGATGTCAAAGGTACGCTCGCCAAACCCATGTGCCGGCTATGGAACTACGGACTATCCCATTAACGTGGCCGTTCGCTGTTTGGGGTATGGATATGGTTGGCCCCTTTCACATGTCACCTTGCAAAAAGACACATCTCTTGGTGGCCATTGACAAGTTTACCAAGTGGGTTGAGGTTATGCCAGTTAACAACTGTGAAGCAATTACAGCAGTCAAGTTCCTGAAAAGGATTATCTATCGGTTCGGGTATCCCCATAGTATAATTACCGACAATGGAACCAATATGTCCCTTGGCGAGATGGAAAAATTTTGTGGTAACAATGGAATCCGGCTTGACATAGCTTCAGTGGCCCATCCACAGGCTAATGGACAAGTGGAGAGGGCAAATCAAGAGTTGCTTCGTGGATTAAAGCCACGACTGCGAGTTCCGTGTATCAGAGCTGCTGGTGCATGGGTCGAAGAATTACCTGCAGTGGTTTGGGGTATCAACACAACACCTAACAGATCCACTCAGATGACACCGTTTTTCATGGTTTATGGTGCGGAGGCGATGTTGCCGAGTGATATCATCCATGACTCGCCTCGAGTGTCGGCTTACGTCAAGGTGGAGAACGTGAAGACCCGGCAGGACGCCGTGGATATGCTGGAAGAAGAAAGGGAACAAGCACTTGAAAGATCAGCCATATATCAACAGGATCTGCGGAGATATCATAGCCGGCGCGTGAAAACCCGGGTCTTCCAGGAAGGAGACCTGGTCCTGCGCCTGGTACAGTCAAAGGAAGGAAAACATAAGTTATCACCGCCATGGGAAGGACCGTTTATCATAAGCCGGAATTTACACAATGGATCGTATTACTTGATAGATGCAAGGGAAGAGTCGGCTACGGTTAACAACACCGCTCATACCACTTCATCTATGCAAGAGAGAGAAAGACCATGGAACGTAGCTCAGCTGCGTCCCTACTATACCTAGTACATACCAGACTCACAAGTGGAATTACACGATGTAACAGGCAGCAGGTTTCAGACGCACTCTTTTCCTATCCAGGGTACCTACGGGGACTGGAGGGTTTCTAATGAGGCGGCTTGCTGACCTAACTTTCTCATATCAATAAAGAGATGGTTAAGCAATATATCTTTTTCACATGTCTTTTCAAGTTTTATTTTTCTGTTATGTTTTTATTTTTCTTCCAGGTAAGTATTATTTATTGATTTCTTAGTGCATTAGTTTCTTCAGTATGTTGCATGTATTTAGGTCTTGGGGGCTGATTGCTTGAATAGCACAGTTACAAACTCAAAGACCCGGCCATGATGCCTATGAGTTATAAGGGCCGATTACTCGCAAACGAGTACGGCTGCAATCTTATAACCGGACAAAGGAGCCAAATTTCTTGACTTTTCTTACTTAAGCTCGATGTGACTCGCACTAAAGTGGCATGATTTGCTCGCTTACGATTACAATCAGCCATGATGCCCAATGGGACTTGCCTGGCCCTGTTTTCGTACATATGTAACAACATGGTATCCACGCGAAAGCCGGCTTACAGTACAAGAGAGTCAAAAGGGTCATCTAAACCACAAGTTATGCAGAGTATAGGGTTAATAACCGGAAACTCAAAGTCTATTAAGCATAACTTCAAAACCTATGTGAAACGGCTCTAGGTTTTGGGCTTAGCAGAAACAACCTGTTTTCTTCGGGAAACCTCACACCCCAGACTCGGAATTTCGGGCCTTGGGGACTGGGGATTTTGAAAAAAAAAGAGGCAAATTATCTAGCTATTAAGCACAAAAAACCCAAAAATCCGAGTCTTGGGGACTTGGGGACTGAGAAAAGTTCACCCGTCAAAACCCACGAGACCCGGAAACCGTGTCTCACAAAAGGAACCATAAAGAAAGTCGGAGTATCAAGAGTAGATAAGCTCAAAGGCAGATAGATATCGAATTCATCCAAAGGCCGGAAGGGCCAAGAAAGCTATTAAAGCTTCATAACGTATTTACATGATGCGATGATAGTATCAAAAGTGCACATCTGCACTATCAAAAGAATATCTGTCTTTACAAGGGCATCGAGCAAACAAGGTATTAGGATGGCATCAGGTAATAATTTACTCGGCCTCCTGAGTCGGGTCCACATCCTTACCCTTGCCCTCCGGGTCTTGTTCTTGGGTTTTCTTCTTAGAAGAGTTCCCAGCATCATCATCCGGTTTTTCAGCATCAGGACGAACAGGTGGACGGACAGCTGGCATAGAGGAAGTTGGTGCTGATTGCAATTCGGCTTCCCTCTTTGCAGCTTCCTCCCTCCTCCTGGCCGAGTCAGCATTCCACTTTTCTAAAATGTCGAAGGGCACGGGCGTATCTTCCTTCACAGCTTTGTCCTTAGCATTGTATGGAGACATAAACCTACTCAAGTCCATACTGTCGGCAAGAGCAGTTGCCGAGTGACGTACCTCGGATTGTACGGCTTTGAAATCCTTGGGGGAAAATCTCGAGCCATCTGCCTTGAATTCTGGAAATCCGGCCACCACCGTTGCCGGCTCAAGCTTAGGAAAACAAGCTTTCGCCAGCATAAGTCCCCGGGTCATCCCAACCCGGCATGCTGAGCGTTTCCATAGCTCAATCCATGCAGGGACAGTAGAACATGCATGGATTAGGGTCTCCATACCCGGATAGAGTTCAGTCGGCCACTGAATGGCGTCTAGTATCCACTTGGTGCCGGCACAGAACCTCCGGAGGACATTCTTCAATCTCTTTACCTTTTCGATATCATCTTCTTCTGAAGGCGCAAGGTTGGAAGCTGCAATATGAACAACAAAGCTTACATCAAAGTATTCCGGGTATCATGTATCAATAAAACAAGAAACCAAGGTACGAACCAGTAAGTAGCAAAATCTCACCAACGAGGACACGATAAGTGTCGGCCACTTGGGCTGATAGCTTCTTCAGCGTAGCTTGAGCAGTGGTGTATTTCTCTTTGTATTTCGTGACATCTTTCTCCAAGGCTGCCACCTCGGACTCAAGTGCTTCTCTTAGCTTTACCTCGGTCTCCAGGAGCTGCTTGGTCTTGGCCAAAATCTCCTCGGACCGAGACGCCTGTGCCTAAAAGAATGGAAGGTTAAACATTAGTCGGATCTCGCAATCAGCCGAATATTGCAAGGAGTACGGAGTGTAACTTTGACAAGTTAGACTCGGAACTTGGGGACTAGGTGGACACTATGAGATATCAACTAACGTACATGATGCTCCACGGCCATGCGATCCAACATGCTGCTCTCTGAGGCTTTCATGGCGAGGAGGGCGCTCATCATTTGGTCGAAGGAATGGTTGCCCAAGTTGGAAGACCCGGGGTCTTGATAACTCGGATTGGAGGTTTTCTCCTTGGCAGGGGAAGGCACCCGAGTCGTCCGAATATCGGAGCTCGGGTCGCCTCCTCCCATGCCCAGGTCGGCGGCCTCTTCCTCCTCGCGTGCATGTGAGGCTATCTGGTACTCGGCTTCCTGATCAGCCGGGTGTGTTGGTGGCACTTGTTGTTCCTCTTCGCCTCCAGCTGCAGCCGTCATGTCATCAATTGGGTTCTCCTTACCCGGATCACCGGTCTCCATATTTTCCTGGTCACTGATAGTGACCGTGGCTCTGTGGACAGTATAAGTAAGCGGTCAGCATACAACCGGAGAAAATTATGGTCAAGTGATAGAACATCAGGAAAAGAACCTTACCCGGGATTCACCGCGAAATCCGAGGGAAACGCGCTGCTGGACCCGGATGAAGCTGATAAATATCAAGAGAATAAAGCATGGAACTGCCCTATTAAAGGATGATTCGAAAAGGAAAAAACTTCGATATTTGGGAAAGGGTTGAAAAATACCAGCACGTCGAGGAGGGGATGATGGAATGCCTAGGTTAAGTGCGGATTCACCCGGAAAGTTCCGAGTCAGTCTACGCTTGGTCACGGGTGGATCCTTCAAATACGGCCAGTTGGACAACTCTTGGTTTAGCTCGCGCATGTTAGCAAAGGAATATGGCTTAGAAGCAAGGGAGCGGTAGGGCACCTTAAAAATGACCCCTCGGGGTTTCCTCTTTGCTCCAACCTTGACTATTGGCTCAGCTTCATCTTCATCGCTTGCTGTTTCCACCATGCCTTCCGGTTCTTCTTCTTCTTCGTCCTTGTCCTCTGGCTCTGAAAGTTATCAAGGTATATTGTCGAAAAAACAGAGAATGAACAGCAATGAGCTTGCAGAATCTAAGTGAGACTCGGAATGTACCTTCCTCCGAGTTAACTGCGTCCTCTTCCTCTTCTGGACTCTCGGAGTTAGGGGGCGTTTCGATGTTCCAAAAGGCGTTATCAGCCTAATTCAAAGGCACCAGGGTAAGGATCAGTAGTTGTATCGAGAGAAAGGTGTGAAGGTAAAAGTATGAGAACCGGATTTTACCTCAGGAGCTGGGTTCTCGCGAGTAAATGGTTCCAACCCGGCTATGTTCCGGATTACCTCCAATTTCTCCGTGAAAGAAGCTCTTGATGGTCTTGTTGGTGTCACCGGCCGGGTAGTTCTTGGAAGAGTATCGGAGGGAATCCGTAGAGTGCCCCGAATACTCGCACATCAGTTTTGGGCGGATGGAATTGGGTTGTATGCGAAAGTTCACCCAAGTTTTGACTAGGTTGAGCCCAAGGAGACCTTGGGCGGAAAGGACGGCTATTTTTGAGAGGAGCGGCTGGATGGCCTCCCTGTCCGACTCAGGGGCAAAGGCGTTGAAAGATTCGGAGATATCTAGAAGGCCCTCCGAGTAACCCGGCAGTTTCCTTTCGCCGGGTGGGGAGGTGTCTCGGCAGTAAAAGAAGGAAATTTGCCAATGCTTAACGTGAGAATTCAGGTTAAGAGTCCGCATTGGGGAATTCTTACGGCGCTGGATGGAAACCCCGGCGCAAGCAAGAAGTGCCCTGTCACCGCTTTCGCGGCACGGTTTGCACTGGAAGAGTTCAATGAAGAGAGCCAAATTTGGCGGAGTGCACAAATATGACTCGGAAAGGACGATAAAATGAGTTATGTTCAACATAGAGTTAGGCCCTATGTCGAACACCCGGAGGCCGTAATGGCTCAAGACTTGACGAAAGAAGGGGTGACCCAGAGGGCGGAACCCCCGGGTCACGTGCTCGACAAAGCAGATTACCTCGTCGGCAGCAGGCGTGGGCCGGGTCTCATCACCCGGCACTCTCCAATGGATGTCTTCCTGAGAGGGGAGGACCCCTAACTTGGCCAGCTCCTCTAGCTTGGCCTTGGTGACGGTGGATCGCGCCCAGTTGGCGGATATTGATTGGGTCGTCCTTGTTTTGGCTTGCTGCTTCCCTTGCTTCTTGGGAGCCATGGGTTCAGTCTGCAAAGCACGAGACAAAAAGGTACAAGACGTAAGACTCAGAAATCATGGGTTATCCGGATGTATGCAAGCAGTATCAAAAAGAGGTATGGGAATTATGAGTTGTCCGGGTATCGCCGGATGTAGCGAAAGTCACAGATTATCGGAGTATCGAGTATCAGTACAGAAACTATGGGGGACTTACGTATTGATGATCGTTTGCGGAAGAGGGTTGATTGCCCATGTATCTACTGCAAGTAAATGAACCGGAAGAAGCGGACTTTTCGGGTATCAATGGCAGGTGCGGAAAATTTGGGCGGCCCGAGCCTAGATTGGAAATTTCATTTTTAAATTCGTGGTGAAATTAGTGACTACAAGCAATAGGAGAATGAAGTGGAGCCTATATTCAAGCCATTGGATGAACTAGTATGAGTTTATGTGACCTAATCCAGCGTGGGGTAAGAAATGACCCGCGGCTGACCTAGATCCAATCTAGAACGAATCAAGAAATTGTGAGGCTAATTCAATGGGAGCAAGAAGCTTACCGGAGGAGATTGGAACAGAGCACGACGGCGGCAGATTGCGCAATCCAAATACCCCTTTGCGATTCCCGGCGGGCAAGATGAGGGCGCGGCGGCGGAGCTTGGCGGCGGCGCGGAACGGTTCGAGGACGAACGTAACCGGCGGCGGCTTTGCTCCGGCGGTGAGCTTGGGGTTCCCGTGGTGGTGTTGCGCAAGCGTGAGCGATGGAGAGGAAGAAGAAGTTGGAATGGACCGTTGGGGGTTAGGTTATCCCCTAGGTGCCTATTTATAAGGTACGGGTGGGTAAACCTAGTCCAACGGGCGGGAACCGGAAATTTCGGGATAAGGGATCCCGCCCGGATTTTCTGAGATATGCTTTAAGTGCTGGACGAGATATCCGGAATGGATAGGAAACAAATCTTCTCCGAGATACCTGGACTGATTAACAAGTAAAGTAAGCCGGATCTTTGTCGTTTGCATCAGAGGCGTTGACCCGGAAAAGTAAACACTGGACTTAGAGAAAGTCGGGTTACTATATGGCCACCATGGAGTTAGGCCTAGCTGTTTATCAAAGCAACCTAACCCGGCCTCTGTGAACTTGTGTGTTTATTATTTTTGCAGGGAATAGCGTGCGCTTCAAGGAGGATCTCATGAAGCCCAAGCTATTCTGGGGACTACTGATGGAGGGATGATAACCCGGTAGGCCAACACCAGGGAGTAACTCGGCCCAAAGGACGCTGTGCAAGACCCGGCTTAATATAAAGGAGTTTCTAGAAGACCCAGGAACGTAGGCCTCGTAACCCGGATTGTGGGTTCCGATAAGGAAGTTTAGGGTTTCTAAGCAGTGTCCGGGTAGGATTCAGAGTGCGCCTTGGAGAGTAGGCCAGGGGGTCCGGAGATTATATAAGCCGGCCCCTAGGGTTAGACAAGGAGAGATCCAGGAGTTTGAGCAATATCGCTAGGTATCGAGTATCCAGTGTAACACGAGAGTTGAGTTAATATATTTAGATCGGAGACTCGGCGACTTGATTGCCGGCTACCAGATCGCATATCATCATGTTTTCCCTTGAGCTAAACCCTCTCCCAAACACCAGAGTCGATTTGCCCCAAGATAAGTTACCCCCGGTAACGTCTGTCGTGATTATCCCACGACAAATCGTAACCCGGATTTTCATTCTGATAGACACTCGGAATTTCTTATTCGCACTTTTCTGTTTTTCTGCAGGGCCGGATGATGAAATGCCAGATGAAGATGACATAGCAAAGCTGAAGACTATAAAAAGCACCATCCGGCAACTCTGTGCCGGCACCTAATGGGTTCTTCAAGCCTTGAAGTGGCCGGGCACTGGACGTGGTGGTTTGAGCACGCTCCTTGATGCGTGCTCTACCATCCCCGAGTGGATCGAGCACTGGAAACGCTCGTCATGCCGGGTTGGAGTAACCCGGGGGCTTGCTCTGGCGAAGGCATATTTTCCCAAGCTTGAGCCGGCAAAGCTCGTTGGCGGGTTTCCAGAATTCAACACTCATGGCTCCAGGTTTTCAGCCAAGAACTTCAAGGCCATCCAAACAGAGCTTCGACACTCGGCTAGCCTGATTGCCGACAGTCTGGATGTCAGTCGGATTGTTACCCCCTACGACGCTGAAGATAAGCCCATTCAGTCGGATCCTCCCAAACCGTATGACATGCTGGCATGGTGGAAGGCGGAAGCTGCTTAGGCGAGGGAAGAGGCCACGAAGAAGAAGGCTGAGGCCGATACTGCGCCCACTACCTCCACGCCGGTTGTTCCTCCTCCAGCGCGCGCCGGTACTGCTGCTGACCCGGATGCTGCTGCCGCAAAAACCGTTGAAGAACAAGTCAAGGACCAAGACCCGGCTGCCAAGGGCAAGGGCAAGATGGACGACTCAACCCAGGAGGCCGAGTGAACTTTTATCTGCTATCGTCTCAAACACTTCATTCGGCCAATGGGCCTTTTAAAACAATTATTCTTTTGATAGTGCGCCTGTGCACTTTATGATACTACTATCCTGGTTTGTAATACGTTTAAAACCTTAATATCTTTCATGGCCCTTCTGGCCTTTGCGTACATTTGATATTTCTTAACTTTGAGCTTTTTCGTTCCTGGTTTTCCGACTTTTCGCTATGGTTCCTTATGCTGCTATAGCTGTATGAAGACAGGGTCAGGCAAGTCCCATTGGGCATCATGGCTGATTGTAATTATACGCTAGCAAAGCATGCCACTTTTGTGCGAGTCACATCGAGCTTAAGCAAGAAAAGTCAAGAAAATTTAGCTCTATTGTCCGGTTATAAGCTTGCAGCCGTACTTATTACAAGTAATCGGCCCTTATAACTCAATGGCATCACGGCCGGGTCTTTGAGTTTGCAACTGTGCTATTCAAGCAATCAGCCCCCAAGACCTAGATATATGCAATTTACTAGAAAAACTAACATACTAAGAACAATAAATAACACTTACCTGGGAAAGAAATAGAAAAACAACAGGAATATAAAAACTTGACAAAGATCATACAAAAAAGAACAAAATATTGTTTAACCATCTCTTTATTGATATGAGAAAAGTTAGGTCAGCAAGCCGCCTCATTAAAAACCCTCCAGTACCCTTAGGTGCCCTGGATAGGAAAAGAGTGCGTCTGAAACCTGCTGCCTGTTACATCGTGTAATTTCACTTGTGAATCTAGTCTATTCTAAGTGTAGTAGGGACGCAGCTGAGCCACGTTCTATGGTCTTTCTCTTTCTTGCATAGATGAAGTTGTATGAGCGGTGTCATTGACGGTAGCCGACTCTTCCCTTGCATCTACCAAGTAATACGATCCATTGTGAAGATTCCGGCTTATGATGAACGATCCTTCCCATGGTGGGGATAGCTTGTGTTTTCCTTCCTTCGACTGTACCAGGCGCAGAACCAGGTCCCCTTCCTGGAAGACCCGGGTTTTAACCCGCCGTCTATGATATCTCCTCAGATCCTGCTGATATATGGCTGATCTCTCCAAAGCTTGTTCCCTGTGTTCTTCTAACATATCCACGGCGTCCTGCCGGGTCTTCTCGTTCTCCACCTCGACGTAAGCCGACACTCGAGGCGAGTCATGGATAATATCACTCGGCAATACCGCCTCTGCACCATAAACCATAAAAAAAGGTGTCATCTGAGTAGATCTGTTAGGTGTGGTGTTAATTCCCCAAACTACTGAAGGTAACTCCTCAACCCATGCGCCAGCAGCTCTGATGCATGGGACTCGCAGCCGTGGTTTTAATCCGCGAAGTAACTCCTGATTTGCCCTTTCCACTTGTCCATTAGCTTGTGGATGGGCTACTGAAGCTATATCAAGCCAGATTCCATTGTTCCCACAGGATTTCTCCATCTCACGAAGGGACATGTTGGTTCCATTGTCTGTTATTATGCTGTGAGGATACCCAAACCGATAGATAATCCTTTTCAGGAACTTGACTGCCGTAATTGCTTCACAATTGGTAACTGGCATAACTTCAACCCACTTGGTAAATTTATCGATAGCCACCAAGAGATGTGTCTTTTTGCAAGGTGACATGTGAAAGGGGCCAACCATGTCCATACCCCCAAACGGCAAACGGCCAGGTTAAAGGAATTGTTTGCAACTCCATAGCCGGCACATGGATTTGGCGAGCGTACCTTTGACATCCATCGCACCTTGCCACCAAGCGTTCCGCGTCTTCTAAGGCTGTGAGCCAGAAGAAACCGTGCCTATATGCTTTGGCCACAAGGGATCTTGTGGATGCGTGATGCCCACAGTCGCCTTCGTGGATCTCTTTCAGGATCTGCCGGCCTTCTTCTAGTGCTACACAGCGCAAAAATACTCCTGCAGCACTCCTTTTATATAACTCCCCATTGATGATGGAATAGCCTTTTGCTCGCCTCAGAATTTGCCTTGCTAATACTTCCTGCTGTGGTAACTCGCCCCGTGATAGGTAAGCCAGGAACGGCTCTGTCCACTCGGGAACAGTGCGTATTGTGGCCACGAGCTCCAAATCCGGGTCTTTGTTAGCCACCTCTTCCTCAGACTCGGTTTTTACTGATGGCCGCCATAGCTCGTCCAGGAAAACGTTGGGTGGAACCGGCTCTCTGCGCGAGCCGAGTCTTGCGAGTGCATCTGCTGCCTCGTTCTTTCGCCTCTCAATATGCTCCACCTCATACCCGGAAAAACACCCGGCAACCCTGTCCAGCTCTCTGTGATATGCTGCCATAGTTGCATCCTTCCTATCCCAGGTTCCTGAGACCTGCTGTACCACAGGATCCGAATCTCCATAGCATCGTATCCGCCTGATGTTCATCTCCTTGGCTATTCTCAATCCGTGTAATAATGCTTCATACCCGGCCACGTTGTTGGAGCAATCGAAGTGGATTCGCAACACGTAGCTCAGCTTGTCTCCTTTAGGTGATGTAAGTACCACTCCAGCTCCTGATCCCTCGTATTGCTTGGAACCATCAAAGTGCATTACCCAAGACTCGGAACTCGGTGTCATTGTGGGCATGCTAGTGTGAGTCCAATAATTAATGAAATCAACTAAAGCTTGAGACTTGATTGCTGACCTGGGCTCGTAGTTGATATGATAATCGCCCATCTCGATAGCCCACTTGGCTATTTTACCTGTTGCGTCCGAGTTTCTGATGATATCCGACATTGGTATAGAGCTAACCACTGTTATTGGGTGTTCCTGAAAATAAGGTTTCAATTTCCGGCTGGCCATGAAGACCCCGAAAACCAACTTCTGTCAATGTGGGTAGCGCTGCTTTGCCTCCGATAATACCTCGCTAACGTAATAAACCGGCCTCTGGACCGGGTGATCTTTTCCATCCTCTTTGCGCTCGACAACAACCACTGCGCTAACCGCCCGGGGCCCCACCGCGATGTACAGTAGCATGGGCTCTTTGGGACCCGGGGCTGCCAAAACTGGTGCCTCAGATAACTGCTTCTTTAGTGCCTCGAACGCCTCATCCGCCTCTTGGTCCCAAACAAACTTATCAGATTTCCTCAAGAGCCGGTACAGGGGTATTGCCTTCTCTCCGAGTCTGGACACTAGTACAGATTGCCTCATCTGTGGCGCACCAAAAATCAATTCTGTGGCGCACCCCGGGGCCACAGGGGTGCGCCACAGAATACACGCCATAAAAATTATTTCTGTGGCGCACCGTGGCCGTGCGCCACAGAAATGTCAATTCTGTGGCGCACCTCAGCCGTGCGCCACAGAAATTTGCAATTCTGTGGCGCACCAAAGGGGGGGTGCGCCACATATTTTTTTTTGAATTTCAAAAAAAAAGGCGGCCAGATCTGGTCGCGGGAATTTTTCGAAATTCCGAAATTTCACCGGATGCTCGCCGGAGTTGGTGGGTGGAGGATGGGGGTCACCGGAGTTGGTGGGGAGGAGAAGGAGAAGCTCGCCGGAGGTGGTGGTGGTGGTGGTGGAGGAGGAGGAGGAGGAGAGGTGGTGGTGGAGGACGAGGAGGAGGAGAGGTGGTGGTGGAGGAGGAGAAGGAGGGGGAGGAGAGGTGGTGGTGGAGGAGGAGGAGGAGGAGCTCGCTAGAGGTGGTGGTGGTGGTGGAGGAGGAGGAGGAGGAGCTCGCCGGAGGTGGTGGTGGTGGAGGAGGAGGGGTGGTGGTTGAGGAGGAGGAGAGGTGGTGGTGGTGGTGGTGGTGGAGGAGGAGAGGTGGAGTAGTAGGTGGAGGAGAGGAGAGAAGTGGAGAGGTAGAAGATGAGAAGTGGAGGAGAAGTGGAGGGGAGAAGGGAAGAAGAGGAGGGGAGGAGGGTAGAAGAGGAGGGGAAATCCTGCCTCCACAATTCTGTGGCGCACCAAATGAAGGGGTGCGCCACAGAATTTTTTTTTCTTTTTTTTTATTTTCTAGTCAAAATCTTAAAACGGCCATAACTTTTGTTCCTTTTGGAATTTGGCGATTCTAAAAAAAGCTCACAGGCCGAAGGCGAGTGAGGTTGGGTTCCTTTTTCTCTCTAGTTTTTTTTGATATCTTGATCATTTTTTTTCGACATCGTATGCAAAAGTTATGCCCATTTTACTTTTTTTAACGAACTTTTGCTCAGAAAGTCGAAATTCATATTTCAAAATTTGATAAAAAAGTAGACCTTAAACTCTCCGTGCATCTATAAGGGATTTATTTTTTGATGCTTTTTAGACCGGCAACTCTTCCGTCGAAAACTAGAAAAGGCGATCCGGGGGTTGGAGTTGGTGCGTGTGGACAGAATTTTTTGGGATGGGAATTCCGTGGCGCACGTGGCAGTGGTGCGCCACAGAAATGTCATATTTCTGTGGCGCACTAACCACCATGCGCCACAGAATAGGAGTGTGGCAATCATTGGTGTGGGTCCCCAGCTTATTTCTGTGGCATACCCCTATCCCGTGCGCCACAGAATTCCTCTTTTCTGTGGCGCACCACGGTCCCGTGCGCCACAGAATGCCTCTTTTCTGTGGCGCAGGCCCATCGTGCGCCACAAAAATATATTTCTGTGGCGCAGCAAGAAGTCATGCGCCACAGAATCTGTTCCATAGAAAGGCACTTCTCTACTAGTGGGATATGAACCGGCTCAACGCTGCCACGCACCCTGTGAGCTTCTGGACATGCTTCAGGTTTTCCGGCTTTTTCAGACTCTGGATAGCTTTGATTTTGTCCGGGTTTGCCTCGATTCCCCTCTCGGAAACAATGAACCCGAGTAACTTTCCTGCTGGAACTCCAAACACGCACTTTGTAGGGTTAAGTTTCATCTAATACCTTCTCAAATTCTTGAATATTTCCTTTAGATCATCAATGAACGTTTCCGCTTTCCTGGTCTTGATCACCACATCATCCACATAGGCATGAACGTTTCGCCCAATCTGGTCCTCAAAGCACTTCTGTATGCATCTCTGATAAGTTGCGCCGGCATTCTTTAGCCCAAATGTCATGGTTTTGTAACAGAAAGCCTCAAAGGGGGTTATGAACGATGTTTTCTCCCAGTCTTCCTTCTTGAGCTTGATCTGATGATACCCGGAATACGCATCCAGGAAACATAATAGGTCACTTCCAGCCACTGCATCTATGATCTGATCTATCCTTGGAAGGGCAAACGGATCCTTTGGGCAATGCTTGTTAAGACTTGTATAATCTATGCACATCCTCCACTCATTACTCTTTTTCATCACGAGGACCGGATTTGCCAACCAGTCCGGGTGAAATACTTCCATGATAAAGCCGGCTGTCAATAGCCGAGCAATTTCTTCCCCTATAGCCCTTCTTCTTTCCTCATTCATTTTCCTCAGGCCCTGCTTCACGGGCCTAGACTTGGGATCAACGTGCAAGCTATGTTCCGCTAACTCTGTAGGGATACCCGGCATATCGCTGGGCGTCCAAGCAAAAACATCTTGATTTGAACGAATAAACTCCACGAGTGCTTTTTCCTGCTCATTGTCCTGGTTAGATCCTATAGCGAATTGCTTGGAGGGGTCACCTTCGACAAAGGCCACCATCTTGGTATCCTGTGCTGCCTTGAATTTCGCTCTCTCATCCTCCGTATTTGGCCTTTTTAACGCTGTCCTGTCATCCGGGTCTACTTGAGACCGATAGTATTTGAGCTCCTCCTTTCTACAAGCTTGTTCCGCCATTGTCGCGTCTCCTTCGTCACACTCAGCCGCTATATCCCGGCTCCCATGGATAGTGATGGTCTGCTTAGGACCCGGGATTTTTAGCTGTAGGTACACGTAACACGGCCTGGCCATGAACTTGGCGTAAGCCGGCCTTCTGAATAGCGCGTGATAGGGGCTGCGCAACTTCACCACCTCAAACGTGAGCCATCCACCCGGAAATTATCCTTTGATTCTCCAAAAGCAACCTCCAAGGTAATCTTTCCCTCAGGACACGCCGAGTGACCCGGCACAATCCCGTGAAAAACCGTTGAACTTTTCTGTAGCTGAGACTCCTTGAGGCCCATGCGCAAGAAAGTTTACCAATATAAGATGTTGATGCTGCTTCCGCCGTCCATTAAGACCTTTTTCAGCTCATAACCATTAACCTGTGGCGCAACCACCAATGCTAGGACTCCCGGGTGTTCTATCCTTTCCGGGTGATCTCTTCTGCTCCATGTTACATCTTGCTCCGACCACCTCAGGTATCTCGGGACAGCCGAGGAAACCGAGTTTACTGCCTTTTTCAGTATCTTTCTATCCTTGTTAGAAGTTCCCGTGGTGTGAACATGGTACTGGCCCAATTGCTTGGGGTTGGCTTGGAAACCTCCAGCTCCTCCCTGATTGTTACCCGAATTACCGCCTCCCGGGTTACTTGCTGGGGGTGGGCCGTTGCCCGGGTTACCACCCGGACCCGGTCCTGCTCCCCGGCCTGCGCCTCGCATTGCTTTCTGTATTTCCTCATTTTTCCATCTCTGTAAATCCACGCATTGTTCCAGCGAATGATTGGCCGGCCTGCCGTTCCTGCTATGGCGAGGACAGGGCATCCTAAAGGCCTCTATGTGATTAGCCGGCCTTGGCGGCCCTTGGTAATTTCCTCCATTAAAGTTTCCTCCATTGAAATTTCCTTCTGCCCTGGGTCTTGCAAACCCGGCTTCTGTGTTCCCGACAAACTCAGAATTTCCCTCGTACGGGCGCTTATTCTGGTTGTTTCCATTATTTCCTCCGTTATTACCCGGCGCGGACCCATTGCCGGTTCTTCCATTATTGCTCGTGTTTGCTTTTGCTTTCTTGTCATCAACGTCCTCTTCTGTGGTATCCGTAGCAGCGTGCTTGTTGCATGCGTCCATCAGCTCTCCCATAGTAACCTCTGAAGCATTCCGACAAGATTTCATGCGAGTTAGCTTTTGCACTAAGGGCATATACTTGCATGTCTTAGCCATAGCTTGTAACGCATCCTTTGATTGAATATCCGTGGACGAGTGAAGTATCTCCATAACCCGGCGCACCCAGCTGCGCGCCGATTCTCCCTTCTTTTGGACACATCGTTCTAGATCATCGATAGTAAATAACTTCCTGCATGTTCCGTGGAAGTGCTTGATAAATGCAACCTTCAAGTCACTCCATGACTTGATAGATCCTTCGGGTAAATTGTTGAACCACAACTTTGCTGCTCCCTCTGACATCATTAAGTACATGAACTTGGCTTGAAGATTTTCAGATGCGTTGCGAATCGACATGGCCATCTCATAGCTGCTCAACCAGGTTTCTGGATCCATAGTCGGCTCGTAGTTTACCACTTTACCCGGTTCTTTGAACTTATCCGGGTAGGGCTCGGCTCTGATAACGTCTGACAAACACTTGGGCCCGGCTAAAATTGCCGGTGCTGGCCTCACCCGGGAAGCGTGCGACCCGGCAACGGGTGCGGCGGGGGGTGCAACTGCTACCGGCCCTCACACCGTAGACCCGGCTGCTGCGCGCCTGGCTCGAGAACTGTCCACGATAGCTTGCGCGGCTGATACTGCAGGTGTTGCCGGTCTACGTGGAGGAGGCGGCATTTGCTGCTGCTCTGCCCTCCGCCGCGCTGAGCTTGTCTGATAATTACCGGTGTTTCCATTATGCCGGCTTATATATAGCGTTCCATGCATTCCAGTCCTATTATCCGGGTAATTGACTTGCTGAGCCACTGTCGTACGCAATAAATCTATCGCCCGCCGGGTCTCCTCCGCGTGGGGCGACTCTCTTACGGGGATTCGATCCAATGCCAATGTTGTTGCATATACATTGTCCATGGGGTTGTTGAAGTGACCTGGTGGCGTATGAAATCGTGATGGTGGTGGTGGTGCCGTATTGCCGATGGCAACCCCTGTCTGCAACGTGGGTAACCCGGTTTGTACGTTGGCCGACTGTCCCCCACCGGTCGCGGGCTGGTGTACAGTTTCCTGATTCACAGCCGGAATTGGTTGATCTTGGGGTGTGATGAACAACGTGGCCGGGTTTAGGACTCCACCTGTTGCCGGTAATCTCGTCTGGTATCTTTGATGCGCTCTGGTTGTCTCAGCCCGGAGCCAGTTCTCCAATGCATCCAGCTCACGTTGGCGTGTGGCTATCCCTTGCTTTTCTGCTTCCACATCTCTCCTTTGTTGCTCTAATGCACGGCGGGCTACATCCAGATCCCTAGCACGCGCCGCTGCGTTCTCCGGGGTTATCACCGTAGCTAGCACCGTGGGATCCAGGATTAGGTTGTTACTGAACAGAGCCGGGTGTTGTGGGTTTGAGGGACCCGCCCCTGGCGTTCTATTCGTCATGAAGCCAAACATATTCGCCTGCAATTCGCTATCCGCCGCTCGGCTAGTGACCGAAGCCGACTTTCCGTCAACCCGGGTCAGAACCGGATTTCCGTCAGCCGGATTTTGCTGCTGGGCCAATGCTCACGCTGCTCCGACCGCGGCCGTAGTCACGTCCCCCTGATTGAGATTGGTTGCAGGGGCCGTGTAGACCGCGACCAGGCGCGCGATGCTTGGTGAAGACTCATATTCTTCCTCGTCACAGCTATCCTCCTCGTACCGGTCCTCCAACAGGTGCAAGATAGACTCGGTATCATCTTCTCTCGTGACCTGGCCACGCGGGGTCCATGCCGGCTCCTCCGGCTGTTCCCTCTTCGTGATGGGCTCTTCTATCGGATCTACCGTCCCGACCGATTCCTCTCCATCCGACTGAACACAGGTGGCCTCCCCTGATACAGAATCAAATCCAAAATCATCAGGGATTGAACCGGACGTACGTACCATGCCGATGAAGACGTTGACCCGGCCGA
Organism: Alopecurus myosuroides; assembly: GCA_028641055.1. Taxonomy (NCBI): domain Eukaryota; kingdom Viridiplantae; phylum Streptophyta; class Magnoliopsida; order Poales; family Poaceae; genus Alopecurus; species Alopecurus myosuroides. The sequence goes on along the minus strand of CM054060.1, from coordinate 357,621,829 downwards.
TTGTAACGACAGATCCGGATTCGAGCAGATCCGACTCTGGACCCCAGCCAAAATCGTCCACCATCTTCTCTCCGTCGGGGTTGGTGTAGATCTCTCTGGTGACGATGTTCTTCATGTTCTCCCGAGCTTCTCCCCATGATGTAAACACCCTTGGACGCAGGCCCCACGGTGGGCGCCAACTGTCGTGGGATAATCACGGGAAACGTTACCCGGGGTAACTTATCTTGGGGTAAATCGACTCTGGTGTTTGGGAGAGGGTTTTGCTCAGGGAAAATCACGGTGATGAAAACGATCTGGTAGCCCGCAATCAAGTCGCCGAGTCTCCGACCTAGATTTATTATCTCAACTCTGGTATTACAAAGGATACTCGAATAGCTAGTGAATCTCGTGTGTCTAATCTAACCCTAGGAGCCGGCTTATATAATATCCGGATCCCCTGGCTTCCTGTCCAAGGTACACTCGGAGTCCTACCTGGGCACCGCTTACAAACCCTAAGTTTCCTTATCGAAACCCACAATCCGGGTTACGAGGCCTACACTCCTTGGGCCTTCTAGAAACTCCTTTTCCCTAAGCCGGGTCTTGCGCAGCTCCCTTTGGGCCGAGTTACTCCTTGGCGTTAGCCTACCGGGTTATCATCCCTCCATCAGTTAGTGTTATGCCTTTCTCACTATATAAGAAGCTTAATTTGAACAAACTAGTTCCAACAGAAATATCTTTACAAATGGCTGATAAAACAACTGCTGTACCTATAGGAATATATGAGGATGTTCCCATCTCTATTGCTAATGAGTTGATACCTACTGATTTTGTTATATTAGAAATGCCTGAAGATGATAATCTATCTATTATTCTTGGTAGACCTTTTTTGAATACTGCAGGAGCTGTGATAAATTGCACTAAGAGCAAAGTGAGATTTAATGTTAAAGGCAAAGAGCACACTATTTATTTTCCCAAGAACAAACATGTTACAAGTATGAGCACAAGTGTGAATGCTATACAAATAAATTCCATTAAGATTGGTAGCATTGAAATACCTATACCACCTCCAGCACCAAGGTATGAAATATTGATGATTGGGACCATTCCAATCAAATATGAGGTAACTTGATTTATTGTTTTATAATAAGTAATAATAAGAATCATGAGCTATATTCTTTACATGTTGCTAATGAGACCTGATCAACCTCATTACTAATGTGGAAATGATAAAGGCATGATTCACAAACATTTAAATTGCATTTTTTATGTTATTTGCTTTAAAATTGTGAGACATAGACATAGTATTAAAAAATTAGAATCAGAAATCACAGAATATGAAGTTTTAGAAATTCTCTGTAGAAAAGTTTCACCTAAAATTCCAGAAAAATCAGGGGGTCAGTTTTTTGCCCGAATGGACCAGCAGCCAGTGGGGGAGCACCAGCAGGCCACCAGGGGCCAAAATAGGTACCTCCACGCGGCCAGATTCCTTGGCCGCGTGGGATACCCCATTTTTGGCCACAAGTGGATGCTGGGGCCCATCCAATGCTCATCTGCTCCCTTTCGACCGAAAACCAACCCCAGTTCATCTCCTCCATTTTTCCCGTGCTTTGTTTCTCCGTCAATCCTCGATCTCCACATTTGAGGCAGATTTTTCAAATCTGTTTGATGGAATCACTCCTTGGTATGTAAGTCCTTCACTCATCCAATTACTTTTTGCTCCCATGCTTTGTGTATGAAGTATTTTGCTGCACTAGGTGTCACCTACTATGTCTAAGAACTCCATGAATTTAAGTTTTCTAGTTGATATGGATGCATGATATTGATTAGAGGACTAGTTATGGATGCCTTAGCAATGTTTTAGAGTGATACAATTTAATTTTTGTTGAATTTTATTTTGGTACAGCAAGGTAACATGCTGAACAAGGGAAAGGCATTGCTTGGGATGTCCTCAAGGACAAGGAGAAGAGAATCAAGGGTGTCCAACAATCATGATGATAATCAGTTATGGGAGGATGAATTGGTTTTTGAAGGTGAAAATCTGCGTGTCCATACCACAAGATGGAAAGACCCCGAAGTTCTTGAACATTGGGGGATTGCTGAAGATTTCCAAGCCTTTGCTGCAACTACAGGGCTGCTTGAGTTCTCACGCCATCCACGCAACACATATGTGGAACTCTCGAGGGAATTCCTCTCTACATTCAGGTTTGAGGGACTGGTGGTGCACCGGAGAAGTAAGTCTAAGAACCCTCCTCCAGTTACTTTTGTCATTAAATTTACAATGAGGGGGCAGCGTTTAGTCATGTCATTAGAGGAATTCTGTAAGGCTATACGTGTACCAACTACGGGGTTATGGGATGAAACATATGCTGATTTTAGAGAAGAACTTGTCACATTCTGGCGTAGCATTGCTAAAAATATTCCTGAAAGAATGAATAGAGGCAAGCTCACATGCATCCAACACCCGGGCCTTAGATATTTTGCATTGTTTCTTCCTAGAGGATTCCTTGCTAGGGATAACACTTCTGCTTGCACTGGTCCTATGATCTATTTATTAAAATGTGAAATGGAAAATACAACACCTATATATAACCTGGGAACCATACTTGCTAGAACTTTGCATTTAGCTGTGAGTAGGAATGGCATGGATAAAACTCCTTTATATGTTGGTGCCATTGCCACTTTAATCCATGAATACATTATGGCAGAACGAGGTTTTAATGATAACTTGGGTACCATGGTAAATGAGTCTCGACTGCTGGATTTTGGTTTACTTTTTCGCATGGATATGAGCAGGCCTGAGAAAGAATATTTTTCATATTGCTATAAGGATTCTAATGGGCACATTGTGTTTGTTAGGCTCCCTTGTGCTGACTTGTTTGACAGGGAGACAAAGTGGACTGTGCAAGAAGAGCCACAACAAGAAGAGCAACAACAGGAGGAGCCCCAATACCAGGCGCCTATAGCATATCCCTGGGGCTTCCCTGAACCACACCTTGGAGCACATGCATGGCAGGATCCATCCTTCTTCCAGGGAGGTTCGTCGAGTGGTGGACATGATTACCACCCATGATACTAGCTTGATCACAAGCTTGGGGGAGTATTTCTCTCCCTCCTCATTCGTTGTGTTATATCACTTGCGTGTTATTTGTTGTTTTATGTTCTTTAAATCTGAAAAACACAAAAATATTTTTGTTATTTGTTAGCTAGTTTACTTCTGGTTATTTACATTATGTTTCTAAAATTCAAAAACCACAAAAATATTTTTGTTTTCTTGAGTTTAGTATAAATACGGAGCTGCAGGAATTGCTGAAATATGTTCACTCTTATATGCTTTAATCTTTACTTGTGACTCCGTTTGAGCTGAAAATTTAATTACTACTGCAACTTTTTATGGCCTTCACCTCTGTAAAACATGAGAAACTTTTGAGGTGTTTAGGTAGGTAAACAAATTGCTGAATGCAGTAACTTTTTATAGCAAGATTGGAGTTTTTATTGAGCAGTTCAAGTGGGGAGAGGAGAACAACAATGATATGATAATGTGCTTGAAGGGATGAAAGGTATGACACCTTTGCCGTGCTTATGTATGCTTTTTAATAACAACAAGTGCACACCTTATGATTCCCTTAACACTTAGTGACATAATAGCCATTGTTTATCTTCTCCGTGGTTTAGTAGAATATATTCTGATGCAACTGAAATATTGTTTAGTGTCATTACTTGGCTGATGGATTGAATAATTGTAGCCTTAAGCAAAGGTTTACGCATCCCATTGTGCTTACTAAACTTGCCAACCAAGGAAAGAATTAAAAGAGAAAATTTCATGAATGATAAAAGTGGAGTCTTATGCTTGACGAACTTATGGTTGGGGGTTAGTCTAAATGTGTATCACATGGAAAACTTTCAACGCTGCACTAAGAATTCTATATTCAAGTTGATATCATGTTCTTTTAACTGTGGATGCCTGTCATGCCGAAATGAGGTAGAGGAATAGTAAGTCTTGATGAGTAAGTATATATGATTAGAGAGACGCATTGGGCCGCTAACCCAAGCCATGCGATATCATGGTGGAAATTTACTTATAGCTAGAATGGACTCCGCAACATATCCTATAATAAAATAAGAAGCTATGCATATAGTGAATGAAATAGAAAATGATAATCAGTCCATTCCATTTGTTTGTCTTGCCATTTTGACATGGGCTGGTTTCCATGTCATGGGGCAAGAGGTACCCCAATTGCTGCTCTCTATGATGTCATTAATACTTACAATGATTGTACAAGGCTTATTAGGAATCTAGAGTTGAGTAATCATGGTGCGGGACTTCTCTTTTAAGGGGCATGAGGCTTTCAACTTGTAGTTTGTCAAGCATAAGAATCAAAATGAAAAAATTAATGCTTTAGCAAAACTGAGAGCAAGGTAGTAAGCACAATGATTTTACTTGTCAACATATGAAAGAATCAGAGATCTCAAAAATCTTGATATGATTCAATCATCGGCGATGCACAAGCCTTTGTTATGTCTACAATTGAGCAAACTCATTCAAGTATTAACACTTCATGTTATTTCTATTGCAACAAGTATATATGCTTCAACACTGAGTAGATGCACACTTGCTAGTATTTTTCTACTTGTTACAAGAATCATGTCTTGAGTATTTGCTAGTATTAATTGATGATGCATATGCAATGCAAAGTTCTTGCCAAAGTTTTTATCGCTTCTGCACTGCGTTTGAGTTGTTCGAGGACAAACAACGAGCTAAGATTGGGGGAGTTAATGCACCCAAAATGCATCTACTTTTCCAAGCACTTTGCATCGTATTTCTCTCCGGAGTCCCCCCATAATTGAATAAATCTGCAGAATCTGACGCTGTTTTTAGCAAAAGTCTTCTTTCCGTCTATTTTCGCAGGACTTTTCACAGGGGACGAAAACCACGTAACTTTTTATGGAAAAGAAGGGGAATGAGCACCAGATGGGGCCGGGGGGCCACCCGAGGGCCAAAAGGGGGCCCCACACGCGGCCAGATTCCTTGGCCGCGTGGGGTCACCCCTTTTGGGCCCAGATGGCCCACTCCGGCTAGGTATTCGACGTACCCCTCCATATATACGAGAAACTGACGGGTTTCGAAGTAGAGGGCTGTTCGCGAAACGGAGCGCCGCCGCCACCACGATTTTCGATTTCGGAGTCAGATTGATCCAGGATTTCACCCCCGGAGGTGGAATTCGAGGGGCTTCGTCACCATCATCATCACCACCATCATCTCCATCAACCATGAGCTCCATCACCCCCTCCATGTGTGAGTAGTTGCTGTAGGCATGTGAGGTGTGAGGGGTTTTGGATGAGATTGATCATGTAATTGCTACCCGGTATGCGAGATCTAGGGGTTTGTCTTGAGAATTCTTATGTCTTATGTTGATGCACTATTGCTAGGCTTAATGCTTGTTACTAGGGCCCAAGTGGCATGATTTCAGTACTGAACTTACATTGCTGCATCATATATTTGAGTTTGGTATCTATCTGCAATGTGTATTACCTGCTATTATGTTGAACCTGCGAACCCTAAAGTGACAGCTAGGGAAAACAAGGGGGATATGTTCTAGTTTGAGGATTATGTGTGTTCATGGAGTGTTAATGCGTTGGTCCGGGCTATTCGAAAGGGTAGACCTTAATTACCTGTAGTTCCAAATTGGCCCCGGTGAAATGGGCAGGTAGGACAATAGGCTTTGTGCAAATTCTCTTGGTTAGTACGCACAATAATTTACGGAACACACACCTACATAAAACTGAGATAGAGAAAGGCCCCGCTGCTAGCAAAACATTATTACATGATCAATCTTATCCGTGCAACACCCCGCTGTCACCTCATGCCTGCGTTTTAGTCTCTGGTTTACTTTCACTCTTTTCCGGTGAAAACTGGGAAAACACTTGCTCTCCATTTACTTTCTGTTTGTTTACTTTCACTGCATTATTACACTCACCACTCTCGCTGCAAGTTTGTTGATATACAAGTGTGGTTGGGAGTGACGTCCCAATTGCTAAAGTCTCACCGGTATTCTTGTGTTCCCACTGAGTCGAACTACCAATTTGGGTAATACTTCCCATCGAAGACTACGATTGATCTCGTGCACTTGGGAGCCATCAGACACGCTCCTCTTTTTTGTTTGAATACTTTCTATGTTAGTATTCTTAGTTTTTCTTCTAGTTACCGCAAAAGTTCATGTTTAGCTCTTGTTTTCATTGCATCTCTTATTCAGAGCTGTTAGTTTTAGTAGTGTTATCTGAGTGCTCTCATGTTTGCTTGCTGTAGAATGTAGAGATTTTTTGTTAAAGCATGTCTTGTATGGTGCTTGTTGGGAAAAGAAACTTCTTCTTGAGGTAGAATTTTTAACAATGCAAGTAGAAGCTTGTATAGACTGTGGCTAGACTTTTTCATATCATGCTCGATAATATTTTAGTTCTAAAGCCTTGTGGTTATTGAGTATCATGATTAGCCTCAAATAGCTGAGAGTGTTTAATGTGCTATTGAAAGAATCATGAGTTGTTCTTGTCATAGTGAAGCATAAATTTGTGGTATTCTCTTTTGAATGTTTTATTTGGTTGACTTGGCGCATGCTCACACCATATTTATGACTATGAACCAGTCACTAATAGCCTCTATGATCATTTAGTTTTTGAACTTTTGGTACCACTTATGCTTTGATTAATGATGTTTATGTCGCTATGCATGATCATGGCCATTATTGCTCTCTTGATTTGTCGCTCCCAGTCTTTTGCTAGCCTCCACCTGTACTGAGTATGAGCTCTACTCGTGCAATCCAACTCCCAAAAGCCAAAGTTTTCCCATTGTGTCCACCATACCTATCTACATGTGGTAATTAACCGCCACTCCAAGTAAATTGCTCATGTGCTACCTTTAAAACCTTCAAAATTACTCATGTTTTGTGTTCCTGTTTTGCTCATGAGGACGTAAATACAGAATCTTTATCTCACTTGCTGATTTGATTTCACACCCTGGACTAGTGGCTTCATCCGCTTATCTAATTGATAGAAGAGCTGGCAGCGGGGTGCCCAGCCCCAAATTAATAACACAAATTCTCTTCACTATTTTTGCCCCTAATTTATCAGTCAAAGCATAATTGTGTAAACAAAAGAGAAAGAGGGATGAACTTCTACACCAGTTGCGTCCTTCATATGGGATCCTCTCTTGTGACGTCTAGTTGCCTTGTGACGTACTGTATTTTATGTTTACCATTCGCTGACATTAGCATACACCTCCCAAAATATAGACACTTCTCCACGGTATGTGATTGTTGGCAGGCACCCGAGGATTCGGTTAGCCATGGTTTGTGTAAGATGGTTGGGAGGAGTGTCAAGCATTTTTATACCACTGTTAAATAAAATAAAAGCTCTGGCACATGTGTGATCCATGCTTCCCTCTGCGAAGGGCCTTTCTTTTACTTTTATGTCGAGTCTCCATCTTCTAACTTTATGCACAGTTGAAAGAGCATAGTTGCCATTCTGAGTTTTATGTGCATTTGTCCTAGAAACATTATTAATTGATTCATGATGGTTTATTGCTTGTTCTCTAATTATTTTTTCTAGTATTACTCATGAACTTTGAAGGTGTCCTGGCATTTATGTTTTGCCTCACTCTTAAGGAATTGCGAAATATCACTTTCCCATGCTTATTTTATACTTTAAACAAACGTATATCTTTCGTTGCATTGTTATTCATGATGTTTTATTTGTGTTACTTCTCATTATGCAAGGTAATTGCTATGCTTTATTATTAAAATTCTATTTATGATGCTTGTGTTGAAGTTCTATGATCTCAGCTTACTTATGCTTTTACATAATTAATGATCAAGTTTATGTTGGTAGCATGTCACCTCAGAAATTATGTGTTTTTATCATTTACCTACTTGAGGACGAGTAGGAACTAAGCTTGGGGATGTTGATACGTCATAAATGTATCCTTAATTTCTGATATTCCATGTTGTTTTCTTATTGTTTCCCACATGTTTGCTATACACTTTATGTCATTTTTATCGATTTTCCGGACTAACCTATTGACAAGATGCCACAGAGCCAGTTCCTTGTTTTCTGTTGTTTTTAGTTTCAGAAAAGTTGTTCTGGAAATATTCTCAGAATTGGAAAATTTGAAGCCCGGAACTCTTAGAATTCCTGAAGGTTCCACGGAGTCCCGAAGAGACCCGGAGGGGGGCCTCAGGGGGCCCACACCAGAGGGCGGCGCCCCCTGGCCACGCCATGGGGTGGTGTGCCCCCCTCGGCCTCCACCGCCTTTGCCCTTTCACCTATTTATTCCTCCCGAGACGTAAACACTAAATATATTCCACTTCGTCCTGAAAAACTCCCGAGGCCGCCGTCATCGTCATCCGGAGATCGGGAGGGTTCAGGAGCTCTCCTCGGCACCCTGTCGGGAGGATAATTCATCACCGGAGGGGTCTACACCACCATGCCCTCCTCCGAAGTGATGCGTGAGTAGTTCATCCCTGGACTACGGGTCCATAGCAGTAGCTAGATGATTTTTCTCTCCATTTTGTACCTCATGTATATATCTTGTGAGCTTCCTAACATGATCAAGATCATCTTTATGTAATGCTACATGTTGTGTTTGCTGGGATTTGATGAACGTTCAAAGCTATGTCTTCTGATTATCAATCTATCATGTTATCTTCATGCACATGTTATTTATTATCTTGCATGCTCTCAGTTATTAGTAGATGCTTTGGCCAGTAGATGCTAGTAACTCCAAGATGGAGTATTTATGCTCGATAGTGGGTTCATGCCTCCTTTGCATATGTGCTCGAGTGACAGAAACATGACGGATGGAGGATGTGTTGTTGCCATTAGGTAGAAAACAACAATGCTTTGTCTAAGGATGATTTTATTGTTTACATTACACACTTTGATTACTGCAATTATCTGTTGCTTGCAACTTAATACCCAACGTTTGTTCGGATGATATCCGGAGGGTGGATTATTAGTCATAGATGTAGTTGGATGACGGTCTATGTATTTTTTTGTAATGCTCGCATGAATCACATAGTAATCTTTATGTCTTGCATATGCACTACGATGCGGCCTTCATTTCTGTCAATTGCCCAGCTGTAATTTGTTCACCACACAGGTTATTTATATTTCACGGAGAGACACCACTAGTGAACTGTGGACCCATGTCCATTTTCCTCATACTGAGAAAACACCTATTATTTTCATACTGCTTTCATACTGTTCCTACTGTTTTCCACACCATTCGTTTAACCTCTTTGTGTTCAGCAAAACCGGTGAGATTGACAACCTCACTGCTTCGTTGGGACAAAGTGATTTGATTGTGTTGTGTAGGTTCCACGTTGCCGCTGAACCGGCAGTGCGCACTGCCACCTCAGCTGCATCAACCTTCAGAATTGTTTGTCCTCCTAGTGGTCGATTCAACCTTGGTTTGCACTCTTCACAACCTTTCTCTTGGGATTTACCAATGAGGGCGTCAACTACACGCCATCAACAGACTCAATGTTCGCATACAACGGGTGTTTTCAAGCCTAGCATGTACATACATGGCCTTGAAATACACGCAATACAATGGTTCTACTTGGCGAGCCTAGCATGTATATACATGGCCTCAGAACACGTAACCGAAAGGTAAAGCATGAGTCATATGGATGATATGATGAACATGTCGATGTTCTCCTTTGCAACTACAACATCTCACATGATGATCGGTTTTGGTGTAGTGAATTTGGTTTGTGTAATCACTAAAACGACTAAGAGGGATGTTGTTTTTGAGTGCGAGTTCACGTAGTAATTTTCAATTAACTTGAACTTATTTTATCATGAATAACAAATCAAAGTGAATTTGCATAAATTGTAGTATTCATTGGCATCCACAAACTACATTACACTTATATTGTTAATTTAGATATAACGGTTATGATCTGGTAAAACCATTTAAGATTGGTATCGTATTAGTGAAATTTAAAATTGATTCCTATTGTGGATTTTCGGTATTACCTACCTATTTCCATATGATTAATGATTGATTGATCTCGAGAGCAAATAATTCCTACTTAGAATGCAGCCATGCTTGCTTCCATATTACTTTATCTTCAAAAGAATGTTTTGTTGATCAAGGTATTTTAGGAACCGAAAAAGAATGTTTTCAGAAACAATCAAGTGAAAGATATATTGATATCTAAAAACTTATTTGTGGAAACATGATAATTTAGTGTGACAATGTATGCTTATATTATTTGAATATATGCAATGATTGAATATACTAGGCGTTTGAATCTTCCAAGAAGTTTGGCGCTAATATTATCCTATAAATTCCTTCCTTCGAGCTATAGTAGCTTCATCACAAAAAAATTATGATGGTATGGATTAAAAGTATGCACAAAATCGTTTACCTTACTTGAGGATTGCTAAGAGTGGAATCCGGAAGAATGCTATTAATATGATGATATTAGTAGAACAATCTAACTCAAAGTTTGACTCAATGGGTGATAGTATATGACTAACACACCAAGAAAAATGTGCTAGTACGACTAGCATTGTTTGATGTTGAATGATTCTTTTGTAAAGAAAAGGAAATATTTAAAATAGAATTACAAAAGGGTATATGGCAGAAAAGAAGATAACTGGAAAAGTCTAGCTCAAGAGTATATGCTTGATATACAAGTTATAGATGTATTACTAGTTAACAAAGTATTTCTGGGTATTTTGATACCAAAATGGTTGGTATGAGTTGTCATACAAAGCAACGCAATGCAAGAAATACAAGGGCCTAAAAGGAACTAGTAGTAGATGTGGGATCGATCATGACAGGAACATAAATAAAGTGTTATTGTGTTCACTGTTGTATCGAACCAAACATTCAAGATTTATTTTAAAGAACTTATTAAGTTGCTATTTTGTTTCCGTCTTTTGCGAGAACAAATGATTGTTCAAACTATGACCATATTCCATAATTGATGGATGAGTTAATATAGATAGTTTGGTAAACTAAACATCTATAAGACTAAATGCTAAACATTGCAAGCCGTAAAGGAATTTCACTTAAATTGTGACACCACCATTTTAGTTCATATCGGAAAGGAAAACGGGAAGGAACACCATGTTAATGGACTTCCGAAGTCATTTTGTTTTGAATAAATTGACGCTCGTGAGACCTCTTCCAAAATATGACTAAAATTCCGTTCATAGGCCAAAGTATTATGAACGACTAATTTAGTGGAGATTATACATATTGATGTATATAGTCCATTATGTGTATTTGTGTGTGGTGGATTAATTTTTCCTTCATAAAATTCCTTCGATGATTTGAGTAGATATATGAGTATATCTATTTAAAGAGAATGGATTTTAAATTTTTTGAATTGGTTAAAACTATTGTTAGTATGAAGTAAAAAAATCATCGTAACAAGATAATCAATTATTTATGATTGGATCATAAAGGATAAAGTTTGAGTTACATGTTTAGCAAAACATATGAGGAGTTGTAGAATTGTTCTACAATTTATCCTTCTCGAATACCCCGCATAAGTATGGAGTGTTCAAGAGACAAAATAAAACCTTGTTCGACATGGTAAGATAAATAAAAATGTCATTATAATTTTCTAGTTTATACACTAGAGACAACCGCTTTTACACTGAAAAGAGCGCCATCATGATCCTTTGAAATTGACACCATATAAGTTATGGCTTGGGTAGTGACCCGAATTGTCTTTTTCTTAAATTTTGGTATGCATAGCATGTGTAAAATGTTTACAACCAAAATAGAATAAATATATGTTTATAAGGTTATCTCAAAGAATCCACTGGGTATTTCTCCTATGACCGAACCAAAGACAAATGTTGTTTGTCAAAAGGGTCTCGAGAAAGTAGTTGTTAAACAAGTGAGTAGGAGGACATTACAAACTCGACGAGATTAGAGAATCTTTTTTATCATGTTAAGAGTAGAGCAACACTGGAATTTGTTCTGGGGTTTCCTATTTTGACCAAGTAGAATACACTACATGTGTTGTAGACACTTCGAATGAGTTTGCAAAATGAAGCACAAAAGTCCTAAAACTTTGTACTTAGACCAACTTGTGGTTTGAGAGTGAAATGTTGTTTTGACAACAAAGGACTTGGAACTTATAAAGGAAGCAAATGATAGGCCCTGACTTCTTAAAATTGTCTATGAGTCATTATATCCACTATAGTATCCCTATATGAATATCAAGTATGTGACTTGGTAGTCTTTTCGAAAGACATGATGCCTAACGATAGGAAACTGGTCTATATAGCAACAAAGACATGAATATTTACATCCTTGAAAGTTATGTTTGTCGAAAAAATGTTTTTGATGAAGTTCAAAGAGTTGACTACTATTAGATTTTGATCTTCCATAGTGATGCTTTAGTCTTTGCGGATAGTTCTAGCAAAAGTTAAATATTATGATACGACAGTTGAATAACAAAACCAACTTTCCTCTCTAGGAAGTTTGATCGAGGATGTGCACTTGACACAGTTTGAGAGTTTACTAAAATTCAAAAGGTTGCCGGAAAGTTATGCAAACTTCAATGGTTGTATTGAGCATAACGTATGTCGAGACATCGTAGTAGTTTTCATAGATTGGGGTGCCATGAGACTACGGTAGAGACGTGGGGTAACGGGATAGCGTAGTAACACAGAACACGGGATTTTACCCAGGTTCGGTACGTCGCGACAGTACGGCGTACCTACTCCTGCACTTCTCACTAATTGGGACTAAAGCCCGTATAACAGGGTTACAGTGTGAGGGAATAGATCTAGCTACTCGACGAGGATGAGCTTCTCGGCGAGTTGCGTAGAGCTTTAGCTGATGAAACTTGAACCTAGAACCTATCAAACTTATGTAATCTATCTCCCGTCCGGCTTTATATAATAGCCGGATTAGGGCTTACAGAACCAGAAACCTGGAAGACTACGTTTAACTTGTAACTTGGAAAGTAAGGAATCCGTCTTCTCCTCCAAGCCAGATCACGTGGGCCGTGATCCGGGTTCTTCTAGAATCCGGCTTCTGCGCGTCGGACTACTGGGCCGCCCAATGGACCTAAGCGCACTACCTCTGAGGCCACCCTGGTAGTCCGGCTCTTTGTCTACCATCTTCTATACCCCTATTCAGTATATATCCGACAGTAGCCCCCAGGAAGGATCAAAACTCTGATTCTCCGTCTTTCGTCAAATGCATTTGTCCGGGAAATCTTGATTCAGCAGTCTTGATTCTTTCTACTTTCCTTTTGAAGGAGATGGTAACATAAAACTCGGAACTCTGAAAATCCGGCTTTTCTTCTCGCGATCCTTCGCGGAAAAGGAACTTCTGACGTCAGTGCTTTAATCATGCTGACGTAGGCGACGCTTGGTTTCACGCGGGAAACCCTGTAACGTATCTCTGACAGATTCTCACGGGAAACGAGGAGATAGCCATCATTCCACTGTCGTTCCGTTTCCCGGATTTCTCGATGGTTGACACGCGTCAAACATCCAACGTTCGAAAGAGCCGTTAGCACGTATCTAGAGGTTTTCAGGCTATAAATAGCCGTCCTCGTCCCCATCGGCAATCTTCTTCACTCCCTCACTGCCCTCACCATTGTTGCGAACGCGAGCTTGAGAGCGAGAACGAGACCTTGCCCCGACGAGCTCTTCGCACGCTAGAGCGCACACACATCACCAAGGAAGATGGCCTCTCCGCAGTCCTCGCCGGCCCGCGCTTCCATCGACGATCTTTTGGGCGACCTAGATCCACAGCTAGGGTCGCCCAAACACGCCGGCGGCGAGCCGGAAAAGGCCACGACATCCGCGGCGGGCGGAGGAAACGCTTCCGCCGCCGCGGACGTCGCGGGCCCAAGCGCCACAACAACTCCGCCGTTTGCACCTGAAACGGCGGAGGAAAAAATCGAGCTCCTCGGCGACAAACTCGCCGCCGCGAAGGCCGCCGCCGCCGCCGCCGGAGCAGACGAGGAAGAGGAAACTGCAGGCAACTGGAGTGCCTGCAGTATTCCCCCGGCTCTCCTTCCAAACTTGGAGAAGGAGGGTTTGGTGCTCAAAAAGAAATGGCGGCTCCCGGAAGAGGAGACCGAACCCATGCCACAAGAGGGCGAAAGGGTACTTCTTACCTCCCACCTTCTACGAGGTATGGGGCTCCCACCTTCCTCTTTCTTCCTCCAGGTTCTGTCACATTACAGCATCCAACCTCACAACCTTCCTCCCAATTCCATTCTGTACATGGCCGGCTTCCAGGCCTTGTTCGAAGGTTACCTAGGAATAGAGCCTAGGTTAGATTTTTGGCTGTATTGCTTTGGGGTCAAGCGTAACTCTTCGGAGGGCGCACTCCCAAATTGCGGGACCATTTCCTTTACTCTTCGGAGATTCCGAGAGGATTGGTTCCCCAAAATCAAAACTTCAGAATCCGTCAAATTTTGGACGGGTTCTTTTTTCTATCATCCCGACGTGCCTTTTCCTAAAAAGGCCGTCGGGGTTCCACCTTTTGTGAACTCCGCCGCCGTTCCCCAGGATAACTGGGTAACAGAGGCCGTCCAAGTTCTGCCGCCAGATCTGCTAAAGATCAAGCGGCGCATCGCCAAGCTCACCTCCATGGATCCGCCTCTAACCGGCATGGACACGGTTCTATGCTGGCTGATTAGGCGGATCCAGCCATTAGCCAACCACAGCGGACGTTTCCTGTGTGAATACACGGGAATCAACGATCCGATGCGGACATCCACCAAGGATTGGCCCGCAAAGGAACTTAGGCGGCGCATCAACCAGTTGGTCGCATCGCGCGACCAATACACAGAGAATCGGCCAATGTACACGGCCGAAAATCCGGTTCCCAAGGTAATTTTTCAGTCATTTGGGTATAGTTCTATTTTATCTCGGATTTCCTAGCTTCTGATTTTGGTTTTAGCTTGTTTGGCAGTTCGAGGATCTTTCAGACTCGGACTTGGTGTCTGAGGCTGAGCTGGACGCGCTGCGCACCGCCGCTACAGGTGGACGCAAGCGCAAGAAGATAACCTCCTCGGATGAAATTATCGACCTTGACGGGATCCCCGTCGCCACTTCCAGGTTCCTTCTTCTGGGTTCTTTTTCTTTCATGGGATCTTTTTCGTCCATTTTCGGTGTTTTGACCTTTTCTGGGTTTTTGGTTTTTAGCCTACCTCCCTCCAACCTGAAGCCGAAGAAGCTGAAGAAACACAGGGTTTCTTCCAGCCGAGGCAGCCAACCATCTCCCGCCGTCGCCCCGGACACGCCGCAGACAATGGCGGAAGAGCCTACTGCAGCCCCCACCACCAAGCCCCTAGAGCCCAGCCAGCCCGTTGTGTCCGAGTCGGATACGAGGGAAAGGGCGGCCCCAGAGGTGGGGAAATCTTCTCGGACTTTCGACGAGGAAATCCCCACCTTTGATAAGGATTTCAAGGTGATCAATGACGGCTTGGATGCAGCCGGGAATCTTTTTGCAGAATACGCAAAAGGATTCCAAGAAAACTTGGCAGGTTTGCAGCGTTTGAGCCAGGTATATAACTCTAGCCCCCAAACATTAAACAAAATGCATGCTTTTTTGCTTTGATGTTTTTTGTAACCATACTTTTCCTTGCTACGTTTCAGCAAACCTCCGAAGCCATAAACCTGGAAGTTTTCAGGAAGCTCACCATCAAGAATAAAGAAGTTCGAAGTCTTCTTTCTATTCTTGAGGAGAAGGAGGCGGAGCTGGAATCCTCTCAGCTCGCATTGACAGAAACGAAAGGTAGGCATTTTCGTTTTGAAATTTCTTATTTGAGTCTTTGTCTGAGTTTTTTCCCGAGGAAATTGACCAACTCGGATTTTCCCTTGCTTTTCAGCTGCCTTAGTTCAGGCTAAGCAGGCAGCGGAAGATTCTGGCAACGCCGAAATTCTCCGCAATGAGAACATTGAGCTTCACAAGGATCTTGTGAAAGCTCAACAAGACCTGGAAGCCAGCAACCTGGCTCTTGGAATGGCTAATTCCAAGGCTTCCGAACAGGCGGAGAAAGACAAATCCACCATTCAGGATTTGACCGAAGCTCTGAACCTTCGCCTGGAGGAAGTTTCCGAGATCGACAAGCTCATTGGTAAATTTCTTACCCTTTTCACATCTTTCCATGTTTTGCTTTCTCTGTTTGTCTGCCTAATCCTTTTGTACGTTTTATTGAATCGAACAGGAGACACCCCAGATGGAACTCGGATTGCAGGCATCCGAGCTTTCGGGGAAACATGGAATTTGATTAAGGCTGCCGGGACGCAGCTCATAGAGAAGTTCCTTCCCGATAAATCTGGGGAATGCTCGGAGGTTGAAAAACTTCCGGGTATCATCATGGAGGTGGCGGAGTCCAAGGAGTCTCTTCTCCGCTCCGCTGCACGGGGTGGTGCGCGCATGGCCTTGGCCTTATGCGCATGCACTATCCTAGTGCCAAATCCTGGCGTGTGGCCACCGGTGTCCCTCAGGGATACACGGATGCGCAACGAACCACCATCTTTGGTGAAGTTAAGGGCCACGCCACCCAGATTTCCGCCATGGTAAATGTCGCCGTCAACTATCCAGAAGAGGAAGCTCCTCCAATCCCCGACGAAGAAAGCAGTGAGGAGGAGTCGGATTCTTGAAAGGTTACTTGGAACCTGGATAGAAAAAATAGACAATAGGAGCCTTACTGTCCTTTTAATGTAATCTGAAATGTAATGCTTCTTTTATATTAATGAGAATTCCGCCTTTTGCAGTTTAAACTATGAAATTACTTTGCAAGTTGTTTGGATTTTACCATTCCTTTATCTTCTAAGTTCTCTGGTGTATATGCTTTAACTGTCCTTAGTGTTTGAAATGGCTCAAATAGCATTATGAATCGTTATGCCGAGTAACTGGGGACGAACCAATCAGTTTTGAAACTCGAAAACATGAATCATGCTAAAGGCATTTTTACTAACTAGTTCCAGTAACCCGGCACACACACAATCAGATAAGACTTAGAGAAACAAGGAAAGTTTTAAGTGAAGCTTGGGCACGCAGGCAATTCAAGCTTCCTTTAGCCGTTAAAAGGCTGAAAATCATTCATTTATGTAACGCCGAGTACGCGAGCACAATTCGGGTTAACGTTGAGAAGTTTGCAAGATCATTGGGAAATAGATAAGACGGAAACACTTTGCACTTATAAAGAATATGGATGATAGTATTCCGACAACTTTATTTCATGATCTCAAAAGATGTTTACATAGAATTGAACTAAGTACAGAAGGGGACATAACTTGCTAGACGTTCCCAGGCTTCCGCAATCCACTTGACCTTGTCGAACTTCTCCAGCAGTTTGTGAAATGGTAAAGTTTTAGCCCCCAGCCAACTAAGAAATCTTTTTATGGCTGTGGCGGAACCCGGCAATTCTGGGACATCTTTTTCACACGTAAGTTCTGAGATGTTCGAGATTGCCTTAATCTTTTCCGGGTTAACTTCTATTCCTCTATGAGAAACGATGAAACCCAGAAGTTCACTTGAGGGAACCCCGAATACGCACTTAGATGGATTCAACTTCATCTGGTAGGTGCGTAAGTTTTCGAAAGTTTCTCGCAAATCCTCAAGGAGTGTATCTTTTTCCTTGGTTACGACGGCAATATCGTCCACGTAAACATGCAACGCTGGTAGGTTGCACCTGCGTTCTTCAGGCCAAAAGGCATGGTTACGTAGTAATACGTCCCGTATGGGGTTATAAAAGAAGTCTTGATTTGATCTTCCTTTTTCATGCGTATTTGGTGGTACCCGGAGTATGCATCCAAAAAGCATAAAAGCTTGGAGCCTGCAGTGGCATCTATTATTTGATCGATTCGCGGCAGTGCGAACCTATCTTTCGGACATAACTTGTTCAATCCTGTGTAATCTATACACATTCTGAGGGCAGTTGTGTCTTTCTTCGGTACTAATACCGGATTTGCGGACCAGTCAGTATGGATTACCTCCTTGATGAAATCCGCTGCTAAAAGCCGGATAATTTCCTTGCCAATAGCCTTCCGTCTTCTTCCGTCAAATCGACGGAGACCTTGTTTGACGGGTTTTGATCCAGGAATAACCTTGAGTTGGTGCTCAGCAAGCTCCCTGGGTACGCCTGGCATGTCAGCTGGACACCAGGCGAAAATATCCCAGTTCTCACGGAGGAACTTGATGAGCTCGCCTTCCTATTTGTCGGTCATCCCAGTCCCTACTACGACAAATTTTGTCGGATCTTTGGGATCTAGGATTACCTGTCTTGTATTCTCGGACGCCTTGAAGCTATCTGTTGGCTTCCGAGTTTCTTTTCCTGCCGGCATTTCTTTCGGCGATACCTCCTTGGCTAACTCCTTCAGTTCTTCCTGAGCTATAACTCTTTGAGCGCAAAGAGCGTTTTGCTTCTCCAACTCGTTTGCCAGTTTGAAATCACCGGCAATGGTAATTACTCCTCCTTTGGGTCCTGGCATCTTCAGCTTGTTGTAGATATAGCAAGATCTTGCCATAAATTTGGCGAAAGCCGGACGTCCGAGTATTGCGTGATACACGCTTTCGAACGGCACTACTTCGAAGGATACTTTTTCCTGCCGGAAGTGATCTTTATCTCCGAAGGTGACATCTAGGGAAATTTCTCCTAGGGATCGTGCTTGCCTGCCAGGAACAATGCCGTGGAAGCGTATATTGTTGTAGTTGAGCTGGGACTCGGATATCTTCAAGTGCTTCAGTGTATCCAGGTACATTATGTTGATGCTGGATCCTCCGTCCATCAGCACTCTTCTTAGCCTAGTGTTTTGAACAATAGGGCTTACAACAAGAGCTTGTGTGCCGGGTTCAGGGATATTTCCGGGATGATCTGACTGATCCCAGATTATCGGTGTGTTGGAGTACTTCAAGAATTTTGGGGTTGCAGGAACAACCGCGTTTATTTCTCGAAGTGTCCTTTTGGCCACCTTTGCTGACGGGGTTGCTAGGAAAGTTAACATTGCTTCTCCGTCAACTCTCGGAAATTTGGGTTCGCCTTTTCGCTGCTGTTCCTGGATTTTTTCATCAGTGTCCGATTCACTGTCTTCTTTTTCAGCTTCTGGCTTTTGTTTGGCAGGTTTCCTCTTGGAACCCTTCCCTTTATTTCCGGATCCTGCATTGCCTTTCATATGCTTGTTTAGCCGACATTGCGCATTTGTATGGGTAGGTTTGCCAAATTGGGAGTGGTGGACGCAGGGTTCCGACTTAATTCTCTCCCATTCTTCGGGAGTGTAATTGATTGGATCTGGATTGCGACCTTTCCACTTGTTCCCTTTTTCTCCTCCAAAGGCTATGTTGACCTCTTTGGGCTTTGACGTTGATTCCGGAGTTCCTTTTTTGTCAGGACGAGGGGTTTTCTTGGCAAGTATCAATGTATCTATATTGCCTCCTCTTGCTCTGATATCATCTTCGGCTGCAGCGTGCTCATTAGCGGTTGTAAGCATAGATCCCAGATCTTTGTGCTTTTTCGAACCAACCATGAACGGTACAAGTCCGGGTTTTAGGCCATTGACGAAAGCATGCATTGCTTGTACGTCAGTTACTCCAGAGCAACTATTCTTCATTGCAGTCCATCTGGAGATGAAATCCATGTATGGTTCGTCTTCAAATTGGGTGCAACGGTTCAGCTGGTTGATGCTATTTGGGCGTTTGTATGTTCCCCGAAAATGCTGAGTAAATACTCTCGCCATATCATCCCAACTGTCGACAGTTCTTGATGGTAAACCATTGATCCAATCTCTGGCTCCCTCTAGCAACATTAGGGGAAGAAACTTGACAGCTTCCAGGTCTGTCCCGTTGTTGATTTGGACGGCTGTGTAATAATCTGAAAGCCAGGTATCCGGGTTTGTACTGCCGGTATACTTTTGGTAGGTTGGACCAACTTTGGCGAAGCCAGAATGCAGGGTTATCCTTCGGATCCTGTCAGTAAAACACTTAGGACCAAAGTATAGATCGTCCTTTTCTGCTCTATCAATATGTGCTGAATATCTCCCGGCTGAATGGACAGAAGGGGATCTGCTCCTTTCTTTTCCATTGTTGCGCGGGCGCGCTTTTCCGAGGTTATCTCTATCTCTTCCGTTGTCACGCCCCTTGGGATTAGGTGGAGTCCTGCTCCTGTACCTTTCCTTATCTTTAGGCGGTGTCCGAGATCTTTCACGTCTGTGAGGTGTATCGTATCTTCCAGCTTTTTCAGCTGGGTTTCTCGGAGGTGGCATTATTTTGCCGTCATTCCGGTGTTTGTCTTCCCGATCGTGTGGTTTATATCCATCTTTCGGGAGATGAGGTCCGGTTCTAGACGCTGCGTCCCGGTTGTCGGGGTTTTTCTTGTCTTTTCTCGGATCCTCTTTTTTATCCGAATCTCCGGGTTCTTCCGGTCCAGGTGCTCCAGCAGCGCAAGTAACAGTTTTGCAGAGGGCGGAATTATCATGCAGCCTCCCTGATCGCTCTTGGCCTCGCTGTTGCTGCTGTAATGCTTTTCCTAGGAAAGCATACACCCTTGGAGTTTTTCCCCGTTGGAGTACAGATCATTGTTTAGGATGGCGAACGCTGCTTCCGCGTTTTCCGCTGCGGTTTTGTATATTGGTTCGCCCTTGGCATCTTTGTCATTTAACTGCTTTTGCCAAGATGGGTTATAAAACCTTTCTTTTGGCGGCAGTTCTTCCGGTTTTGCGATTCCGGGTAACCTAGTAGGTTTTAAGGCAGATCTATGCTTTCTCTCGTACTCCTCTATTTCTTCCTTCATGACCTTGATGTCATTATGGGTTTGTTGGAGATGTTGCCGAGATCTAAGCAGATGTTGCTGTTGCCGTTGGAAAGCTTGTCTCCTGGCTTCCAGCATCTCAGGGGGTTCATCTGGTCCCACTGGTGTTTGTAATAGTTCTTGCTCTTCCAGTTCTGTCATTGGCGGAGCGGTGATTTCCTTAGATTTCTTTTCCGCGGGCTTTGTGCCACTAATATCTCCAACTTCCAGGTTTTCATCAGCGAGATCAGCTGACTTTTTCTTCCGGAGTTTGTACTGGAGTTTTTTAGAAGCACGGTGTTTTTCTTGGAAGACGGAGGTTTTTTGACAGGTTCATCCTCTGTCATCTCCTTGACATTAGGGAATATCGGAGAAGTTTCTCCGTCTTCCCTCTCTTCCACTGGCGGAGGGGTTTTAGGGCTTTCCTGGCTATCGGCACCCGTTGTATCAGCTGGTTTTGCCATTAGCACTTCATGGAATCCCTCTTGAAAGGACTTAACTTTTCTTACGAAGGCATCATCGTCTTCGTCTTCGGAGTCGAAGTTATCCGATCCGGTTTCCGACTCCAATCTCGCCTCTATGGCGGCAAGCACGGACTCTGTTTCCGAGTTCATCGTCTGGTTGACGGATGTCGGATCTTCCGTCTCTGTGACGGGTATTGGTTCTTCCGTCTCTGTGACGGGTGTATTGTTGTCTGCCTTTTGCACGGGATTTCCATCATCCGTGTTTTCGGCGACTTCAGATTGCACCATGCCGATAAAGTGTGAGTCACTTCTTTGTCGGCGATCTGAGCAAAATCCGGCATCATAGTCGTCTTCGACTGGGTATAGGGCGGGTGGGAAATACTTGCTTCCACCGCAAAACCCCATTGCCTCCGCGGTTAATCCGATAAAGATGTTAGCAGATCCAATCGGTAAAACGCAGGCACTTACCAGGTGGTTTTGCGCCGGTATGTAGGATCCGTTGTCGAGGAAGCGCCCGACGTCGTCGTCGAATTCCAAGCTTCCGACAGTGATCGATCTTCCAATTCCGCCGAGTATCCCAGATCGGAATTTCACGCCTGACGTCGTTTGCCCCACGGTGGGCGCCAACTGTCGAGACATCGTAGTAGTTTTCATAGATTGGGGTGCCATGAGACTACGGTAGAGACGTGGGGTAACGGGATAGCGTAGTAACACAGAACACGGGATTTTACCCAGGTTCGGTACGTCGCGACAGTACGGCGTACCTACTCCTGCACTCCTCACTAATTGGGACTAAAGCCCGTATAACAGGGTTACAGTGTGAGGGAATAGATCTAGCTACTCGACGAGGATGAGCTTCTCGGCGAGTTGCGTAGAGCTTTAGCTGATGAAACTTGAACCTAGAACCTATCAAACTTATGTAATCTATCTCCCGTCCGGCTTTATATAATAGCCGGATTAGGGCTTACAGAACCAGAAACCTGGAAGACTACGTTTAACTTGTAACTTGGAAAGTAAGGAATCCGTCTTCTCCTCCAAGCCAGATCACGTGGGCCGTGATCCGGGTTCTTCTAGAATCCGGCTTCTGCGCGTCGGATGTGACGCCCCGAGATCGGGCACTATGCAGATTTCAGCATTCCCGCCAAAATCCACATAATAACCGATTCCAGGTTGCCACTTGTGATAACATTACAACAGTTCACGAATAATCCACAACAACAACAGAAGAGATATATACAAGAAGACTCAAACGAGTCAAGGATACAACTGATACAATACAAAGATCCAAATAACAGCGGAAGAAACAACATATCGTCCGACTACGGACAAGATCCAAATTGGACTAAGAGTCCTGAAGATAACCGAAGGCGTCCAATCCCTGCCCAGGCCAAGCCGGAGGGATTCCCAAGCTAACGTCGTCAGACTTCAAACCTGTTGACTGCAATGTTGAATATGCAGCCACGAAAAAGGATTCGTGGGTCAGTACGGTTAAGTACTGGCAAGTGGATAAACCCATACTCACAAGATACCGGCGTAGCCAGTCATCACAAGATACAAATACTTTGGGATCAACGGAAAGGAAGGGATTATTGCAAATAAGCGACAGCGGGCTGCACTAACCAACTACAGAAACTCACTACAACTTCCGGCTAACAGAAAGAAGATAAGATAGCGTATCGGAACCAACTACAACTACTCACCAAACAAACCCATCCAATGTCACCCCCTACTAAGGAAGCAACCCAAGGATAACTCACACTGTTGGATTAATGATGGATCAAGTTATTGTGTCAATAAGACTATTACTAGTCAAGTTATTATCATTAGGTGTAAGTTGTCTGAGTACTTGTTAGCCAGTACTTTCACCAAGTAATCCATAACCGCGGAAAACACGGCTTCTCGAGAAGATTCATCCCTGCAGGGTGTGCTCCAGTACCCGTACACACTCAAGCCACCAACTAAAACTCAGGTTGGCTTGACACGACCCAAACCATCTCTACAACCCATCCTAGGAGCCACGGAGCTATAAGGTCCCAGCCACGCAGCCGAATACTCAGCGCAGGTGTGCAAAACTCCCGCAGGACACAACACCCCGGCACTACAGGCCTCGCCCTATATGCAACATCAGCATCATCATCATCAGTAACCAAGGGGGGCCAACCCATTATGCAAGGAGCAAATGGAACACCCGAACTAAGTGTGGCTCTTCGGACAAGCTGCAGATCAGGTCTAAGTCGAGGGGGGTCCCATACTACCACCCGGATGCGGTGAGCACGCTCATCATGGATCAGTAGACAAGACTCTTTTCCTAATTAAGTTCGACACTAGCAGGCCTCAAAACCCTAACCCGGGCCTCCTGCCGGTGCCTTAACATCAAATTATTATTACCCAAAACATTAACATGTTGTTGACTGAATTGAAACCCAACTATCAACTAAACAGGTGATAAGACGGACAACAAGACTTGAGCGCAAACAACACTAAGCATGCAACTACGACACGGGGGCCAACAAGGTAAACAAACAACAGGTAATAGGAAGTGGAAGGAAGGCTATATCATGGCTGCAAGGTAAACAATATGATAGGATCGGGACACAAGCATCGAATCAAAAGGCTAGAATAAGAACAACGGGAAGAATCGGTAACAAGTGATGAAAGGCAGCCATAAGTAGCAAGTGAGTATACTTGCCTGAGATCCCGCAAGGTAGCAGAACTTGTCGTTGCTCACATCATCTCAACGTCCTATCCGCGAAGAAGCAACGAACTAAAAGAAACACCGGATGCAACAATTACTACTACGGCAAAAGATCCAGCATGATCCTATTTTATATGCATGGCATGGCAAGATGCAACAGGGAAACAACTTAAGCAATTTAATCGGAACCGGAGTCCGGAGAAATAGGAATTGGTTCAAGTTGTTTAGCTAACCATCAAGTTAAATGTTGTTTAGCATGGAAAACAATAAAGTAGATGAGTTAGGCAATTTAAATGGAATGGGGCAACAGTTGAAATTAATTAGCCCACACATTCCATATGTTGTCATATAGATGAACATGCATAACCAAAGCTAAAATGCACAAGGCAAGATGCAAACAAGAATATGAATGGCATGAACATGTTAAAGATATGAAACTGATTGGAAAACATATTTTATTTGTTTGATTTGGAATTGAAATGAATTAGTTATGAATTTTGGCAATTTAAATTGCATTAAATAAGAGGTGAAACAATTATTCAAATTAATTGTTGCAAACCAGAAAACAAAGTTGATATTCAAGTGTGGCATTTGATTTTGGATGGAAAACATGTTTTGAGTATTTAATTTGGAGCAACCATTTGGAAGTTATTAATTATGCCATTTAGTTTATCATTTTTAGGGATTATTAAATAACATTAATTTTAATTGCCCAATTTGCAAAACAAAGTTGATAAACAGAAAGGTGGTTTCATTTTGAGTGGAAAACATATTTTGTTTGTTGAAATTGGAATTTAATTGAGCAAGTTATGAATTTTGCAATTTAAAAGATTTAATTAAAGCATTGAATTATTCCACCAATTTTAATTAGGAAAAATAGTGAACAAATTGCATTGAAAAGGTTGAAACATGTAGCAAATGTTTCACTGAACATTTTGAGCTATCAAACATAATTTTTGGGTTATTATTGAATTTATTATGCCATTTTCCATAAATAGTTTTATTCTGCCCTTTTTAGTAAACAGAGGAAAACATGTTCAAATTTAATTCAATTGTGTCCAAATAAAATACCAATGTGTAGAGTTTGTTAAGACAAATTTTTAGAGACCAAGTTTGCTTAATTTGGATGAGTAGAACTAAAGTTATGAAATTCCAAAGTTTCCAATTTTTATTGAATTTTTAGTAATTAATTATTTAGTGACAAAATTGTTACAGAAATATATTGCAAACTTGGCATTAATAGAAAGAGTACAGAATTATGAAGCCACAGGATTTTGAATCATCCAAATTGGAGCAGTATTCGATTTGATATTGATTTTAGAAGTAATAGCTCAGATCTAGGTTTCTGAAATTTCGGGCAGAAAAGAAAAAAAACAGGAAATAAAAGGGTGGGGGCTTGGGGATCGAACTCGGGACCTGGGGCTTGCTGGGCGCGCGCAAGGGGTGTTACCAGCTGGGCTACTGATCGTTTGTGGAAGGATACGGAGGCGCGGGGGTTTGAGGTAAGGGGTGCGGGTTTTGACGAAAACTAAGTCAAAACTTCAATCGATCGGAACAGAGACCATGGACGGCGACCTGCAGCGAGGAGCCCATGGCGCGGCGCGATGGCCGGCGTTCAGAGCACGAGGGGAGGGGGCCTAGGCCGGGACGGGGTGGCCTCACCTCGGTTCGCTCGACGGAGTCGTTGGAGGGTCGAAGGCGTCGAGGCGATGACGACCTGTTGAGCTCGTGCTCACGGACACCGGAGAAGACGGCCATGGCGGGGACAGCCCGGAGCAACTCCGGCCCCGATTTCTGGCGAGGACGAAGAGGGTCGCACGCCGGTTCCATTCCCGCTGCTAGCATAGCCCGGCGGCGAGCGTGGTGGCGGCGCCAAGGACCCAAAGTGGCGGCCATGGTGGCTCTCCGAAAATTCAGAAACAGGTGAATTTCAGAGAGGAAATTTGGGGAATTGAGGGAGAGAGTGGCGGCTGCTTGAGGAGGAGGAAGGGAGGAATGGCGCTAGGGTTAGGTTTCTCCTTGGGGGTAGATAAGGGAGAGGGTGGAGGGAGCAGGTGAGGGGGAGAGGGGATCAGGAGGCCATGGTCACGTTCTGTACGTGACCTCCCACGTGAGGAAGACGACAAACAGGGGTGGGCTTCGTGGTGGGCTGCAAGGAAGAGAGGGCTTGGCCGGTTGGGCTGGGCCTAGCTTCCTCAAAACGTTTTTTTTTGTTTGTTTGATTATTATTTTCAGAAAACAAAAGAAGGACTTTAAGATATTTGGAAGGCTCAAAACAATTCATAACTTTTGCAATCTTGTGTGGTACACCAATCAGAAGTTTTTGGTGACTTAAAATTTTAGGGTGATGAATGATGATGCGAAATGACATGAGATGCACAAAAGAAAGAAGAAGAAAAAAACAAGCTAATTGGGGAAAACCCCCGGGTGTTACAGACGACACCACTAACAAGGGATTGCGCCCTCGCAATCCACCTGCTAACACGGGAGGGGAAAGAAGTTCGACTATCGATTCTTCATGCTTCCAGCTGATCTCCTCGACACCACTAACAAGAGATTCTTGCTCGGGTTGATGACGATGTTCTTCCACCAGGAATCTTCCGATGATCGAACCTATTAGGTTAACGGCTCAGAAAACGTCCACCCACGTAGGATCCTAACACTTTGAAAGATAGAGAAGGGGGAAGACTCAAAAACAAATAAGATGGGAGGGGAAATAGAATAGAGATAAGGAGAAAACAAGAATCCTATTGAGATGTTTCCAAAAATAGTTTAGCAGAAATAGTTTTTGACACTCTAGAAACACGACCGTTAGCGAGGTTAACCTACAGGCTTTGCGGACCCGTTGCTTCGATAACCATTCGTATCGAAACAATCTCGGGAATCGGAACCAAAGCTCTGATACCATTTGTGACGCCCCGAGATCGGGCACTATGCAGATTTCAGCATTCCCGCCAAAATCCACATAATAACCGATTCCAGGTTGCCACTTGTGATAACATTACAACAGTTCACGAATAATCCACAACAACAACAGAAGAGATATATACAAGAAGACTCAAACGAGTCAAGGATACAACTGATACAATACAAAGATCCAAATAACAGCGGAAGAAACAACATATCGTCCGACTACGGACAAGATCCAAATTGGACTAAGAGTCCTGAAGATAACCGAAGGCGTCCAATCCCTGCCCAGGCCAAGCCGGAGGGATTCCCAAGCTAACGTCGTCAGACTTCAAACCTGTTGACTGCAATGTTGAATATGCAGCCACGAAAAAGGATTCGTGGGTCAGTACGGTTAAGTACTGGCAAGTGGATAAACCCATACTCACAAGATACCGGCGTAGCCAGTCATCACAAGATACAAATACTTTGGGATCAACGGAAAGGAAGGGATTATTGCAAATAAGCGACAGCGGGCTGCACTAACCAACTACAGAAACTCACTACAACTTCCGGCTAACAGAAAGAAGATAAGATAGCGTATCGGAACCAACTACAACTACTCACCAAACAAACCCATCCAATGTCACCCCCTACTAAGGAAGCAACCCAAGGATAACTCACACTGTTGGATTAATGATGGATCAAGTTATTGTGTCAATAAGACTATTACTAGTCAAGTTATTATCATTAGGTGTAAGTTGTCTGAGTACTTGTTAGCCAGTACTTTCACCAAGTAATCCATAACCGCGGAAAACACGGCTTCTCGAGAAGATTCATCCCTGCAGGGTGTGCTCCAGTACCCGTACACACTCAAGCCACCAACTAAAACTCAGGTTGGCTTGACACGACCCAAACCATCTCTACAACCCATCCTAGGAGCCACAGAGCTATAAGGTCCCAGCCACGCAGCCGAATACTCAGCGCAGGTGTGCAAAACTCCCGCAGGACACAACACCCCGGCACTACAGGCCTCGCCCTATATGCAACATCACCATCATCATCATCAGTAACCAAGGGGGGCCAACCCATTATGCAAGGAGCAAATGGAACACCCGAACTAAGTGTGGCTCTTCGGACAAGCTGCAGATCAGGTCTAAGTCGAGGGGGTCCCATACTACCACCCGGATGCGGTGAGCACGCTCATCATGGATCAGTAGACAAGACTCTTTTCCTAATTAAGTTCGACACTAGCAGGCCTCAAAACCCTAACCCGGGCCTCCTGCCGGTGCCTTAACATCAAATTATTATTACCCAAAACATTAACATGTTGTTGACTGAATTGAAACCCAACTATCAACTAAACAGGTGATAAGACGGACAACAAGACTTGAGCGCAAACAACACTAAGCATGCAACTACGACACGGGGGCCAACAAGGTAAACAAACAACAGGTAATAGGAAGTGGAAGGAAGGCTATATCATGGCTGCAAGGTAAACAATATGATAGGATCGGGACACAAGCATCGAATCAAAAGGCTAGAATAAGAACAACGGGAAGAATCGGTAACAAGTGATGAAAGGCAGCCATAAGTAGCAAGTGAGTATACTTGCCTGAGATCCCGCAAGGTAGCAGAACTTGTCGTTGCTCACATCATCTCAACGTCCTATCCGCGAAGAAGCAACGAACTAAAAGAAACACCGGATGCAACAATTACTACTACGGCAAAAGATCCAGCATGATCCTATTTTATATGCATGGCATGGCAAGATGCAACAGGGAAACAACTTAAGCAATTTAATCGGAACCGGAGTCCGGAGAAATAGGAATTGGTTCAAGTTGTTTAGCTAACCATCAAGTTAAATGTTGTTTAGCATGGAAAACAATAAAGTAGATGAGTTAGGCAATTTAAATGGAATGGGGCAACAGTTGAAATTAATTAGCCCACACATTCCATATGTTGTCATATAGATGAACATGCATAACCAAAGCTAAAATGCACAAGGCAAGATGCAAACAAGAATATGAATGGCATGAACATGTTAAAGATATGAAACTGATTGGAAAACATATTTTATTTGTTTGATTTGGAATTGAAATGAATTAGTTATGAATTTTGGCAATTTAAATTGCATTAAATAAGAGGTGAAACAATTATTCAAATTAATTGTTGCAAACCAGAAAACAAAGTTGATATTCAAGTGTGGCATTTGATTTTGGATGGAAAACATGTTTTGAGTATTTAATTTGGAGCAACCATTTGGAAGTTATTAATTATGCCATTTAGTTTATCATTTTTAGGGATTATTAAATAACATTAATTTTAATTGCCCAATTTGCAAAACAAAGTTGATAAACAGAAAGGTGGTTTCATTTTGAGTGGAAAACATATTTTGTTTGTTGAAATTGGAATTTAATTGAGCAAGTTATGAATTTTGCAATTTAAAAGATTTAATTAAAGCATTGAATTATTCCACCAATTTTAATTAGGAAAAATAGTGAACAAATTGCATTGAAAAGGTTGAAACATGTAGCAAATGTTTCACTGAACATTTTGAGCTATCAAACATAATTTTTGGGTTATTATTGAATTTATTATGCCATTTTCCATAAATAGTTTTATTCTGCCCTTTTTAGTAAACAGAGGAAAACATGTTCAAATTTAATTCAATTGTGTCCAAATAAAATACCAATGTGTAGAGTTTGTTAAGACAAATTTTTAGAGACCAAGTTTGCTTAATTTGGATGAGTAGAACTAAAGTTATGAAATTCCAAAGTTTCCAATTTTTATTGAATTTTTAGTAATTAATTATTTAGTGACAAAATTGTTACAGAAATATATTGCAAACTTGGCATTAATAGAAAGAGTACAGAATTATGAAGCCACAGGATTTTGAATCATCCAAATTGGAGCAGTATTCGATTTGATATTGATTTTAGAAGTAATAGCTCAGATCTAGGTTTCTGAAATTTCGGGCAGAAAAGAAAAAAAACAGGAAATAAAAGGGTGGGGGCTTGGGGATCGAACTCGGGACCTGGGGCTTGCTGGGCGCGCGCAAGGGGTGTTACCAGCTGGGCTACTGATCGTTTGTGGAAGGATACGGAGGCGCGGGGGTTTGAGGTAAGGGGTGCGGGTTTTGACGAAAACTAAGTCAAAACTTCAATCGATCGGAACAGAGACCATGGACGGCGACCTGCAGTGAGGAGCCCATGGCGCGGCGCGATGGCCGGCGTTCAGAGCACGAGGGGAGGGGGCCTAGGCCGGGACGGGGTGGCCTCACCTCGGTTCGCTCGACGGAGTCGTTGGAGGGTCGAAGGCGTCGAGGCGATGACGACCTGTTGAGCTCGTGCTCACGGACACCGGAGAAGACGGCCATGGCGGGGACAGCCCGGAGCAACTCCGGCCCCGATTTCCGGCGAGGACGAAGAGGGTCGCACGCCGGTTCCATTCCCGCTGCTAGCATAGCCCGGCGGCGAGCGTGGTGGCGGCGCCAAGGACCCAAAGTGGCGGCCATGGTGGCTCTCCGAAAATTCAGAAACAGGTGAATTTCAGAGAGGAAATTTGGGGAATTGAGGGAGAGAGTGGCGGCTGCTTGAGGAGGAGGAAGGGAGGAATGGCGCTAGGGTTAGGTTTCTCCTTGGGGGTAGATAAGGGAGAGGGTGGAGGGAGCAGGTGAGGGGGAGAGGGGATCAGGAGGCCATGGTAACGTTCTGTACGTGACCTCCCACGTGAGGAAGACGACAAACAGGGGTGGGCTTCGTGGTGGGCTGCAAGGAAGAGAGGGCTTGGCCGGTTGGGCTGGGCCTAGCTTCCTCAAAACGTTTTTTTTTGTTTGTTTGATTATTATTTTCAGAAAACAAAAGAAGGACTTTAAGATATTTGGAAGGCTCAAAACAATTCATAACTTTTGCAATCTTGTGTGGTACACCAATCAGAAGTTTTTGGTGACTTAAAATTTTAGGGTGATGAATGATGATGCGAAATCACATGAGATGCACAAAAGAAAGAAGAAGAAAAAAACAAGCTAATTGGGGAAAACCCCCGGGTGTTACATCGGACTACTGGGCCGCCCAATGGACCTAAGCCCACTACCTCTGAGGCCACCCTGGTAGTCCGGCTCTTTGTCTACCATCTTCTATACCCCTATTCAGTATATATCCGACAACGTAGTTGGAATCTTTACTTTAATGACATTATCAAAACAGTTTGATTCCATCATGAACTGTATAGATGCTTGTAGAGTTACAAGAAATTAATTGGGGGCGCTAAGACATATTTGTAGTGTTTTATGTAGATGACATATAGTTGTTGGATTTTAAATGAACACGATTAAGATTTTCATATTGATGAAAGTCTTAGGAGATATTGGGCATCGGTATCTATAAAATATTGATTGAAGCGCCTGATATGGTTGAGCCAAATTACATAGATGAAGTGTTGAAGCAAGTCGATATCGAAATGACAAGAAGGGGTTCTTGCCACATGGAAGAGCAATATTCAAGTGTTTTGACACATGATGAGCACAATTTAAATTGATATTTCTAAGTAATGTGTTCCATTCTATGTACACAACCATATGAGTCATGTGTTGTAGAATGTTATAGCGGGATAATTCATATGATGATTAGACAACAGGGGGAGAGATCCTGATGCCATTTTTAGAAATGCTAAGGATATGGTTTCCTATATAGTAATGACAAAATATCTGTTGTAATATGTTATACTAATAGTCTTGTCATCTATTCAAATAATTTTATCTCAATTAAAATAAGTGATGAAGGGTGGAACAATAGGCTAGAAGAAAGTTCCAAGCTGGATTTGAATGAGTTTTAAAATTAAAGTATTGTGACGGATACTACAATAAAGCCTAAGTATATCGTTGTGTTGACAACAAATAATAGGAGTATTTTGAGTCAAGGAATTTTTTTATTGAACTTGGTGAATTTTCAAGAATGCTGACATTATGAAGCTACATTTTCACAATGTTAGCAACATTAGTTTAAGCTGAGGAATTAAGGTCTCACCGATTGACCAAATATATACGAAGACATATCATTAGAGAATGAGTGAGGCGTGTAGACGCAAAGACATCGAAATACAAAAGGACCTGAACATGTCAAATCTTTTTATGAAGTTTACCACATGCGAATCATGGTGATAGCACTGGAATGCCATATGTGTTATGTGCTTACAGACTAGATTATTGACTCTGGTGCAAGTGGGAGACTGAAGGGAATATGCCCGAGAGGCAATAATAAAGTGGTTATTATCTTATTCCTTGTTTATGATAAATTTTTATTTCTCGTGCTAGAATTGTATTAACCGGAAACGTTGATAGATGTGTGTTTAATAAAAAACAATGGTTCCTAGTAACGCCTCTCGTTTAACTAGCTCGTTGATTAAGTGATGATCAAGGTTTCCCGATCATGAAACTTGGATGTTGTTAATAATGGGGTCATGTCATTAGGAGAATGATGTGATGAACATAGACCCAAATTAAGTATAACAATACGATTAAGTCATTTAGTTTATATTGTTATATCTTGCATACAAAGGAACCTTATTCCTTAGACCATGAGATCATATCAATCACTAATACCGGGAGGGTGCTTTGATGTCATCAAACATCACACTATAACAGGATGACTATAAAGGTGTCCTTGGGTATTTGGAAAGTATTAGTTGAGCCTCATGGATCAAGAGTGGGATATTTCCATCCAAATGGCAGAGAGATATACTCTGGGCCCTCTCAGTGATATCACATCGACACTGCTTGCAAGCACGTGACTAGGTCATAAGGATGTCATATCACGGAACGAGTAAAAGAGTGCTTGTCAGTAACAAGATTGAACTAGGTATGGTTGATACCAATGATCGGATCTCAGACAAGTAAAATATCGCGAGACAAAGGGAATTGCTGACGACGTTTATGGTTCACACGATCACTAGGTTCATCGTTGAATGTGTAGGAGTCATTATGGATCTCTAGGCCCCGTTGTTGACTATTGATCGGAGAGGTGTCTCGATCATGTATACATCATTCACGAACTGTAGGGTGACACACTTAAGATTCGATGACGCGATTGAGTGGATACGGAATATCGGAGAAAAGTCTGGACAACACCAGTATTGTTCCAGGAAATATTGAAATAGTCATCGAAATTATTTCGTCGAATATTGAAATAATTCAAGGTGGTATATGTTAATGTTTGATTGACAAATAGTTCAAGGGGATAACTGTTCAAATAAAGAAATATAATTGTTTTATTTATTTATTAAATAAAACCCTTGGAATTTTGAGTGGGAATTGATGAGAGAATGAGTGGCTTGAGTGGAGACTCCACCCACATAATGAGGGGAGAGGTGGAAGCACCAAAATTCCGTGGCCGACTCCCCCTCCTATATAAAGATGGGGTGGACCTCCCTTTCCCCACACAACTTGGTGCCATATCTCTCTCCCTCCCCCCGCTGCTCCACCTCTTGGTCATCCGCTTAGCGAAACCATGGACGTCTAATTTCCCCACCACACCACACCGTCGTCTTGTTGGAGTTTCCGGTGGATCCTCTACTTCCGTTGCCCCACTGGATCGAGGGAGCAGAGGTCGTTATCGAGCTATACGTGTGACCGAGTGCGGAAGCGCTGCCGGATTGCAGCGCTCTTCTTCGCGATCTTGAGATCGATGCGAGTTCGACTACATAAACAACGAGATTCGAACTCGTAACGCTTTGTATCTTCGAGGGTATGTTCTCCTTAAGACTCTTTTTCCCCATTGCTTAGATCTCCTAGATTTGTCTATCGCGTCGGAATATTTTTTGTTTTCTATGCATGGTAACAAGATCGAACAAGGTATGGTTGATACCGATGATCGGATCTCAGACAATTAAAATATTGCGAGACAAAGGGAATTGGTTACGACGGTGATGGTTCACACGATCATAAGATTCATCGTTGAATATATAGGAGTCATCACGGATATCCATATCCCACTGTTGATTATTGATCGGAGAGGTGTGTAGATCATGTATATATTACTCGCGAACCGTAGGATGACATATTTAAGATTTGACGACACATTTAAGAGGAGACAGAATATTGGAGAAAATATTGGACAACACCGAAATCATTTCGGGTAAATTTGAAATAGTTCAAGGGGTATTCCGTCGAATGATTGTTAATAGAATTAACAAATGACTCAAGGGGTTATATGCTAATGTTTGTTAATAGAATTAACAAATATTAAATTAAAGAAATGAAAATATTTTTATTTATTTAATAAAGAAAAACCCTTTTATTTTCTAGTGGAAAATTATGGGAGGATGAGTAGGTGTGAGTGGAGTGTCCACTCACATGATCAGGGAAGAGGTGGGGGCACCACCAAGCTTGGCGGAATCAGGCCTTTAGGCTTCCCCCTCCTCCCATAAATAGAGGGAATGAGCTCCCTCTCCCTCACACACTTGTGTCATCTCCTCTCCCTCCACCTGCTGCTCCATTTCATGGTCATCCGCTTGGCGAAGCCCTAACCGTGAAGTTTTCCCCACACCACGTCATCGAGCTGCTGGACTTCCAAGGGATCCTCTACTTCCGCTGCCCAGCTGGATCGAGGGAACGAAGGTCATTATCAAGTTGTGCGTGTAAACGATCACGGAGGCGTCGCCGGATTGCAGCGCACATCTTTACGATCTTGAGATCGACGTGAGTACGACTACACCACAAACGAGATTCGATCTCTTAGAGCTTAGAGTCTTCGAGGGTATGTTATTCTTAAGGCTCTTTCTTCCCGTTGCTTTCATATCCTAGATTAGACCTTATCACTTTAGGTGTCCTTCACGTAAGAAATGTTTCGTTTTCTATGCTATGAACCCTACAGTGGTACGAGAGCCGGATCTATATGTAGATGTTTTCTATGGGTAGAACACATAGATGTATGTGGGCGTTGATGATCTTGTTATTGCCTTCTTGCATATTTTATGATCTTAATGGCATAGTGGGATGAAGCGGCCCTAGACTAACATTACGTGTACTTGTACGCGAGACCTGTCTCACGATGTGGCTGAGAGGGTGTCAAGTCTCTCCTAATATAGTTAAGATCTAATATACAAGGAGTTATTAATAATTTGTTTATCAATGTTGTGGTTAATGTTTGTATGTATGAACGGTTCTATCTTCATGTAACAATTTAAAACTTTTTGTTTTCCACTAATGCAAGCCACCAAAACAAATAAAATATAACACAAAGAAAGTATAAAGTATTATTCCAATGTTATTGGAATGGATAATCCAAATGACTCTGTTTTTCTAAAACCATAAATCCTAAAAATAAATAGTTATGCAAATAAATTGTTTTCCTATTTTAAAATGGTATTAAGTAGCTATTAGTAGGTTTAAAACAACACCTAAATGTTTCCACTGGAAATATAATTATCTTACAAAAATTCAGAAGTTTGTTTGAGGTCATTTTGGGTATTTATTCAAAAGTTATGAATTAAGGAAATAAAAGAAAACATAAAAAATAGGAAGAAACCGGCCGAGCCAGGCCAAGGTGGCCCAGCCCAGCAGTCCAACCCACGGTCTTTCCTAACCATCGCGTGCGCATGCCACACGCCCGAGTAGTCCAGCCCGACCCACTAGCCATGTCTCACGTTCAAAAAAAAAATAACAAAGAAGAAAAAAAAAGGGGGGAGACGAGCCGCTGACACGCGGGGCCCTCCTGTCATCTACCTTCTCCGGGAGGAGTCCATGTCAAACACAACCGCCGCCGCCATGGTCCAGCTGGAGTCATTTGCACGCGCTCCCAACCCTAACCTCTTCCCCACGCTTCTCCCCATAAAAGGACGAGCCTCGACGTCCGCGCCACGCCTCCCCCACCGAAAAACCCTAACCCTAAATCGTGCGCCACCACTCGCCGATTTCCGTCGCCCGCCATTAACGCCGCCACGGGAAGTATCTCCCTCGTCCAGCACAATTGGATCGCAGACGAGGGGCCAGGATTATAACGTGAAGAGGTACGCGCCGTCCACCGTTGAATCTGGATCCTTCGGTCCAGATCTGATCTCACTTATCCACGTCATATGCCTCGTCATCGCTGCGTCAGCAGCCATGCAACAGCCCAGTCAGCAGCCACGTCAGCCCAGCAATTTTTCTGTTTCTCTCGAATAGAGTTAATTTAAATTTGCATAAAAGCCCCTACATCTTAGATCTATCATAACTTTTTAAACGTAGATCCAAGTTAAGCAAACTTAGACTTTTTGGAATCAGCACAACATGTACAATGTTTAAGCACTATCCAAATTTAAATTAGACAAACTTAAATTTGTTCAAATTCAAATATGGTTATTTGGTGATTTTTGGCATAGTTTAAATTCTACAAA
Organism: Alopecurus myosuroides; assembly: GCA_028641055.1. NCBI lineage: Eukaryota > Viridiplantae > Streptophyta > Magnoliopsida > Poales > Poaceae > Alopecurus > Alopecurus myosuroides. Next base: position 357,585,653 of record CM054060.1, on the reverse strand, counting down.
TCTAAAAATTGCAAATAAAATATCCCTGGAAACCCTAGGACGTATAATTTCATGTTCTCTGTCACAAAATTTTTTTTTAACCAATTAGATTGAATTTTAGAGTTATTTGTCCTTTTGAGGGTTTTTGCCTTAGTTTAAATTCTGTAAATATTTTCAATATATTTTCTTTAGCAATTTTTCTCTAAGTACTAACCTTAGACCAGAGAGACCAAAACCTAAGCCCTTGGACATTTTGAAACCATGTCTTTGTAGTTTTTCTCTAGATGACCCTCCTAGTTGAAAACCACTAAGTCTGGATTAGTGAAAAGCCATGGAGAGGATGCTACAATTGTCAAATTGAAGATTTTCAACATGAAGCAAGAATACCAATGAAGGACTTAGCCAAGAAAACGAACTTCAAAAGCATCTCCAAGAAGTATAAGTACTTAGAAGAAAATAAGACCTAAAAGGACAAGAAGACCAACCACATGTTTTTTCTCTTTTCCTCTAAGTCTTTGTCCCTTTTCTTTTCTGTTCCCTTAGACTTTATGGTGGCCAAGTTAGATCAAGACCAGCCCCTAGGTTGTATCAAAAACCATCAAGTGTTGGAAATTTCAATGAAGTCACCACCAAGGAGGAAGCTACAAGGAGCCTGGAGATGATGACAACCAATGTGAAGACTTAGGATTTGTTTTCCAATACTTAGAATTTGTTTTCCAGGTAACATGAGAGTTTTGACCAAGACGTCAACAAGGAGTTTTTCATCAAGAAGAACAACTTCAATAAGAAGCCTACTCCCCCAGAAGATAAAGAAGAAGAGAAGATTTTACAAGCCCTTTATTAAGGAACTCTAACACTCTCTACTTTCTCTCTTGTTCTATATGACTATGTCCCTAGATCCTAGATAGTACTTTAGAAGATTTTATTCAACTCAATAAGAAGGACTACAAGGCCATTGAAGGCACAAAGACTTAGACATCAGAAGCAACTCAGGGAAGAAAAAGAAGACTTGAAGAAAACATGACAGAAATAAATTAGACCTCCGTGTGATCTTTTGATCAAAGACCAACCCTTAGTCAAAAAAATGGAAAACACTAACTACAATTACTTAGTTTCTTTTGTGCATTGAAACTACATTTTTTCACATGTTTTCCTTTGCTTTGTTTGTTGTTTTGTATGTTTTCTTGATTTGTTTGTATGTTTGTTAGCATGCTTGTTTATTCTGTTGTTGTGTTTTCAATGTTTAGATTTTACGGAGAGCAACATTCTATTTTGTGAAGAAAGGGTGATTGTTCTTCACCAACTTCAAAGGCAAGTGACACACCATCAAATCTCCCATATTTTGACTATGAATTACTAGTGTTTTTGAGTAGTATGCATGATAGGGAATTTTACTAAGTTATTATTATGCTATGCAAAATCCCAAGTAGTGTGTAGCAATCCTTTAGACTTGTTATTTTGGAGACTTAGTACTTAGTAGATGCTTAGCCTTGCTACAAATTTGTTTTACTCAATTTTGTGGAAAATTTGAAAGTATAAACTTCAATGAACCACCTGGGTGGGTTTGGTATTGCGTGGTTGTCGAAAGTTGAGTGTCTCCTTAGGGCCTTTAATCTCCTACGGAGTTCACTTGAAAAATGCCACCCAGGAAACAGAGAGATTACCAAGTCCTCTAAGTTTAGTAGCTTCCCGTGCAACCCTTTAACATATGGGTGATACGTCCATTTTGCATCACTATTTTATATCAGAATTTTCTGTTATTCATCGATATATTTCATGTTATGATGCATCTCTTATGTTATTTTATCTTATTTTGCATGTTTTATAATTTTTGGAGAATAAACACCGGGACCAGTAATCTGATGGAAAAAGCACCGCCGGGATACTATATTTTAGAAGATCAGAAGAAGAACTGGGACACCGGGGGTGTCCTAGAAGTTCAGAGGAGGAACCCAGCCAGAAGGAGAGCCAGAGGGGGGGCCACCAGGGGCCCACACCATGAGGTGGCGCGCCCCCCTTGGCCGCGCCACCTAGGGGTGTGGACACCCTGGCCCACCTCTGGGGATATCTTTTGCGTACTTGTCCCCCAGAAAACCCTAAGCCTCATACCATCGTGGAAGAATTATTCCGCCGCCGCCTCGGGGCGGAAAACACCCGGGAGAGAAAAGCTCTTTGGCAGGGAGAAATCTGCCGAGGAAATTCCTCTTTGGAGAGGGGAAATCACTGCCATCTTCACCGTCATCAATCTTGGCATCATCAAGATCGTCATCATCATTATTATCACCACCATCACCATCACCCTCATCATCCAACGTCATCCCGCTGTAACAATTAGGGGCCTCTATCGTTTTTTGCATTAGATCTCTCTCCCGGTGTGGATTACTTGTTAGTAGTTGATGCTTGTGAGATTTATCGGTGTTTGCACTTTATGACTAGATTGTTATCATCCATTATATCACCTCTCATTATGATCAATATGATGTCTTGTGAGTAGTTCGTGTTGTTCTTGAGAACATGGGAGAAGTCAAGTTGTTAGTAGTGAAGTAATGTTGAGTAATATTTAATGTTTGATATTTAAGTTCTGGTGTTATTCTTCTAGTGGTGTCATGTGAACATCGACTACATGATACTTCACCATTTATGGGCCTAGGGGAATGCATCGTGTATTTGGCTACTAATTCTGGGGTTGTCGGAGTGACAGAAACCTAAACCCCCTTTAGGAAACCATTACACGAGGGAGCGTAGGATCCCGGAATTTAAAGTTGTGGTTAGATTTATTTCTTAATTACTTTCTTGTAGTTGCGGATGCTTGAAAGGGGTATAATAACAAGTATGTATTAGTCTTGTATGGGACGGTACATTAGCATAGGTTCACCCACACAACACTTATCAAAACACCGAAATTATTCAGCTGCATGGAATAAAAGCACTTGACAGAAACCTCCCGTGTGTCCTCGAGAACGTTTGTTAATCATAAGTAAACCCACCGGCTTGTCCTTTGCTAAAGAAAGGATCGGGCCACTTGCTGCAATTATTAATACTGCATTATATTTACTCGCACTTTATTTATCTGCAATATCAAAAACCCCTACAAAACTATTTTCCAGTATTTATAGTTATTCCTTCATCAAAACTACTTGTCAACACCTTCTTCTCCTCGTTGGGTTCAACACTCTTATTTATCAAAAGTATTATGATACACCCCCTATACTTGTGGGTCATCAATTGGCTCTATCTTGATCAACTAAGTTGTGAGAGTTCACCCATACTTGACAAGCAGATGTAGAATAATTATAGGTGGAACGGGTCTTGCCGGTTGGGTTGTATTTCTTCTTCTGAAAGATCTCATCTCAATTCTCTCCTTTCCATGATGCACTCCGTGTGTATAGGATGTTTGGGCTAATTGAAGACAAAGGGTGAAAGTGCACAACCACTGCAGAGTTAGAAACTAAGATCTTAGTCGTGTCCCCGGTTATGGACAACTATGAGCAGCCGAACAAGGAATGGCGGAAGAATCTCAACACCATTTTCAATAAGTAAATTTTTGTCCAAGTGAGCATTAGTTATGGTGCTTGGATTTCAATCCAATGTTGCCACCCTTTGAGAAGAAACGTTTGTTTTACAAAAGAGAGAGGAGAAAACTTGCCCCGGCACCCCGGCACCGGAGGGTTCTGGAGCTCTCGCCAGCACCCTGCCGGGAGAGAAATTCGTCACCGGCGGGTTCTACACCACCATGCCCTCCTCTGAAGTGATGTGTGAGTAGTTCATCCATAGACTACGGGTCCATAGCAGTAGCAAGATGGTTGTCTCCTCCACTTTATGCCTCATGTTTAGATCTCGTGAGCTGCCTCACATGATCGAGATCATCTTTATGTAATGCTACATGTTGTGTTTGCTGGGATCCGATGAATGCTGAATGCTATGTCTTATGATTATCAACTATCATGTTATGTTCATGCATATGTTATTTATGATTTTTTATGCTCTCCGTTATTATTAGATGCTCTGGACAAGTAGATGCTAGTAACTCCAACATGGAGTATTTATGCTCCATAGTGGATCCATGCCTCCTTTGCATCCGTGCCCAAGTGACAGAAACGTGATGGATGGAGGATGTGATGTTTCCATTAGGGAGAAAACAACAATGCTTTGTCTAAGGATGATTTTATTGTTTACATTACACACTTTGCTTACTTCGATTATCTGTTGCTTGTAACTTAATACCCAACGTTTATTCGAATGATATTCAGAGGGTGGATTATTAGCCATAGATGCAGTTGGATGACGGTCTATGTATCTTGTTGTAATGCCCACATGAATCACACATTAATCTTTATGTCTTGCATATGAACTACGGTGCGGCCTTCATTTCTGTCAACTGCCTAGCTGTAATTTGTTGACCACACATGTTATTTATCTTCCACGGAGAGACACCACTAGTGAACTATGGACCCCGGTCCATTTTCCTCATACTGATAATACACACACTTCTGCTACTATTTTCATCCTGTTCTCATACTATTTTCCACACCATACGTTTAACCTCTTTGTTTTCAGCAAAACCGGTGAGATTAACAACCTCACTGCTTCGTTGGGGAAAAGTGATTTGATTGTGTTGTGTAGGTTCCACGTTGCTGCTAAACCGGTAGTGCGCACTGCCATCTCAGCTGCATCAACTTTCTGAAGTTACTCCTTCCTCCGACTGATTGATTCAACCTTGGTTTCTTTTCTAAGGGAAAACTTGCCACTTCACTCTTCACAAACTTTCTCTTGGGATTTACAACCGTCAGCCATCAACAAGTTTTCTGGCGCCATTGACGGGGAGGAAGAGAATTTATGCAAGGGGAGTCTCTCACTTCCAATCTCTTTACTTTGTTTTAGTTTTTCTTATTTTATTTTATTTTGTCTTGTTTATTTCTCTAGATCAAAACACAAATGAATTAGTTCTTATTATAGTTGTAGTTTTTATCATGTTTTTTTATCTTGTTAAAATGAATACTCATGTTACTGTGACCATGTCACATGAGGAAATGATCTTTACTTTGAAACAAAGGAATGATGAGAGTTTCAAGGAACCTTGGTCTAGAGTTTTTTTTATTCCTATTGCAAAACTGAACCTAAAATGACTCTAAGCCTGATTCTGCATAGCTTTTACCTTGGTCTTCTTCTTTACTATAGATGTGCTTTGGATACTGTGGTAGGAGGAGATTTTCTTCATTGTGAGGGAGATCAAGCTTTTAATGCCATAAAAAAATTAATTGCAACCTACAACTCGCCTAGTAGCTCTGATAAGGCCTTTGCAAGTATTTATGCTAGATTGAATACTCTAGAGTCAAGTGTTTCTTGTTTAAAGGAAGGACATAATCAAATTCATGAACAACTTGATCATGTCCCAATAAACTCTGAATCCTCAAATATAATCCCTACTATGAAGGTTACTATTAATGGTGAAACTTTTCATGCTCGTTGTGATATTGTATCTGAATTTTGTCTTCTGCCTAAAGAAATTTATGAATCTTTGAATACTTGGAGACTTTCTGAGGGAGGAGAAGAAATACTCCTCACTAATAACGCTACTATATTTCCCATTGGGATAGCTGAGGGAATATTCATAAAAATACTAGAAAGAATGGTATCCACTGATTATCTTGTTATTGAATGTGTAGGAGAAGGGCAAATTACCCTCGGAAGATCTCTGCCAAAGCTCTTAGGAGCAACTATTGATATGGGAAAAGGTACCATGACTTTTTCTCCGAAACTATGTGCAGACCGTCAGTTCCCTAAAAGAAAGAATAAGAGTAAGAAAGGTAAATGTAAGCCTCGTAACAATTTAGATGCCTCTTCATCTGAAAATACTTGAATCCACTTTTCCGGGCCTAGCTAAAAGGCGTTAAAGAAAAACACTTCTTGGGAGATAACCCATGGTTTATTTTTTCTTTCTTTTTCTCTGTTTTCTTTGAGTCAAAAGGTTGTATATTTCTGTAGAAACTCCTTTGTATCTTTATTTTCATGTATTAGTTGTGCTAAGTAAAGTTTTTGACGAAAGTTGGAGTTGGTTTTGGGATTTCTGCACAGGAAACAGATTTCTGCTATCCACCGTAAAAATCGTGAAAAATCCGGAAAGATCAGAATGACCTGAAAATTTTTGTGCTTATTTCTCAGCTAATTCCTCAACTTTTTCGTTCTTTAACTTTTTTATTTGAGCAGTGTAAGTGCCCCGAAAAAATTCGTCTTTACAGACTGTTCTGGTTTTGGCAGATTCTGCCATTTTTCTTGAATTTGCTCTTTTACAATGTCAAGTGGATTTCTTTGCTTCAAGAAACATCAGTGACTATAGATAATGTTTAAAAGTATCAATAGCACTTGTTCCCATACAGAACCCATGAATTTTTATTATTTCACTAATCCTCTAATGCGAATTACTCTTTGAGTGTGGTGTGAAGGAAGTTTTCAAGGGTCAAGAGAAGAGGGTGATATATGTGATCAAGAGGAGTGCAAGGTCAAAGATTGGGGATGCCCCCGTGGTTCATCCCAGAAAATTCTAAGAAGACTCAAGCATCTAAACTTGGGGATGCCCAAGGCATCCCCTTCTTCATCAACCATTTATAAGGTCACTTCTAGTGAAACTATATTTTTATTCGGTCACATCATATGAAATTTACTTGGAGCATCTGTTATTTTTTGTTCTGTTTTCTTTTATTTACCTTTATTCAATAATATCATTGGAACCTAGCATCCTTGTTTGCGAGAGAGACACGCTCCGCTTTTTCGTTTGAATACTCGTTATGCTCGTATTCTTAGTTTTTCTTCTAGCATTGCAAAAATTCTTGCTTATCTCTTGTTTTCGTTGCATCTCTTATTCAGAGATGTTAGTTTTAGTAGTTATCTGTGAGTTCTCTCATGTTTGATGGTTGTATCATTTAGAGAGACTTTGTTAAAACATATTTTGTATGCTGCTTGTTGGGAAAAGAAACTGCTGCATTTGGTAGAATTATAAACCACGCAGATAGAAGCTTGTATAGACTATGGCTAGACTTTTTCATATCTTGCTAGATGTAATTTTAATTCTAAATCCTAGTGGTTATTTAGTAGCATGATTTGTCTCAAATAGCTGAGAGTGTTTAATGTGCCATTGAAAGAGCCATGAGTTGTTCTTGTCATATTGAAGCATAAATTTGTGGTGTTCTCCTTTGAATATTTTATTTAGTTGACTTGGCGCATACTTACACCATGTTTATGACTATGAACCATTCACTAATATCCTCTATGTTCATTTAGTTTTTGAACTTGTGGTACCACTTATGCTTTGATTAATGATGTTTATGTCGCTATGCATGATTATGGCCATTATTGCTCTCTTGATTTGTCGCTCCCAGTCTTTTGCTAGTCTCCACCTGTACTGAGCATGAGCTCTACTCGTGCAATCCAACTCCCCAAAACAAAAATATGCCAAATGTGTCCACCATACCTACCTACATGTGGTATTTAACTGCCACTCCAAAGTAAATTGCTCATGTGTTATCTTTAAAACCTTCAAAATTACTCCTGTTTTGTGTTCCTGTTTAGCTCATGAGGATGTAAATAGAGAATCTTTATCTCACTTATTGATTGGACTTTCACAACCTGGACTAGTGGCTTCATCCGCTTATCCAATTGATAGACGAGCTGGCAGCGGGTCCCAGCCCCAAATTAATACAAACAAATTCGCTTCACTATTTTTGTCCTTGATTTATTAGTCAAAGCATAGTTGTGTAAACAAAAGAGAAAGAGGGACGACCTTCTACACTAGTTGCGTCCTTCAATGGGAGCCGCTCTTGTGAAATCTAGTTGGCTTTTGACGTACTGGTATTTTCTGTTTACCATTCGTTGACATAAGCATACACCTCCCTAAAAAAATAGAATCTCCTCCACAGTATGTGATTTTTGGATGGCACCCAGGAGTCGGTTAGCCATGGTTTGTGTAAGATGGTTGGGAGGAGTGTCAAACATTTTATACCTCTATTTAATAAAATAAAAGCTCTAGCACATGAGTTATCCATGCTTCCCTCTGCGAAGGGCCTTTCTTTTACTTCTATGTTGAGTCTCCATCTTCTAATTTTATGCACAATTGAGAGAGCATAGTTGCCATTCTGAGTTTAATGTGCATTTGTCCCAAAAATATTATTAATTGATTCATGATGTGTTATTGCTTGCTCTCAAATTATTTGTTCTAGTCTTCCTCGTAAACTTTGAAGGACTCCTGGCATTTATGTTTTTTCCTACTCTTAAGGACTAGCGAAATATCACTTTGTCATGCTTTCTCTATACTTGAAACAAACATATAAATTTCGATGCATTTTTATTCATGATCTTTTATTTGTGTTACTTCTCATGACGCAAGGTGATTGCTATACTTTATTGTTAATATTTTATTTATCATGCTTGTGTTGAAGTTTTATGATCTCAGCTTACATATGCTTTTACATTATTGATGATCAAGTTTATGTTGGTAGCATGTCACCTCAGAAATTATGTATTTTTATCGTTTACCTACTCAAGGACGAGAATGAACTAAGCTTGGGGATGTTGAGACGTCATAAATGTATCCTTAATTTCTGATGTTCCGTGTTGTTTTCATGTTATTTCCTACATGTTTGCTATATACTTTATGTCATTTTTATCGATTTCCGGGACTAACCTAATGACAACATGCCATAGAGCCAGTTCCCTGTTTTCTGTTGTTTTTAGTTTCAGAAAAGTTGTTCTGGAAATATTCTCGGAATTGGAAAATTTGAAGCCTGGAAGTCTTAGAATTCCCGAAGGTTCCATGGAGTCCCGAAGAGACCCGGAGAGGGGCCACACCATCGGGCGGCGTGCCCCCTGGACGCGCCTGGGGGTGGTATGGGCCCCCTATGTGCCCTCTGCCATCGCTCTTTCGCCTATATAATCCCCCCGACATATCAACCCTAGAGATATACCACTTTTTCCCGAGAAACACCCGAGACAGCCGTCATCGTCATCCCGAGATCGGGAGGGTTCTGGAGCTCTCCCCGGCACCCTGCCGGGAGAGAAATTCATCACCAGAAGGGCATACACCACCATGCCCTCCTCCAAAGTGATGCATGAGTAGTTCATCCCTGGACTACGAGTCCAGTTGTCTCCTCCACTTTATGCCTCACGTTTGGATCTCGTGAGCTGCCTCACATGATCGAGATCATCTTTATGAAATGCTACATGTTGTGTTTGCTGGGATCCGATGAATGTTGAATGCTATGTCTTCTGATTATCAATCTATCATGTTATCTTCATGCATATGTTATTTATGATCTTACATGCTCTCCGTTATTAGTAGATGCTTTGGCCAAGTAGACGCTAGTAACTCCAAGAGGGAGTATTTATGCTCGATAGTGGTTTCATGCGTCCTTTGCATCTTTGCTCGAGTGACGGAAACATGACGGATGGAGGATGTGCTGTTTCCATTAGGGAGAAAACAACAATGCTTTGTCTAAGGATGATTTTATTGTTTACATTACATACTTTGCTTACTACGAATATTTGTTGCTTACAACTTAATACCCAACGATTGTCCGGATGATAATCGGAGGATGCATTATTAGTCATAGATGCAGTTGGATGACAGTCGATGTATCTTGTTGTAATGCCCGCATGAATCACTGATGTCAAACGACACAATTTCTTAGGTTCATCTTCCAACACAAGATATAAATATCATGCTAAACCACACGGTGCACACACTGTCACCTTTACACCGTGATCAAAGTGTTTACGGAGATAACAAAACCACTTGAGTAGCATAACAGATGAAGATCACATCTACATATTCAAATAGATTACAAAGCTCATGATCACATAAAGATCACACCATGGGAGAGAGATGAAACACATAGCAACCAGTAGAGCCCTAAGCCCCAAGGGAGAACTACTCCTTTGTCGGATATATACCAATTAGGGGTATATCAGATGGTATCCTAAAGTGCCGGATTACCAGGGTGGCCTGAATGGTAATGGGCTATGCTCCATTAGGCGGCCCAGTAAACTGACGCACAGAAGCCGGATTCTAGAAGAACCCGGACCACGGCCTACGTGGTACGGCTTGGAGTAGAAGGCGGATTTCTTATTTTCCAAGTTGTCACATACCGTAGTCTTCTAGGTTTCCTTTTCTGTAAGCCCTAACCTGGTTATTATATAAAGCCGGACGGGAGATAAGAAAGATAGACAAGAAGCTAGAGGCTAACTCGCCGAGAGGTTGATCCTTGTCGAGTAGCTAAACCTAACCTCACATTGTATTCTGTATACCTCAGGCTTTCGTCCTGAATAGTGAGATTGCAGGAGTAGGAACGGCGCCTAGTCGCGACGTACCGAACCTGGGTAAAACCTTGTGTCATTGTTCATCATACGATCACGTCCCCACACTTCTCTATCGGTAGTCTCATGGCACCCCCGTCTATGAATTCTACTACGATGTCTCGACACCCTCCTTATCATAGGAGATAGCAACAGCGATGAAGATGCCGGTGGAGTCGATGGAGATGGCTTCCGGGGGCACTTCCCCGCCCCGGCAGGGTGCCAGAATAGGGACATGTCCCCCGAAACTTGTAGGTGGCGGCGACGGAGCTACGGATGTATTTTGTGGAAATGGTCGATCCTTTTTAGGGTTTTCCCTCGGGAGGGTATAAATAGGCGAAAGGGCGATGCCGGGGGGTGGCCAGGGGGCCCACACCCCTAGGTGGCGCGACCAGGGGGACCCGCGCCACCCCATGGTGTGGCCACCCTGTGGCCCCCCTCCGGGGCTCTTCGGGACTTCTGGAAGCTCCCGAGACTGCTAAGACTTCTAGCTTTCAAATCTTCCAATTTCGAGAATATTTCCAGAACAACTTTCCTGAAACTAAAAACAGCAGAAAACAGGGAACTAGCTTTGTGACATCTTGTTAATAGGTTAGTCCCGGAAAACGTGTAAAAATGACATAAAATGTATAGAAAACAGGTGGGAAACAATAAGAAAACAACATGGAACATCAGAAATTAGGGATACGTTTATGACATATCAATCACACAGTAATTTTTATGTCTTGCATATGAACTACGGTGCAACCTTCATTTCTGTCAATTGCCCAGCTGTAATTTGTTCACCACACATGTTATTTATCTTTCACGGAGAGACACACTAGTGAACTGTGGACCCGGTCCATTTTTCTCATACTGATAATACACACACTGCTTCCACTGTTCTCACACTGCTGCTACTGTTTTCATACTGTTCTCATACTGTTTTTCACATCATACATTTAATCTCTTTGTTTTCAGCAAAACCGATGAGATTGACAACCTCACTGCTTCGTTGGGGCAAAGTGATTTAATTGTGTTGTGTAGGTTACACGTTGTTGCTGAACCGGTAGTGCGTCCTGCCATCTCAGCTACATCAACCTTCTGAAGTTACTCCTTCCTTCTACTGGTCGATTCAACCTTGGTTTCTTTTCTGAGGGAAAACTTGCCGCTGCACTCTTCACAACCTTTCTCTTGGGGTTTACCAACGTCATCCACCAATGACCAGTTTTGGTGTAGTGAATTTGGTTTGTGTAATCACTAAAACGACTAGAGGGATGTTACTTTTGAGTGGAAGTTCACGTTGTAATTTTGAATGAACTTAAACTTATTTTATCATGAACAACAAATAAAAGAGAATTTGCAAAAAATATAGAAAAATGCACCAAAAATACCCACAAACATGGATGAACTAAATTCAAAATCAAGCACCTAAAAAAACACAAAACAAAATTGTATGGAATATAAAAAGGAAGGGGGTGGGTTTAACCTCAAAATGAACACCACTCACAACAGGGCACAGAATCATGCACCGGAGCCTCCCTGCAAAACACCATAACATTCACGCCACACAACAAAAAAAACTCATCACCGGAGCCTCCCTGCAAAACACCATAACATTCACGCCACTAGATGCGGCACATCTTCATATAGCAAGGCAACACTAGATGGAGAGAACAGAGCAAGCAGGCGGCGCCACAGGGAGGGAACATAGCATGACGACGCACAAGCGGAGGCCACATCCTGCTGTCACAGGAAAAAAGAGATGATGCAGCGAGCCGTTGGTAGGATGTAGGGCCAGAAAAGAGGAGGGTGATGCCTGCGGCTAGTGGCGCAGGGCACAGCGACAGGCACCGGTGGTTGACGCACCTATGAGCAAATACTGGAGAGCAATCAGATGCTCACCACCGGAGTAGATCCGCCTGAATCCGTCTGAAATGAATTGGAAACGGCCGGTTTCGCCTCCGCTCCGCTAGGAGTAACGATCGAAACAGCGGGCACGATTCCAAAAAAAAAAAGCAACCGTTTGTGTCGGAGAGTGGTGGACTGTACACTTTCTATGACAAATGGGATCGGTAGTGCTGGTCCATCGGTCGGCTACTGGGTAGTTGGTCGGTTTGGTGCGGGAAAAAACCCGACCCAAATGTGGAAGACTTCCCCAGTTTCGCTTTGGTCAGTTTGATGCATGTAAAACTCTGTCTAGTTTCATGTCGATAAATGGAACTGGGTTTCCCTTGCGGGGCCCTCTTACTCTAAAAAAAAAGTGGAAGACGCGGTCAATTGCGGGAGGTTTCGCCCAGCTCACGAATCACGCGCATCAGATTTCAACTGCTGACATTGCCCGCCCGTAAAATAAAACTAGGGCGCCCTAGATTTAGGGCATCTCCAGCCGTCCCCCCCAGAGCCCCCCCAGGGGGCTTTTTTCGCGGCGGAAGCGGCGAATAGCGCCGCTTCTTCACCACTCGCCCCCCCAGAGGCCCAAATAGCGCCGTTTCGGCGCTATTTGGCGCCGCGGCACCCAGGCCGAACCCAGCCCGCTGGGTTCGGCCTGGGGGGGCAAAACTGCGAGGCCGCGCGGGCGGGCCAACGCTGTCAGTGACGCGCCGGGAAAAAGCGCGGGAACGGAAACCCCCGCCCGTGACTTCCTTCTCGGCGCCCGCGCCGTCAAAGGCTGCCGGAGGCGGCGGCCAGTGCATGCAGCGGCGACACGCGTGGCCAGTCAAAGTCCACCGGATTAATGGCGGTGCGGCAGCGGCGACACGCGCGGCGCGGCGACTGGCCCAGCCAGGCTATAAAAACGGTGGCCGCGCCCCTCCCCGTACGCCATTCTCGACCCCTCCTCGCCGTTCTTTTCTCCACCTTCGAACCCCGCCGCAATGGACAACCACTGGGAGGCGTGGCCCAACAGCGACGACGAGCTACAGCCAGCGCAGCAAGCTGCACCGGAGCCGCAGGTGGTGGCGCCGGAGCAGCCTCCCGAGCACGACGAAGCGCGCGAAGCACGGCGGGCTGCCTGCCACTGGAGGCGCGAGGTGAGGAGGCAGCCGGTGTGGCCCGAGCAGCACGCCGGGCTGCACTCCTTCGAGACCTCGCAGAACGAGGACTCGTACCGCAAGGTGCGCGGCGTCCTCGAGCAGGCTGCGGCGGCGGCGGAGGCAGCCGCAGTTCGAGCCTCCCTGGAGACGCACCAGCGGGAGGAGGCGGCGCGAGAGGTGCGCCGCCAGATGGCCCGGCGGGCTGCCTCCGTCGAGCAGGAGGGCGTCATCGCCCTCTACGAGGCGCAGCGTGAGCTAGCGCTGCAGGGTGAGCGGCGGCGCAACCGCCCGCCCTCTGAGCAGGCGCAGCTGCACCGGCTGCGCCTGCAGGCCCGAGCGGAGCGGGCGGAACAGCGCCGTCTCGCCGCGGCGAGCCAGGACGGCGCTGGACCCTCCAACCAGCACCGCCACGACGAAGACGACGAAGCGTAGACGTAGGCGTAGACATCGCGTAGTATCCGATGTTTTTAGTTTAAATTTATCGTTTTAGCTTTCAAATCGCGCCGAATATGTACGCAGTTTCAAATTTCAATAAAATTCGTCTAGTTTTCAACAGCGTTTGTTTGGGCCGATTTGTTGGGCTCGGGACGCGACTGGGAAACGAGCCCCCCCAGGTTCCAGAATAGCGCCGTTTAGCGCCGCGGCGGCACCAAAACGGCGGCGTTTTGGGCCCTGGGGGGGCTCGACGACTGGAGATGCCCTTAGAAATTTCGTTTTTTTTTATTATCTAGAAGAGCAAACTTTAAATCCTCATGATGTCGATCAAGCATATTGCAGTACTAAGTTTATATGCAATTTACAATCGTCTTACAAGAGTACGTTTCATCTAGCATAAAGTCGATGCACCTTCAGTAAAATCGATCCTGTAACTAAACTGCTGATCTAAGACGAGCCCTAGCTAGAACACGTCGGGCCCGCGGTAGGCCGCCTGGAAGCGCCAGGCTTCGGCGTCGCGCAGCCGGACGTTGAGCGCGTAGTTGGCCATCTCCATCTCGGCCACCTTCTTCTTCATCGCCTCTCCAGCGCGCTCCGTCTCCTCGTACCGCCTCTGCTGCGCCATCACGCCGCGCTTCAGCACCGTGCCGTCGCGCTCCGCCGCAGCCACGCGCTCCCTCAGCGCCGCGTTCTCCTCGCGCAGCCTCGCCGTCTCCGTCGCGCCGCGCTCCGCCTGCTCCCTCAGCGCGGCGTACTCTTCGCGCATCCTCGCCGCCTCGCTCGCAGCGCGCTCGCCGGAAGCGTTCTTGATCATCCCCAGGATCCACGTCGCGCGGTTCTTGGCGTCGGGCACGTCGGTCGCCGCCGCCATCTGCTCCACGAGGACGCCCGCGCAGCACTCGTCCTCGCCCGCCGCCAGCGCCCCGGAGAGGCGATGCGCCAGCGCGTCCCTGGCCTGCTGGGCGCGGTAGGCGTTCACGGCGGCGTTGATGTCGCGGCCGGATTCGGCGAAGCAGGCCTCCAGGCCCTGCGGGTCGGCGTCCGGGAAGACGTGGCGGAGGGCCTCCAGCGGATCGAACGGCGCCAGCGCTGGCAATTGAGCCATGGTGGCCGCGCACGGCGTGAAGCGGCCGCGCTTGGCGAGGCAGGGCGGCGCCGGGAACGGCTCGTCCAGGAACGCGGTCGCGCAGCGCTTGCGGGAGTCCACGGCGGCGGCCATCGTTGCTGGATCGGATCGGATCGGAACGACTCGTGCTCTCGTAGAACGTGTGTGCATCTGTCTTCGGCCGGCTCCCGGTACTTATGGACGGGCGGGCCGGAGGAGTCCGGGATGGCTTCGAACTCCAAGTCGCAGCACGCGTTGAGTTTACGCACGTATACGTCGGTGCACGACGCGCTTTGATCACGGAGTTGGATGGGAAGCAATGTAGTACGTACGTGCAAGTGGCCGAGAGATTTTGCTTTGGTAGGCTTCGTATTGGAAGATATGAAAGTCCGACAACAACTCGAAATGATACCAAAATATACGGGAATGTCAAAAAGGAAAATTAGTACATATAGATTAAATAACAAAAACAAACCGAAATCGCTCTTTGTCGAGCGCGCGAGGGCTCGCTCGGTGGTAACTTCCGCGAGTCCGAATTGTTTTTGTCCTGACGTCCGCGTGGTGGGACCCCCTCTATTCCCTTTTTTTTTTTCGTTTCCTTTCTCTTGTTCAAATTAATTCGAAACGGTTCTATCCCGTAAATGCCTCGCCCTCCCCCTTCGACCGGCAGAGACTGCCCGTAATCGACGGCGACGAGCGTCGTCTCGATTTGTCCGCCGCCGGCCGGACTCCGCGCGTAACACAGGTCACTGGAGGGCGGGGCGGCGCAGTATCGTTGCCTGTTTTCATCCTCTCCCTTCTCCTCTGTCTCCGGCACTGCAGACTTCACCATCGACGGCGACGAGCGTCGTCTCGATTTATCCGCCGCCTGCCGGACTCCGCCGTATCACAGGTTACCGGAGGGCGGGGCGGTGCAGTATCGTTGCCGGTTTTTCATCCTCGTCTTTCTCCTCTGTCTTCTGCACTGCAGAGTCCACCATCGACGGCGGCGCACCGTCTTTTTGAGCTGGGCGTCCCGGTCTGACCGCGGCGCACCCTTGGTGCATTGAAGGAGACGGCGAGGGTGCGGGGACTCAGCATCAGCGGCGTTTTCTGTTCTTGCTTCCCCTTCTCCTTCGTCTGCGGTCACCTTCTTCCACTCCGTTCTCAAATCTGCGCCAGATCTGAGTAATAAGCAGCCGTCGTCCAGTCTTCGAGCATATCTTGTCGGAGAACCATCTCTCGCCGGTGAGTGTCATGTCATATTCTTCAATTTTCCCTCGCAGTGTCTGCTGTTTACTGTAATTTAAGTGCTCCTATGTCCGCCGTCGAATGTTGTGGTAGATTTTTGGTTTGGCAGAATAGTCTCTGTGTGTGCCGTCGCCGCCGAGCTCCGGACATTTGTGGTAGTCCCCGTGGTCATGTCTGGTAGCCCGGTTTTCCCCTCATGTAGTAAGGGATACTGCCAGGTTTTGTTGCCTGCCATTGTTGTTTTTATTGAGCTTTCTGGATTTTGCTACGGAGAGGGGAATTTGGCTTGTTAGCTCTGATGCGAAATCGATGCCTGCAACACTTACCCCCCGTTTGGATGTAGGAAAATTGCCCTGGAATTGGCAATTTGGAATTGGGGGGCCAAATTCTATTGTTTGGGGGGGGGGGGGGGTTAAGGAATTGGGGTAGGAAAAACTTGGGCAATTCCAGGATTCCACCCGCGCGCGTCCGCCCCGCGTCGATCGATTCCGAGCGCTCACCCTCGGAAACCCCTCGGAAAAATTCCATCGAGCCCGTACGAGCCTCTGTCCGCTCGACTCGCCCCTCCCTCTCCTCTCGACCGCGACCCGTAGGCTACCGGCGGCGGCGGCGCTGGTACGATCTCCACCCTCTCCCTCCCTCCTCTCCCTCCCTCCTCTCCCTCCCTCCCTCCTCTCCCTTCCATCCCTCCATTCCTCCCCTCGACGAACCAATCCCATCTCGATTCCACGGAACCCTAGCCGTCGGGGGCCTTCTCGATTCCATGAAACGGCGGCGCCGCCCCTACCCGTCGGCGGCCTTCTCGCTGTCACTGCTTGGTTCCAGACAGGGGAAGGAGGAGCGGCGGTTCCGAGCTTGGGGCGGACGGGGAAGGAATAGGGATGCCCATCACGACGGGGGGCGGACGGGGGAAGGAGTACAGACGCCGGCCGGCTCCATTCCGGCGAGCCCCATGGAGTTCGCGTGTATGCAGAGTGGCCGCCGGGGAGTTCTGCTATGCCCGTGTGTGCAGACCATGGAGCTCTATTCTCTGTTTTTTTTCTGTTGTACCCGTGTGTGGCTCCATTCTCTGTTTTTTTTTGGCTACACTGTACAAACCGGAGCCTAGAAACTAGACTAATGCACATGTGATGATTTGATTAAACATATGCCATGTTGTGACCTACACAAAATATTTTTGGGCCATGAAGGTCTCTGTTTTTTTACCATGGACACATGTTTGTCTCTGTTTTCATTTTATTTATCTTGTGTATATACAATTTGTAGTCTTCTTAATTTGTTACTTGTTTTAAATATGTAGGTTGGCAGGCAGATTGACCATTTTGAGTGCGAACTTAGACGGATTTAGCCAAGGTATGTTGTTAGTCCTAGTTCATGTGTGCATGTTATGATGTTATTTATGATGCATACACTTTTCATCATGTGCATTATATGGTGTGTGTATTGTAGATTTTTTCATCATGAATAATGAAGAGTTGGTTGCCTATATTACCGAGGAGAATAGAAGAAAAAAAAGAAAGAGGATATTGTTAGCAAAGAAGTATTTTGAATTGTCATGCCTAGCATTTGCTTATCTTAGTTCTCATCGAGCTCCGAGAAACCTTGGATGCTTTGATGATGATGAGGAAAAGATAGCATATCGGAAGTATATGTTGAAACAAACTTATGAGGGGTCTGAGACAACTTGCTATGATAAGCTACGATTAACTAAAAGAAACTTTCATGATCTTTGTGCTATGTTGCGTGAGAAGTGTGGTCTCAAAGATAGCATGTTCGTGACGGTAGAAGAAAATGTTGCTATGTTCTTACAAGTTATTGGCCATGGACTTAAAATGAGGACGTTGGGTGGCACATACCAACGTTCTTTAGAGACTATCAGTAGGCACTTCTCTACTGTGTTAACAGCCATCTTGTCTCTAACTGGGGAGTTCATCAAGCTTCCTGATCCTTCTATCACCCCTCCTGATGATTACAAGTGGAAGTGGTTTCCTAATGCACTTGGAGCACTAGATGGGTGTCATATTCCTGTGTTTGTTAACGCTGCTGACAAAGGGAGGTATAGGAACAGGCACCAAGATATCACCACTAACATGCTAGGTGTGGTTGACTGGAACATGAAATTTTTGTATGTTCTACCTGGTTGGGAGGGTTCGGCATCAGACTCAAAAGTGCTAAAAGATGCTATGAGAATCGACCGTGAAGATGCATTTGTTGTACCACAGGGTACGGCTCTTTCTCTTTGCGTTTGATTTCTCGTATTAAATTGGTAGCTAACTTGTGTACTTGTAAATAGGAAAGTACTATCTTGTTGATGCTGGCTATACCAATGGACCTGGATTTCTATCTCCATTCAGATCCACTAGGTACCACTTGAAAGAGTGGGTTGCAAGTCAACAACAACCACAAAATGAAAAGGAGTTGTACAATTTGCGTCATGCTCGTGCTAGAAATGTCGTGGAGAGAACCTTTGGCTTGTTGAAGAAAAGATTTGCCATCTTGCGTTCTTGTTCTTTCTTTGACATAGAGGACCAGGTAACACATGTCCATTTGGTTGTTCATATGGGCTATCCTGTGTTCTTTCTTTGACTATGAACTAAATATTTGCAGATTCGAATTATTAATGCGTGTTGTGTGTTGCACAACTATGCAAGGGATAGGCAGCATATGAGAGATGACTTGTTACTTCAGGAGGTCGACGCTGAGCTGGCGGCTATGACTCCTGAACCTATAGATGATGCTACTTTGATTAGAAGTGTCCAACAAACAAATGCATGGTCTAACTTTAGGCGGCAATTTGCGGACGAGATGTATGCTGAGTACCTTGTGGCGCATGGCGAACTTGAGATCGAGTAGATACGTAGTGACGGAGTTGATAGCTAGATGATGGTGTTTTCTTTTGTGCAAGCTTGATGATGATGCCTTTTGTGATATTTCGTACATGTTGAACTAATATATATGCTTTACCTTACTCCATGTTTCTATTTTGTCCTTACTTTTATGCACATATATTTGTTCTACTTGTAGAAGCATGGCTGAACAAGGAGGAAAGAAGAATAGGGTTTACCTAACATGGACTCCTCAGATGGACAGTGCATTGTTGTCTGTCCTTGTTGAGCATCACAACAATGGTGACCGTGCTCAAAATGGTTGGAAGCCACATGTGTACAATGCTTGCATTAAGCATGTTAAGGATGTATGTGGTATTGACATCACGAAGGACAACATAATAGGAAGAATTAAAACATTTGACAAGCAATATGAGATCATTTCAAAGATGCTTGCTCAGAGCGGTTTTGGATGGGATTGGGAAAAGAGCATGGTGTTAGTTGAAAGTGATGAAGTGTGGTCTCGATATGTGGAGGTATTTTTTCAACCTTACTCTATGTTGCTATTTTTGTGCTTATTTTTTGCAACCTCACTATCCTCTCTAATACCATATTTCTATTTTTGTGTAGGCTAACAAAGATGCACGTGCCTATAGGACCAAGGTAGTGCACAACTGGGAGTCTATCAATACCATATATTCAAAAGACCATGCAACCGGTGTTGGTGCTAGGACAGGTAATGAGTGTGTTCAAGAAGCAGAACACACGCCCGCTGTTGAAGTAACTCCTGAGGTGCCTAAAAAGAGGCAACGCACGGGGGATGCTATCATGTCAATGATGGGAAAGATGCAGATGTCCTTTGATGATGTTTTGAATACAACTGAGCCAACTCTGATGGCAAAGTTTACTCCTCCAGCTGAAATCCTTGCTGCACTTCAGAAAGTAGAGGGTTTGGAGAGTAAAGATATGCTGCGAGCTTATGGGAAGTTGATTAAAGATGAACGCATGTTTGAAGCGCTCATGACACTCCCAGAAGACTTGAGGAAGCCATGGCTCTTGAGCTTGGAGTGATGATTGCTATCATGTTTGGTTCATGTATGAACTTCGATTTACTTTGATGTTTGCGAACTATCCGCTTATGCTATATGTACGAGACATAAACGATCCACCTATGCTATTTCTTAGAGACATAATTATTATCTATGTCGTGTTGTTGCTATTTTCTAGAGACATGATTATTTTGTGCTATGCTTCTCGAACATGTTTTCCATGATTATTCCTACTTATGTTGTTATTATGACTTTATTCGAATTTTTATATATTATTTATGTGTGCAAAATATTATATAAACATTCAAATATACACGTACTAATTTTTGATACATGTACACATGTTTATATTGTCCAAACTCAAAAAAGCGTCGAATTCCATGGTATGTACATCCAAACAGGAATTGGAATTGGATCACACCCAAACAAATTCTATGCACAACCAAACAACAGAATTGGAATTGCAGCTCAATTCCAATTCCAGCTTGGATTTGGAATTCACAGGCCAATTCAATTCCAACCAGTTTTTCCTGCATCCAAACAGAGCATTAGCTTGTAGTTTGCTTTTATTGTTCATGATGAGTGTAGGTATCCATGTTTGGTATCTGTTTCTTTTTTGTCCATAAATTAAGGTTTGTTGTTTACTAGAAGTCAAGAAGTGTTGAATTATCACCAGTCCGCAATACTCTGCACCCAGGTGGCCATGTAATGATATGTGATGCGCTCATGTTCGGGTACCTAGAGGTGTACTCGTCAAGGACGCTCTTATTGATGGTCGTGTTTGTGAAGGAGGCGACTGTCGTGTTGTGGATGCAACAGAGTTCTATTTTTAGGATTGGAGGCAGAGGAACCATGCCGATCCTTGCCGTCGTTGATTGCACATTTTTTGCTTGATTTCGTTATAGTGTCAGAGCTAAGACAATGGCAGTTTTTGGGATATGTGAGTAAATGGTCATCATTTGGTGAATGAGTTCGATAATTGGAGTTGTAGTTGTACACGACATTTTTTTTATTTAGTAATGTTTTGTGATGTTTGCAGCTTTAGTTTGTTGACTATATATAGTTGTTGCTGTACATGGCATGGTTTGATTTTGTGTTTTGATCTTTTTGTTTTATTTTTTTTGTTTAAAACGAGTATATAAGTCTGAAAATTGTGTGTATGCTGGTCAACTGTAAGTCTGTATTTTCGATTAGCAGTTACAGTAGTTAGCTTGAGAAAATAGTTTACTGGTAAACAATGCAACAAACGTTAGCTAGCGACTACTTTTTGAATTATTTTGTCCTCTGTTTTTCGTTTTTTTATGGGTTATATCATTTACTATTTGTATTTTTTTGTTTAGTAATTGCAGTATATTTTTCTTTTTGGTCTTATTCTAGGTTGTGTCCCAATGGCTGGAAAGCGGAAGGCAGTAGGTGGTCATGTAGATGGTTATTTGCCAGTTGCTAATAAGCGTGTTAGGAACAGGGCGTCCCCATCTTCTCTAGTCGAGCTGTACGAACACCTAACTGATGAACAGAATGTTGTTATTGGTGAAATGGACTTGGGAAGTATGCTCAACATCAAATGCCATACTCTGCATAATCCTGTCATCAACTGGTTAGCTCCTAAGTACGACAGGTTCTCGCGTCAGTTTGTAATCCCAGGGCGGGGTACTATCCCATTGACCGCTGCTTCTGTTTATCGCTCGATGGGTCTTCCACGTGGTGAATTGCCTGTTAGATATTGTCTGGATTCATCCATTGAGAATCGTCTTCGGCCTATTCTGTTTCCGGATTGTGCAAATGCTCCACAGACTACCAAAGTATTCAACATACTGAAAGAGATGACCACTGCAGATAAAAAGTTCCAGCAGATTTGGATCATGTATTTGACTTCGACCGTCCTCGCTCCAACGTCTCTAAACAAAGTTAGCAGCAGATGTTACCCAATCATGGTAATAAACTGCATTCTTTTTTAGGCTTATTATCTGATCTTTTTTTTGTACATTTTCTTTTTTCAATCATCGTCTTTATTAAATGTGCTAGTGGTTTCTTTTGTTTTCTTTAACTTTTATTTTACTGTTATTTTTTTGTTTGCAATTTACCATTTGCTTGCAAAAACCAGTACGTAGTCTATTCCCAATAATGTGATCAAGGCAGATGAATGAAAATTACCAACCCTTCAAAAACTTATATATAATTTTTCCCAAGAATGTTATCAATGGAGATGAATGGAAATTACCTACTTTTAAGAACCAATATATATTTTATTTTTCTAAAGAAATTATCAAGGGAGATGAATGGAAATTACCAACCCTTTTTTTTAGAAACCAGTGTATAGTCTATTCCCACGAATGTTATCAAGGGTGGTGAATGAATATTACCAACCCTCTAAAACCATATATATAATTTCTCGAGAAATGTTATCAACGGAGATGAATGGAAATCACCAACCCTTTTGAAAACATATATATATTTCTTTCGAAAACAAAGTAATCAATGGAGACGAATGGAAATTACCAACCCTTTGAAAACATATATTTTTATAACTTCCCCCAAGAATGTTATCAAGGTAGTTAATGGAAATTACCAACCCTTTTTACAAACCAATATATATTTTTATTTCCCAAGAAATTTATAAGTGGCAATGAATTAAAATTAACAACCTTTTTCAAAAACCAGTATATAGTCTATTCCCAACAATGTTATCAAGGGATATGAATGAAAATTACCAACCTTTTTTACAAACTAGCATATAGTCTATTCCCAATAATTTTTAACAAGGGTGATGAATGAATATTACCAACTTTTATTTTACTGTTATTTTTTTGTTTGCAATTTACCATTTGCTTGCTTATGCCACTACAATAATTTGGTATTTTTATATCAGGACAATGTTGAGGAAGTAAGAAATATGAACTTATGCCAGTTCGTTTGCGACAAACTTCATGAAGAATTATCAGCTGGCAAAGTTTCTGGCGCTTGCTTGCTTCACATGATGGTATAAATAATTTTGTTGAAACAGTCAACATCGAATTTTTGTGCTATGATTTTTCGGTTTTATTCTGGTTTACAATGTCTCCTTTATGCCTTTTTTTTGTAGCTTATGTATGTTGACTCATTAGATATCAGTGGACTGAATATTGATCTGCCAGATGGTCAATTCCTTGTCAATATATGGTCAAAAAATAACATAGACATTATGCTAGATTCAGACATAAAAAGAGACCTTTCAGGATTTGGAAACTTGGAGGCAAGTTATTGTTTATTGCTTTTTATCTTTTTTTTCCTGTTTTTTCAGTAGCAATGTGTTTATGAGTCTAGTCCAGTTTTCTCCTCTTTTTTCAACTTTATTGTGTGTCTCGTGCATTCATTTGTTTTATTGTTCTGTTTTTTTACAACTGAAGCCTCTATTTGCTACAGATCATAGATTCTTTGGTGGTTCAGATGGTTTCCAAGCTTTCATTGACACAAACACTGCCCGTAATTGTCCCAAACCGGTGAGTGTTAGTTGCTTCTTTTAAGTATTTTTCTATACATTTCAACTTCTCTTTACATCATGCAAGAATTTTAATTATTATCTATGTGACAGTTATTCCAATCCTTTTTAATATAATTCTATATGTTCTTTTTAAATTACAGCGCAAAGAGAAAGTTGCTAGATTGGTTGGAGAGTTCTCAGCAGGCATTACCCGTTTGCTCGGTACATTGGTTCAGGGTTGGACTGAAGTGGACGATAATGATGCTGTTCTGGTCGAAGAATCTATCAAGAAAATTGGCGAACAGTTTGTTGCTGGTAGTACATCAAAGATAGATAAACATACTCAAGTCAATACTGCAGTCAGTATCGGCGGAACGGTGTATCCAAGTGGTACCAGCAAAGTCAAAGATGTTGAAAATCCATTGGCTCCCCACGTTTCACCTCATCGTCACGGTGAATTTTCTGTGACTCCTCGTGTGACTTGTTCCGCTTCAGCTGCAGCTAGAGCGAGACACAGCGATGATGGGAATGTTGATCTGAATGTCAGTCAGCCAGAACATAATAGTTCAGCTCTAGATGACAGTGACAACAATGAAGACAACGAGACTGATCGTTTCTTCATAAGAAGCAGAGTTACTGGTCCTGGGAAAATTGATTCAGTTACTTGTTTTAGTCCTGCGAGTCATGATTCTACTCTGCCTACACATGGTGCTGCTGTTGATGCATCAATTTCTTGTGGTGATGCAACTCACGATGATTTACATCTCGGCAATGAATCCACTGATAGAGATGTATGCAATGATCTTGACATTCTAGCTGATGCGGTACTTCTTCAGAAAGAAGGTTATCCACGTGATGACGAGGAGTCAGATAGGATGGTTGTGAGAAATAAATTTGGAGAAGCCATCCATACCATCACCTTCTTCCGATGGAGAAGTTATTGGAAATAATCTCTCTAGGCCTGAGTGTAAAGTGGATTATTTAGTCAGTGATGCCGTGCCCGATGTTATTGTTGAAAATGCGCTGTATAAATCTCATGATCTTAAGAGGAAAAGTAATGATGTTTCAACTGAATGTGGAGCAAGCACCATCGTCTCTGATATTATAGGACACAGCCCAGAAGATAATATCGCTGTCAAACTTGATAAGAATCGAAGAAAGGCTTCACCGAAAAGGTATTTATTACCATTTTTTGTTTTGAGACACTAGTAGAAGATGTTGAAGGCAGGTCCCTTTTTTTTCTTGTTTTTGCTCCATTTTTCTATATGACTATCGCATCTAAGTCGGCAACATTTATATGATAAGCAACATAATCCACTTTTGTCTTTTCTTTTTTATTTTTGGTTCAATGAATCGCAGATGTAAACATTTTTTAGTTTCTTACCATTTCTATTTTTTTATTTACCTTTTATATAGTAAAACAAATCATTCACCAGAACTATGTAATTAAGATCAGCATGATAATTGAAAATGAAGATACTGTTTCTGTAGATATAAGTTTTCATATACACAATCATACTAGTTCTTTTCTGTATTTTTTTTCCTCTGGTAAAAGTGTTTTTCTTGTAGCCTCTTTTTCTGTTCTTTTCAATAAATAATATGTAGTTTTTTTCAATGCAGTATAATACGAAATGCCAACGCGCAAGCAACAAGATCGTCACCACGTTTTACGGCAAAACTGATCTCAACAACAGGTGCCAATGCGCAGTCTGAAGCAGACACATCTAAAGAAGCTTCTGTTCAGGAAATAGTTGACAGTCGCGTGGATTCTTCAGCTAGTAGTCCTACTGTACTCATTGGGAAATCAACACCTGCTATAGTCCAACCTTCTCCTCTAACAAATCGCCGTGATCTATTATGATCAGATTGCTCATTCGTATCATTCGGGACAATCTCAAGATTGCTAAGGAAGCCGAGGAGAAAGTTCGTATCATTCGTGACAATCTCAAGATTGCTCAGTCTCGTCAGAAGAGCTATTATGATAGCAAGCACAGGGATATGATCTATGCACCTGGTGACAAGGCATATCTCCGTGTAACTCCCCTTAGAGGCACTCATCGTTTTGGTGTGAAAGTAAAGCTTGCACCAAGATACATTGGTCCTTTCAACATTCTCTCAAGGCGTGCAGAAAATGCTTATCGTCTTGAACTTCCAGAAAAACTATCCAAGGTGCACGATGTGTTCCACGTGTCACAACTCAAGAAGTGTTTCAAAGATCCAGATCGTGCAGTTGATCATGATTCCATTGAACTGCAAGATGATCTATCTTATGAGGAGCACCCTGTTCGTATTCTCGATGAGACCGAGCGTAAGACTCGCAACAAGAGCACCAAGTTCTTGAAAGTGCAGTGGTCGCATCATTCCAATAAAGAGGCAACGTGCGAGACCGAAGAGGATCTTCGCAAGAAGTATCCAGACCTTTTCACTTCTCAGTAAGGAATCTCGGGGCGCGATTCCTTCAAGGGGGGGCGTTTTGTAACATCCCAAGTATGAAAATACCCTTAGAATGTTTTGTTCCTTGTTTAAATTAAAGTATTGCATCATGTCATCATGTTTATTTCACTGGTTGCATTTGTTTACTATTGGTTTTGCATCTGTTCTTAATTGTTTTCACATTTGAAATTCAACTTATTCCCAAACTTTATTTCATACTTGCTCTGTTACAACATTTCAAATAAAAGTCTCAAATAAAAACAACCCATTTGTTTTCATGTTATTCCATATTGATCAATTAATAAAATGGTGCTTTTAATTCCAATTAATTATTTTCCAACTTGGTTTCAAATTCAAGAAATCATCAACAGCACCTAATTGGAAAGTTATAAAAGTACCAAACAATTTATAATCACTGTGTCCTATGTTAATCAATAGGGGTCACCCTAAATAAAACATTGTTTTCAACATTAATTAATTGATTAACAAATTATTCAAATTCCCATAAAAAACTTTCAAACAGCACCATTTTTCAAATTATGAAATTACCCAAAACCTTTTATACTCTTTGTTTCCAATTAAAACATTTGGGTCACTCTATTAAAGTGTTGGTTTTAATAATTATTTTAAATATTAAAAATTCATTCAAATTTTGGTGTAATTAACAAACAGCAAGTTTTGAAAACTTTTGGAAAACAAAAGTTGGTTTCTAGTTGCTATTTAAAAAACTAAACTAAACATAATTTTTTCCAAATTTTTGCTAACCTAAAAGCCTCCTTTTTCTTCCATTTTGTGTTCAGCAAAAAAAAATGAAACAGAAAAAGGAAAAAGAAGCAAACGGACGCGCGCGCAGCACCTAACCTAGCTGGCCCAGCCCACCTAAGCAACTAACCTAGCGCGCAGCCAGCCCGCGCGGCCCGAAAACGTTTCGCTCATCTCCCCCCATTCTTTCTCGTGTACGACGACGATCCGGTGGCGCCACGTCGCCGTACGGCCGCGCCCGACGGCCAGGAGGTCGCCTAGGCCGCTATAAGTAGCCCTAGACCCCCCTGGCAGGTGCCCTAACCTAGCCTCCCTCGCTCCCCGCGCCCCCGCCGCCGGTTTCTTCCTCACGGCCACCTCCCACCTCTCTGAATCGCTCGCCGGTGAAGACCACCGTGAACTCTCTGAATCTCCTATTGCCCCGACCACCTCAACACTGCACCATCCTACCTAAACCCAGAAATCAAGCCGCCACCCTCCCAGCTCGCGCTTGGACACCGCCGCGGGCCCGTGGACGTCGAGGATCACCGCCGCCATCTGCTACATCGCCGCCGGCCGCTACCTCGCCCCTCTGCTTCCCTCTGCAACCGCGGTGAGCGACCACCACCTCCTCCCTTCACGCTGTCTGCTTGCGCACGCACGGCACACGCATCTGCATCCTCACTGCATCCCCAGATCGCAACACGGGCACGGTATCACGGAATCGCCGCCGGTGACCCTTTCTCTGACGAAGCGCAGAAGGTTTTGGTCGTCAGTTTTTCAGTTAGGCGTAGCTCTGAACCTTATCCTTACTGCATCTCTGTACCTGACAAGAAACGCAGCGCAGCGCAACTGGTTCAGTCTTTGTGCGCGCGAGGGGAGATCACGGGTTCGATCCGTGGCTCTCCCTGGGATAAAATCCCAAACCTTTTTTCCACGCCACGCTGACAGGGAGGGCCCCCTGTCAGCCGCACAGTGGCCACGCAAGCACAGCGAGACCCGGGCCCCCCTGGCAGTGTCTGGGTAGTATTCCTGTGCGTATAAAAAGTTTTAAAACATTTCTGTATTCAAATCCAAGTCCTTTTTTTTAACAGATTGGCCCCTGGTTTTAAAAACCTTATAACTTTTATTTTATAGACTCAAATAATGAAAATAAAATATGCACACTAGTCTAAATTAAATTGTCTATCTTTTGGTATCATTTGTTTCCTGATTTGAATTTTCAAAATGCAATTCAAATTTGAATTCAAATAATTCAAATGCAAATTCCTAAAATCCATAACTATTTCATTCTTAATCCAATAAATGCAAATAAAATATGTTTTCCATGCTATTTTGAATAACCTTTTCAAATATAAAATTTGTGGCATGGTTGGAATAATTTAACTTGCCTAAATAATTTAATACTTGTTTAATTCATTTAAATTTGATAAAATCATAACTTGCTCAATATAAAATATTTTTGAACATGCAAAATATGTTTTCAAACCATCAAAGTGTGAACTTTTCAAATGTGAATTTGAATTTATGTTTTGAATAAATAAAATTCAAATAATATTCAAACTTGTTTTAAATTCATTTAAAACTTGTTTAATATTGTTTAAGTCATAATAAATTCATCCTAACTCCTATTTCAAAATTTGAAACATGTAATCCAACTAAAATTTGGTGTTCTTTTCAAATATAAATTCTGTTATTTGTTTTGAACACTTTAATTTGATGAAAACAACCATTGTTTGTGTGACATGTTTAAGTAACCAAACTTTCCAAACTTAACAAATAATTTCCAAACTTGTTAAATCCTTTTACCACTTGCATCTATTGTTGTTATTTTGTTGTTATCATCTTGCATGCATCATGCTAACAACTTTCACATAATAATTAATTGTAAATCATTTGTTTCCACTTAATCAATGGATCTTTTCCATATGCAATCCAATTGCATATGGGACCATTTAAATTGTGTTACCATGTCACTTAGTTTATTTTGATGCATCTATTAAATTGACATGCATCATCCCATGATTGTGCACTATGCCATGATAATGATTGTTTATATTTCTGCCTTGTTTGTTTGCTTCTTCTCGGATAGACGACAACGTTGAGACAGATGATCTTTACAGCACCCCTTCTGATGATCTAGCTCAGTACCCGGCTGCTGAGTTTGCAGGCAAGTTATCACTCACATGAACCATTGTGTTCCTTTCAACCCTGGTTACCGATACTTTCCGTTGTCTATTTGCTGCTAGCCTTAGTAGTAGTTGTTTCTGTTACAAACCTATCACATGAATCCTTTAACCCTGATATTGCCTCACCTCCACTCCTACACCCCATTGTTTGAGCCAGTGTCTTACTAGCATGCTTAGGTTGCTTTGCTCGAGTCTGTTACCCGTTACTTTCTGTTACTATTTCATTATGTTCTGGGGGCTTGATGTTTAACCAATCAATCAATCATGCTAATGTTATTGTTCAATAATAATTTGATGATAAGGCACCGGCAGGAGGCCCTGTGTGGTTTTGAGGCCTGCTAGTGTCGATCCTAATAGGAAAAGGGTCTTGTCTACTGAACCATGATGAGCGCACTACCCGCATGTGGGAAGCGAGTATGGGCGCCCCCCTCAATTTGATTCGATTCGCATCTCGTCCAAATCATCTCATTTAGTTCGTGTTTTCCATTTGCCGCATGCATGTTTTTGCGAGCCCAGCGCAGGGTGGAACTTTTGTAGACGGCATATAGGGGGACACGATCTTAGAGTGCTATGAGGGTCCCTTTTCTTCGGGGCTTGATTAGCCGTGCGCCCAAGGTGCTTTGGGCTTGATGTGAAGAAGAGTTGAGTTGTGTTGAGTGCCACGCTTGGTGGGAGGCATCCCATCTGGCGGGGTATTCTTACGTGTACGGCCAAATTGGTGCAACCCTGCAGGGATAATCTTCTCGAGAAGCCGTGTTTTCCGCGGTTATGGTTAACTTGGTGAAAGTACTGGCTAACAAGTACTCAGGACAACTTGAACCTAATGATTCACAATCTCACACCCAATGATTAACAACTTGACTAGTAATAGGCTGATTGACACAATAACTTGATTCATCTTTAGTCCAACTGTGTGAGTTATCCTCGGATTGCTTCTTTGGATAAGGGGTGAGATCCAGGATGGGTTTGTTTGAAGTTATCTTTCAGTTGGTTACAATACTCGATCTTATCTCCTTTCTGATAGTTGGAAGTGGTAGAATCTCTGTAGTTGGTTAGTGCAGCCAGTTGCAGCATCTTTTATATCCCCTTTCTGCCGTTGAACCCAAGGCATCTGTGCTTGGTGTTGACGGGCTACACTTTGGTGAACTGTGAGTCTTGCTTGCCAGTACGTCTATGTACTGACCCCTTTGGGGCTGTGGTTTCCGCAGACTACGCTTACGAGGATCCAGGTGACGGCTACTACGTGGAGTTTGACGAGGCTGCTGACGAGTAGTTAGCGGACCCGGGCAGGATCCGAGACATCGTGGATGGGCTCCGTCTTTATTTCAGTTTCCGGCTTCTTAAGCCTATTTGGATTTGTCTGTACTCAGACCCCTTGAATGCTTCCGCTGAGATGTAATGATGTTATGTTGGGACATGTGTCCTCTGGATGATTGTATTTGCTATCTCTGCTCTAGTGAGAGCTACTTGCAACTTATTTCAATCTTTTGTGTCTTAGAGATATGTTGTGCTATCATTCTGTTTCCAACCGTTGACGTACCATGTGTGTATGGTATGAAGTACGTCAATGGTAGTGTCCTGATTTCTATGGGATAGTTTACATCGACGGTGAACAGTGACGATTGGTTGTCACACATAAGTGTTGGCCTACTCGTAAGAGGACGCGGGTGCCGGTAAGCCCCGTAATCCAATAAAAATACTGTTCAGTTCGTACGGTGAGTATCCTCTAGAAGTCCGGGTGCGACAAATGGTATCAGAGCCTGTCTGCCTGTAGGATCCCTTTTTACTGGTCGCAGTTGAGTCTAGAAACTATTTTGTAGCTATATAGGAAAAATGAAACGTGAGAGTAGGAATTCTGCCATTTTTCTTCTTTCCCCACCCACCCACCCTTTTCTGGTAAGGAAGTGCAACGTTGTTTTCTCTTCTCACCTAAACTTTCAAGTTAGGATTTCACGTGTTTTGGGTTCTCCGTAGTACCTCAGGAGTTTTTGGTCTCGTGTTTCCCGATGTTGCTTCAATATCCTGTTCTTTTCAACATCCTTATCGTCCGTTGAACCTTGTTGTTGCTTTCCACATCAGTTCTCTACCGGCGTCTAATCAAACTTCCCCGATCATCTGCAGATGGATCTCAGGTTCTTCCCGCAGGTGGTTCGGATGACTCGTTGTGAGAGCACCGCCGGTTATCCGGAGATGCTGAGAGACATGGTCACCTATCTGGGGTTCCATTGGGCACCAGAGTACCAGGTCTACGAGCAGCAGCGAGAGTTTGACCAGACCTACTACCAGGATATCGTCTACATTCTGTCAGATGATGGCATGAGCGTTGTCCACCGCTACGAGGCAGTAGGTTCCACAGTGGATATGGCCGTGCAGCAGGCAGCTTATGTGAGTCTCACCGTCCTCCGTGCTGACTACTGGGGGTTTGACGATTCTATCTATCGCCACATCCCCCGTGGTTACATCACTTCAGCGGGAGCTCACTTCACCCTCTACGACAACCTGGATGTCTACGAGCATGATAACACCAGGCTGCACACCACCGCTCAGTTTGTGAGGCATAGTGACGCTGTTGCCACCACACTTTCTCAGGAGTTGGCCTCAGTCAGGGAGCAGCTCTACCTAGCTTTGACTCGTCTGGCTACGTACACCACAGACTTTATTGGAGATGAGCGCTTTGCACGTTTCCATCAGACAGTTGGACGTAGTTTACCAGATGCTGGAGGTTACGAGCCGATCAGAGGTCCACTCCTAAACCTCGGAGCTGGTTACACTGGGATTCCACGCTTTGGAGCACAGGGAGACGACGCTTTCTACTTCACCACACCGAGAGTTGCTCTCAGAGCAGTCCCGATCTACGTGGATCGTCGTTCTACCTACTTCCGTGGGATTCCTCCTCACCGTATCTCTCGTCGTACTACTCACCGCCGTCCTGCGTGATGAGCATGGGAGTGTCGATGTATCCATTCATAGCTATGTTTAGTTATCCTTTGTCTTTCGAACCATGTATTGGTGTGTTGGATATTCTGATGTATTTGAACATATGATGATGTACCTGTTGGTTATCTATTCATGCGTCGGAATAATCTCTCTTTCGGTTACCAAGTCTATCCTTTGTCTGTTGTTGTGCTAAAATGCATGTCTATTCAGGATGCCGCCAACAAGGAGCAACCCGCCTGAACCACCTCCGCTCACGGAGCTGTTGACTCAGATGACTCAGGTCGTGGCTCAGATGGCCCAGATCCAGGCTAACCAGCACAACAACCAGAATGCTCCGCGAGTCAGCATCAAGGAGTTTCTGAGTATGGGTCCGAGAGCTTTCGTGGCAACACGTGAGCCTCTGGATGCTGATGACTGGATCAGGGAGATGACCAGGGCTCTGGACATTTCTCACGTTGCCGAGGAAGACAAAGTCAAGTATGCCACCTACCTACTGAAGGGTCAGGCAGCTACCTGGTGGGAGAACTACCAGACCATGAGAGCTGGCTATCCTATCACCTGGGGATGTTTCAAGGATGCCTTCCTGAAGCACCACACCCAGATGGTCTCATGGAAAGGATGCGTGAGGAATTTTGCTCTCTCAAACAGGGCAAGCTGGATGTCATTGGCTACCAGAACGAGTTCAATCGTCTCGCTCGATACGCTGGTGATGAGGTGTCCACTGAAGCCAAGAAGATGGCAAGGTTCCGCCGAGGTTTTAACCCGGAACTGAAGTACGCTCTCACCAACATCAAGTGCAAGGACTTCGAGGAGCTCGTGAACACCGCGCTCAATGAGGAGAATGGGCGCAAGGCGTTCGAGGAGTCCCGAAAGCACTCGCGTGAGGGTGGTTCCTCCTCCAACATGACCACCCCTCCGCAGAAGTGCCGCATCTGGGTGCCAAATGCTGCTGTCACTCGGGCTCCATATGCCCAAGCTTCTCCAGGCTTTGCTCCCCGCCCACCCAACCCATCTCAGATGCAGAGTCAGAGGGTTCCAATGGGGCAGCCAAGGCCAGGTCCTCCTCGTGTCGTCACTTGCTTCAAGTGCAAGGATACTGGACACTATGCTGATAAGTGCACTCAGAGGCAGCTACCTCCACCTCCTCGCCCCAACACCAACCAAGCAATGGTTCGTGCTCCCCCGGCTAAAGCCTTCAACTCCAACAACAGGCCTGTCGGGAGGACCACGAGGGTGAATCATATCAAGGCCGACAAAGCTGAGGAAGCTGCTGACGTCGTTCTCGGTATATTACCCGTAAACTCTATTCCAGCTAAAGTGTTGTTTGATACCGGAGCATCGCATTCTTTTGTGTCAAAGATCTTTGCTACAACGTACAACCTAGCTCTGGTTCCACTAAGCAATCAAATCTATGTTCACTCTCCGGGAACTAAAATGATTACTTCCAAGATAAGCATGGACAATCAAATCCTAATTGGAGGTCGCATATTCCTTGCTTCACTCATGTTGCTGGGAAATTCTGACATTGATGTCATTCTGGGTATGGATTGGTTGAAGACCCACAAAGCAAAAATTGACTGTGCTCAAAAGTCAATAACTCTCTCTCACCCTTCTGGCCAGATAGTCTATTCTCCATATGGATCAAGTTCTGTTCAGCTGTTCAACCTCGATGCTAAACCTCTTCCTGCAATTGAAAATGTTCCGGTGGTTTGTGAATTCCCTGACGTCTTTCCAGAAGAGTTGCCAGGGATGCCTCCGGACAGAGCAGTTGAGTTCGTGATCGAGCTTGAACCAGGTACTGCTCCAATCTCTAAGCATCCATACAAGATAGCTCCTCCTGAACTGAAATTGTTGAAGGAGCAAATCGATATGTACATGGAGAAAGGTTACATTCAGCCTAGTTCCTCCGCTTGGGGTTGCCCAACTCTGTTTGTTGCCAAGAAGGATCAAACAAAAAGACTCGTGGTTGACTATCGTCCTCTCAACGAGAAAACCATCAAAAACAAGTATCCAATTCCTCGTATCGATGATCTTTTTGATCAACTTGCTGGAGCCTCAATATTCTCAAAGTTGGACTTGAGGATGGGTTACCATCAGATAAAGATCAGAAAGGAAGATATTCCTAAGACAGCTTTCACCACTCGGTACGGTTTATATGAATACACCGTCATGTTCTTTGGTCTCACCAATGCACCGGCAACGTTCTCAAGACTCATGAATTCTGTCTTCCATGAATACCTCAACAAGTTCGTTGTGGTATATCTTGATGACATTCTAGTCTACTCCAAATCCGAGGAAGAGCATGGAGAACACCTTCGTCTCACTCTCATGAAACTTTCGAGCATCGTCTGTATGCCAAGTTCTCCAAATGTGAGTTCTGGATTCCAGAAGTTGCATATCTTGGTCATATCATCTCTGCCAAAGGCATAGCCATTGGCCCGGAAAAGGTTAAGGCAATTGTTGATTGGAAACCTCCTAAGACGGTGAAGCAAGTCAGGAGTTTTCTTGGCTTGGCTAGCTATTGCCGTCGTTTCGTCCAAAACTTTTCCAAGATTGCCAAACCTCTCACTGATCTCACAAAGAAGGACAAGAAGTTCGTTTGGACTCCACAGTGTGATGAGAGTTTCAAACTCTTGAAGACTAAACTCACTTCTACACCTGTTCTAGTTGGCCCAGATACTACCAAACCTTTCCAGATATTCTGCGATGCATCTCTCCAAGGTCTAGGTGAAGTTCTTATGCAAGAACGTCAAGTTGTGGCTTATGCTTCATGTCAGTTGAATGCACATGAGCAAAACTATCCCACTCATGACCTAGAACTTGCAGCAGTTGTGTTTGCCCTCAAGAAATGGAGACAATACTTGTTGGGTAACAAAACTGAAATCTTTTCCGATCATAAGAGTCTGAAATACATCTTCACTCAGCCAGATCTGAACCTCAGGCAAAGGAGATGGATTGAAAAGATTAAAGACTTTGATCTTACCATTTCTTACACTCCAGGCAAGGCTAATGTTATGGCCGATGCTCTCAGTCGCAAATCCTATTGCAATAATCTCATGATCATGGAAAGCCAACCTCCACTTCATGAAGAATTCCAGAAGCTGAACCTTGGCCTTGTCCCTCAAGGTTACCTTGCTAGCTTGACAGCCAGTCCAACTCTCGAGGACAAGATTCATTCTGAACAACTTCGTGATACTGAAATCAAGAAGATTGTAGAGCACATCAAAGAAGGCAATGATAAATTCAAGTCCTTCTCAATTGATGACAAGGGAACTGTGTTCTTCGAAGGACGCATTGCAGTTCCTCAGATTCAAAGTCTCAAAGATGTCATTCTCAAGGAGGCTCATGAAACTCCTCTCTCCATTCACCCTGGAAGTACAAAGATGTACCAGGATCTCAAGACTCTGTATTGGTGGTCTGGCATGAAACGTGAAATTGCTCAATACGTTTCTGAATGCGACGTTTGTCAACGTGTTAAGGCAGTCCATCAGAAAACAGCAGGTCTACTCCAACCTCTGAAAATTCCTGAGTGGAAGTGGGACATGATTGAAATGGACTTCGTTACTGGGTTTCCAAAGTCCAAAAAGGGCAACGATGCAATCTTCGTTGTTATTGATCGTCTCACTAAGGTAGCTCACTTCTTTGCTGTCAAGGAAACTATCTCAGCTAGCCAGTTAGCAGAGCTCTACACAGCAAAGATCGTTCCTCTTCATGGTGTTCCATTGGAAATAAGCTCAGACCATGGAAGCATATTCACTTCTCATTTCTGGAAGAGTTTCCAAGAAGCATTGGGCACCAAACTTCTGTTCAGCACAGCTTATCACCCTCAGTCTCAGGGGCAAGTCGAAAGAGTCAATCAGATTCTCGAGGATATGCTCAGAGCATGTGGTCTCTCCTTTGGCATGAAATGGGAGGATTGCCTTCCATATGCTGAATTCTCCTACAACAACAGCTACCAGGCAAGCCTAGGCATGGCACCATTTGAGGCATTGTATGGCCGCAGATGCAGGAGTCCAATCAATTGGTCTGGAGCTGGTGAACGTTCACTCTTAGGCCCTGACATTGTTAAGGAAGCCGAGGAGAAAATTCGTATCATTCGTGACAATCTCAAGATTGCTCAGTCTCGTCAGAAAAGCTACTATGACAGCAAGCACAGGGATATGGTCTATGCTCCTGGTGACAAAGCATATCTCCGTGTAACTCCCCTCAGAGGCACTCATCGTTTTGGTGTGAAAGGAAAGCTTGCACCAAGATACATTGGTCCTTTCAACATTCTCTCAAGGCGTGCAGAAAATGCTTATCGTCTTGAACTTCCAGAAAAACTATCCAAGGTGCACGATGTGTTCCACGTGTCACAACTCAAGAAGTGTTTCAAAGATCCAGATCGTGCAGTTGATCATGATTCCATTGAACTGCAAGATGATCTATCTTATGAGGAGCACCCTGTTCGTATTCTCGATGAGACCGAGCGTAAGACTCGCAACAAGAGCACCAAGTTCTTGAAAGTGCAGTGGTCGCATCATTCCGATAAAGAGGCAACGTGGGAGACCGAAGAGGATCTTCGCAAGAAGTATCCAGACCTTTTCACTTCTCAGTAAGGAATCTCGAGGCGCGATTCCTTCAAGGGGGGGCGTTTTGTAACATCCCAAGTATGAAAATACCCTTAGAATGTTTTGTTCCTTGTTTAAATTATAGTATTGCATCATGTCATCATGTTTATTTCACTGGTTGCATTTGTTTACTATTGGTTTTGCATCTGTTCTTAATTGTTTTCACATTTTAAATTCAACTTATTCCCAAACTTTATTTCATACTTGCTCTGTTACAACATTTCAAATAAAAGTCTCAAATAAAAACAACCCATTTGTTTTCATGTTATTCCATATTGATCAATTAATAAAATGGTGCTTTTAATTCCAATTAATTATTTTCCAACTTGATTTCAAATTCAAGCAATCATCAACAGCACCTAATTGGAAAGTTATAAAAGTACCAAACAATTTATAATCACTGTGTCCTATGTTAATCAATAGGGGTCACCCTAAATAAAACATTGTTTTCAATATTAATTAATTGATTAACAAATTATTCAAATTCCCATCAAAAACTTTCAAACAGCACCATTTTTCAAATTATGAAATTACCCAAAACCTTTTATACTCTTTGTTTCCAATTAAAACATTTGGGTCACTCTATTAAAGTGTTGGTTTTAATAATTATTTTAAATATTAAAAATTCATTCAAATTTTGGTGTAATTAACAAACAGCAAGTTTTGAAAACTTTTGGAAAACAAAAGTTGGTTTCTAGTTGCTATTTAAAAAACTAAACTAACCATAATTTTTTCCAAATTTTTGCTAACCTAAAAGCCTCCTTTTTCTTCCATTTTGTGTTCAGCAAAAAAAAAATGAAACAGAAAAAGGAAAAAGAAGCAAACGGACGCGCGCGCAGCACCTAACCTAGCTGGCCCAGCCCACCTAAGCAACTAACCTAGCGCGCAGCCAGCCCGCGCGGCCCGAAAACGTTTCGCTCATCTCCCCCCCGTTCTTTCTCGTGTACGGCGACGATCCGGTGGCGCCACATCGCCGTACGGCCGCGCCCGACGGCCAGGAGGTCGCCTAGGCCGCTATAAGTAGCCCTAGACCCCCCTGGCAGGTGCCCTAACCTAGCCTCCCTCGCTCCCCGCGCCCCCGCCGCCAGTTTCTTCCTCACGGCCACCTCCCACCTCTCTGAATCGCTCGCCGGAGAAGACCACCGTGAACTCTCTGAATCTCCTATGGCCCCGACCACCTCAACACTCCACCATCCTACCTAAACCCAGAAATCAAGCCGCCACCCTCCCAGCTCGCGCTTGGACACCGCCGCGGGCCCGTGGACGTCGAGGATCACCGCCGCCATCTGCTACATCGCCGCCGGCCGCTACCTCGCCCCTCTGCTTCCCTCTGCAACCGCGGTGAGCGACCACCACCTCCTCCTCCCTTCACGCTGTCTGCTTGCGCACGCACGGCACACGCATCTGCATCCTCACTGCATCCCCAGATCGCAACACGGGCACGGTATCACGGCGATCGCCGCCGGTGACCCTTTCTCTGACGAAGCGCAGAAGGTTTTGGTCGTCAGTTTTTCAGTTAGGCGTAGCTCTGAACCTTATCCTTGCTGCATCTCTGTACCTGACAAGAAACGCAGCGCAGCGCAACTGGTTCAGTCTTTGTGCGCGCGAGGGGAGATCGCGGGTTCGATCCGTGGCTCTCCCTGGGATAAAATCCCAAACCTTTTTTCCACGCCACGCTGACAGGGAGGGCCCCCTGTCAGCCGCACAGTGGCCACGCAAGCACAGCGAGACCCGGGCCCCCCTGGCAGTGTCTGGGTAGTATTCCTGTGCGTATAAAAAGTTTTAAAACATTTCTATATTCAAATCCAAGTCCTTTTTTTTTAACAGATTGGCCCCTGGTTTTAAAAACCTTATAACTTTTATTTTATAGACTCAAATAATGAAAATAAAATATGCACACTAGTCTAAATTAAATTGTCTATCTTTTGGTATCATTTGTTTCCTGATTTGAATTTTCAAAATGCAATTCAAATTTGAATTCAAATAATTCAAATGCAAATTCCTAAAATCCATAACTATTTCATTCTTAATCCAGTAAATGCAAATAAAATATGTTTTCCATGCTATTTTGAATAACCTTTTCAAATATAAAATTTGTGGCATGGTTGGAATAATTTAACTTGCCTAAATAATTTAATACTTGTTTAATTCATTTAAATTTGATAAAATCATAACTTGCTCAATATAAAATATTTTTGAACATGCAAAATATGTTTTCAAACCATCAAAGTGTGAACTTTTCAAATGTGAATTTGAATTTATGTTTTGAATAAATAAAATTCAAATAATATTCAAACTTGTTTTAAATTCATTTAAAACTTGTTTAATATTGTTTAAGTCATAATAAATTCATCCTAACTCCTATTTCAAAATTTGAAACATGTAATCCAACTAAAATTTGGTGTTCTTTTCAAATATAAATTCTGTTATTTGTTTTGAACACTTTAATTTGATGAAAACAACCATTGTTTGTGTGACATGTTTAAGTAACCAAACTTTCCAAACTTAACAAATAATTTCCAAACTTGTTAAATCCTTTTACCACTTGCATCTATTGTTGTTATTTTGTTGTTATCATCTTGCATGCATAATGCTAACAACTTTCACATAATAATTAATTGTAAATCATTTGTTTCCACTTAATAAATGGATCTTTTCCATATGCAATCCAATTGCATATGGGACCATTTAAATTGTGTTACCATGTCACTTAGTTTATTTTGATGCATCTATTAAATTGACATGCATCATCCCATGATTGTGCACTATGCCATGATAATGATTGTTTATATTTCTGCCTTGTTTGTTTGCTTCTTCTCGGATAGACGACGACGTTGAGACAGACGATCTTTACAGCACCCCTTCTAAGGATCTAGCTCAGTACCCGGCTGCTGAGTTTGCAGGCAAGTTATCACTCACATGAACCATTGTGTTCCTTTCAACCCTGGTTACCGATACTTTCCGTTGTCTATTTGCTGCTAGCCTTAGTAGTAGTTGTTTCTGTTACGAACCTATCACATGAATCCTTTAACCCTGATATTGCCTCACCTCCACTCCTACACCCCATTGTTTGAGCCAGTGTCTTACTAGCATGCTTAGGTTGCTTTGCTCGAGTCTGTTACCCGTTACTTTCTGTTACTATTTCATTATGTTCTGGGGGCTCGATGTTTAACCAATCAATCAATCATGCTAATGTTATTGTTAAATAATAATTTGATGATAAGGCACCGGCAGGAGGCCCTGTGTGGTTTTGAGGCCTGCTAGTGTCGACCCTAATAGGAAAAGGGTCTTGTCTACTGATCCATGATGAGCGCACTACCCGCATGTGGGAAGCGAGTATGGGCGCCCCCCTCAATTTGATTCGATTCGCATCTCGTCCAAATCATCTCATTTAGTTCGTGTTTTCCATTTGCCGCATGCATGTTTTTGCGAGCCCAGCGCAGGGTGGAACTTTTGTAGTCGGCATATAGGGGGACACGGTCTTAGAGTGCTATGAGGGTCCCTTTTCTTCGGGGCTTGATTAGCCGTGCGCCCAAGGTGCTTTGGGCTTGATGCGAAGAAGAGTTGAGTTGTGTTGAGTGCCACGCTTGGTGGGAGGCATCCCATCTGGCGGGGTATTCTTACGTGTACGGCCAAATTGGTGCAACCCTGCAGGGATAATCTTCTCGAGAAGCCGTGTTTTCCGCGGTTATGGTTAACTTAGTGAAAGTACTGGCTCACAAGTACTCAGGACAACTTGAACCTAATGATTCACAATCTCACACCCAATGATTAACAACTTGACTAGTAATAGGCTGATTGACACAATAACTTGATTCATCTTTAGTCCAATTGTGTGAGTTATCCTCGGATTGCTTCTTTGGATAAGGGGTGAGATCCAGGATGGGTTTGTTTGAAGTTATCTTTCAGTTGGTTACAATACTCGATCTTATCTCCTTTCTGATAGTTGGAAGTGGTAGAATCTCTGTAGTTGGTTAGTGCAGCCAGTTGCAGCATCTTTTATATCCCCTTTCTGCCGTTGAACCCAAGGCATCTGTGCTTGGTGTTGACGGGCTACACTTTGGTGAACTGTGAGTCTTGCTTGCCAGTACGTCTATGTACTGACCCCTTTGGGGCTGTGGTTTCCGCAGACTACGCTTACGAGGATCCAGGTGACGGCTACTACGTGGAGTTTGACGAGGCTGCTGACGAGTAGTTAGCGGACCCGGGCAGGATCCGAGACATCGTGGATGGGCTCCGTCTTTATTTCAGTTTCCGGCTTCTTAAGCCTATTTGGATTTGTCTGTACTCAGATCCCTTGAATGCTTCCGCTGAGATGTAATGATGTTATGTTGGGACATGTGTCCTCTGGATGATTGTATTTGCTATCTCTGCTCTAGTGAGAGCTACTTGCAACTTATTTCAATCTTTTGTGTCTTAGAGATATGTTGTGCTATCATTCTGTTTCCAACCGTTGACGTACCATGTGTGTATGGTATGAAGTACGTCAATGGTAGTGTCCTGATTTCTATGGGATAGTTTACATCGACGGTGAACAGTGACGATTGGTTGTCACACATAAGTGTTGGCCTACTCGTAAGAGGACGCGGGTGCCGGTAAGCCCCGTAATCCAATCAAAATACTGTTCAGTTCGTACGGTGAGTATCCTCTAGAAGTCCGAGTGCGACATTTGCGTAGCAAGTAATTTTCTTATCAGTATTTGTTTTGTTTTCAGCGCGGTCCCTTGCTGGATGCTTTTTTATAACTTGGTATATTCTTGGTACATATCTCAGGTTTGCCCTCTGCTGTTATTTGCTATATTTTTTGTGGGTGGTTGTCTTATTTTTTACGAAAGATGAGCATTGCCGTCTGCACCAATTGTGATTTTGGTCGTTTTGTTTGCTGGTCGATGTGTATTCTGACAGCAGGATGTGTTCATGGCTAGCCCATACCAGTGAGGCTACTAAGAGAATTTGTAGTTTCCTAAAGCAATAATACCTGAAGATTTTTTATCTGTTTTCTGAAAAGTTTTTTATCAGTTGTTTTTCTGTGTTTTGTGCTTGATCAGTGTCATTTTACTACCATGTATTTATTTTCTGTTTGTAGCCTTGTTTTTGGCATGTGTATACTTTTTATCCTTTTTTAATTTGTATGCATGTTTATATTTTTTGTTTCTTTTCTGCACGAAGCGAAAGTTCATACATCGAAAGAATACATTGTAGAGAGCATCCCTCTAGTTCAACAACCTAAATCTGGCATTCAAGATCGTGGTCCTGATGAAGGTATGTAGTTGTTGTTCATTATCATTTCTGTTTCAAGGTAGCTTCCGTTTGAATTCGATTATTTATATTTTTGTTTCTTTTTTGTACAAAGCCAAAGTTCATACATCCAAAGAAGACATTGTAGAGAGCATCCCTCTAGTTGAACAACCTGAATCTGGTATTCAAGATTGCGGTCCTGATGAAGGTATGTAGTTGTTGTAGATTATCATTTCTGTAGCAAGGTAGTTTCTGTTTGAATCCGATGTAATTACTTTTTTCAGTATAGTTTGGTTTAATTTCAGATATGTTTTTTGTTTTTACTTTCTTGTTTAGATGATGTACAGATCATATATGTAACTCCAGCGGTGGAGCAAGTTACTGCTGTTTCGCCTCCCACTATAACTCCACGTACCAGGCTCAGAGTTGGGAGAGTTATTCAACCATCAAAGTTTTTGCTGCCACCTTATGTTAACATCTCAAGTACTCCGGAGCAAGATGAGCTATACCAGAAGGTTATAAAACACAGAAGCGACTCGAAAGATTCAAAGATAAAAGGGTAATAGATCATTTTTTTGTTTTGCCTTTTTCCATTTTCAGCTTGTGAGCCCACTTTTTCTACTTTTGCATACGTATTATTTGGGTTTTTTCTTTTTCTGAATTAGGTAGTAAGATAATTTACCAATTTATGTTACCATTTTATATTCAGTTCAATGTTCCTTCAAATCAAGCCGATGTCGGTCACAACTAGCGACTTGGCTGACAGCATAACTGGTCAACTGTCGAACACTGTGGCAGAAATTGGCATATCTGTCCTCCAAGATTCTTGCGATCAGAAGAAGATAATTTTCCCATGGATATTAAGTGTATATCTTCTTGACCACAAATTCAGTTCCAGAATTGTTCAACAACATTTTAGGAGTGATGCCAAGTATAAACTTAGTCACAAAAATGTGGTATGTTTGTCTCCGTCCTTTTTCTGTTATCATTATTTTTTGTATGCCCTGTATATAGTAGATCCACCTAATTTTTATTTTTGTTGTTGTTTTTGCATCTACTTTTTTGTTCTCTTCCACACAGCTTTTGTTTTTTGTGTTACAAGATATTGGCACTGTTCATAAACGATGTGGTCATTGGTATGTGTTGTCATTGAATCTCAATGCAAAGAGGTGTGAAGTGCTTGACTCTGCTCGCGGACCACGAAATATCTCGCTCATTGAACATGCTACCTCCTTAGTGGATTCTATAAAATGTGGATACAGAGTCAATTATTCCAATTCAGCAAAACAAATTGATGACTATCAGCTTGAATACATTGATGTGCCAAAACAGAACAACTCGTGAGTCCTCGTTTACTATTTTTTGTGTGCATTTTATTTCTTCATTGTTTTCATTGTGGAGCTTTTTTGTTTAGTTCATGATATATCATTATGTACATTTTTTATTACAGGATTGATTGTGGGTTTTTCATGATGAAATTTCTTGAGCTCTGGGATGGACGGGTTGTCCCCGCAATTACATGTGACCAAATACCAGAATATAGGAAGATTTTAACATGGACTTGGCTTCACCATCCAAGGAATAAGTTCACAAACTGGAAGTACTACTTAGAGGCAAACAAAATATAAGGTTCATTTTCTTCATAACTTTTGTACCTCCATAATCTCTCAATTTTTTCCTAGCATGCTAATAATGGGAATAATTGAAGAAGTAATAGTAACGTAATATACTGATTTATACAAAGTACTTAATCGTCAAATCATCTTTTTTGTAACTGATGTTATTTCTTGCATGTCTTCAGGCGTTGATCGTTGTTTGCTGCATGCTTTTTGCTGTCATTCGTCTGAGCATATTTGTTGTTCCTCAATTCACTGCTTTTTACATTGTCTGCACTTGATCTTATTATATCGCTTTCTGAACTTTTTGCTGTCACTCATTGCTTGATTGCTGAGTATTGCTCTTACCAACCTGAAAATATTTTTGTAGAGAGCAATTATTGTTAATAGACCAATCTTTTTTTTTGCCATAATAATATATATGGGAACAAGAAGTAAAATGTATGCAAAAATCTTTTATAGTAATTTTTTTTTGCTACAAACCTTGTCTCTGTCAGGACACTCCGGTCTTCTGTGTCCTTCTACTCTGCACAGACTGCATTTTCTTATCTTTTTTTGTTTCTTCAGAGCAGCTTGCTCATAGTGATTCTTTGGCCTTTCACCCATGTTGAATCCTTGGCTAGTTGAATGTGGAGGATCTTTGTAGGTTGTTTCCTTTGTGTATTCATCATGTTCTTGACCACCTGGAACTTCT
Organism: Alopecurus myosuroides; assembly: GCA_028641055.1. Lineage (NCBI taxonomy): Eukaryota > Viridiplantae > Streptophyta > Magnoliopsida > Poales > Poaceae > Alopecurus > Alopecurus myosuroides. The sequence goes on along the minus strand of CM054060.1, from coordinate 357,541,755 downwards.
TCAGATGTTCGTTCTTTGTTAAGGTCTTCATTGATTTTGTTTGATGTGTCGTTATCCTCTGTATCATTCTCCTGCTTAGTCACCGGATCATCGACAACCCTTCTCTTTCTCTGTCTTGTTTCTTTTTCATTTAATCTCTGAATCTTATCATCAATGATTGCCTTCTTGAGTTGAACGATCCCAGCACCAAACAAGTCATATGACCTATCATCCGTGCAAACTGTGGATAGTACGTGTGATACTTTGCTCATTTCAATTGCATGCCTCACAGCTAAGTGTGTCTTTTCACTCCTTGTCAAGTCTGAAGTTGCAGTCATGTTTGCAACCTCTATTCCAGCTGCTGTTGTCCATCTTGTATTTATGAAGCTCAGAGGCAATTCTGTTATTCCATTATGCATAGCAACTCGTAGTACGTGGCAACATTGTATGCCATCCCTTGACATCTTATAACATGAACAGCTGTACACGCTTCCGTCAGCTGATATGTGCACCGTGTATTCTGTTCTAGGAAATTCAGCGTTCCAGTAAATTCCTAATCTTTTCACTATATAAGTTCTGTTTGGTTCAACATTTTCAACATTGTAAGCAGTTGTTTTCTTCATCTCCTCTGCAAATTTTGCATATATAGGGTCCGTGTAGATTTTAGCTGCTTCTCTCTCCAATGGATTATATCCCCAATGTCCTGTCTCCTTTATTTCTGTTTTCTCCCGTAGCCTGTCAAGATCAGTTTGTTTCTTCTCTTGTATAATGAGATATTGTTTGAAGAATGCGGAAATAGTGTCCTTCCGTTTCACGTAATGCTTGAAAAGTGAGTTAGTTCTCTCACTTCTTCCAGTTGATGATGTGAAGGGGAAGAAATGGTTCATGAAGTAGGCCGGTACCCATTCGTTTCTTATCTCATATATCCTCTCTAGGTGGGCCTCCCCTTCAGCATTGTGTTGCCTAAGTAGTGAACTCCAACCAGTCTCAAACTCTTCCGGTGTGAAGGAGTTTCGAATTAATGCCCTCAATAGTTCATGTAACGGCACACGGGCTGCAAAGAAAGTGACTAATTTTTCTTTCATCTTTTTCCCAACATGGAAGTTGCAGTAGCGGTGAATCGTGAAAGGTAGCACTGCTTTTATTGCATTCCCCATTGCTACACATTGGTCTGTGATTTTTGTTTCTGGATATTTATTCCCCATGACCGAGATGAATTCAGTGAACAGCCACCTAAAGGTCTCTTCTGTTTCATCTTTCAGCAAAGCAGCGCCAAATAGCACTGTTTTTCCATAGTTGTCGACCCCAACTATAGGTGCAAACGGCAAACCATACTGGTTTGTTGAAAAGGTTATGTCAAAAGATACAAACTGGCCAAATTGCTTGTAGTTTGCTTTGCCAATGCTATCTGTCCAGAATACACTCCTGACAACGCTATTCTCCACCTGCATTCTGTGTGAGAATCCTGGCCTGTTGTGACATTCATTTTTAAAGCATTCTAATAGTTCGTCAACATCTCTGTTCCTTAGTTTTTCTTTCTCTTTTGCTGCTTGGTTGCTCAGATACTTTGTATCGAAAGGCACAGCCCGGAAACTGCCTCTTGTTTTCCTGAATATCTTCATTATGTTTCGTGGGGGCACCCTTGTTTCCTGGAGCATGTCAATCAAAGTCCTGTCTGATTCTGACATGTGCCGGTGACATTTCATGAACCTTGTAAGCCATAGAGATGGAGCCAATGGATGGTTGTGCTCGAGATTTACATGTTTGATCGCCCATTTTCCTTGTTCCTCTTTTACAGTCATTTTAACTTTGCACCTTGTCTGCACGATTTTGTTTGTTCTCCTCCTCTTCAGTGCACTGTCTTTGCACTCAGTAGACCTACTCCTATTGCACGTGAACGGCTGCTTGTTTATTACATTGCTAATTTTTGATTCATAGCTTGTATTTTTCCTTATTGCGAACCCCATTTTCCTAGCATAAACTGCAAAGAAGAAAAATGCTTCGTCCCTTGTGTCAAACTCCATACCATGTTCTGGTTTAGATGCTTGCGATATTTCAGATATAGTGGGGTAGCTGTTCTCTGTGAACATTTTATCCATTTCCTTCTCCTCAACAGATGGCTCTTCTGGATTTATTGCTTTCTGAATTTCATCGTCAGGTATGTCCTCATGGTTGACATCCTCATTTCCCAACTGGATATGTTCAGCTTCTTCTTCTTTACACTGAAGTGACTGTCCTTCTCCACGCATATGTAACTCGGCATCATCATCTTCATCTTCCATGTTTATTTCCTGTTTGAAAAAATATATTAAAACTTCCTGTTATACAATTATTACTGAGGCCAACTTTTCACTGTTTGTGTTAAAGTCCTTTTTTGATCTAAATTGGTTTTGTAGTTAACAGTAGCAGTATCCATATTTTTTTTCTTCTATTGATTTTTAACTCACCTCATTCAAGTCGATATGTAACATTTTGGATTTGGATGCCTCATTTTCTGCGTTTGACATCGACGAGTAGTTAGGAGAGGTCGACAGAGCAAGGATCCTTTCTTCTAGTTTTCTTAACTCATCATTTTGGTCACTCTCTGCTTTATCTCTTCGTCGCTAAAGAAAAACCTGTTGGAAAAAACAAAACATGCACATTTGTTAATTCTAACCATTCCAATTGTTATCAAGTAACAAAATGTTTTTTAATGCGTTTTATCTTCAGTATCTGCATAAACCTGTCCAGAAATTTCCTCGTGTCCACTGGCTGTTTTAAGTTCATTGACTGAATAATCTCCTGGGCTGTTGGTGATTCCAGCCCTGCTTTGGCCTTATCATCATCTCGCTGGGAGTTGTTTTCCATCTGAAATCAGTATAAATACTATCATTTATGCTGTCACGACAAGGTTTAATTTTTACTCATATTTTGTTAATGTGTTTTTATTAATTTTCCAGGTGTTGACATGATTACATCTCCCCACTGGATCATCATATGCAGCTTAAAGGAATTTTGGATTTATTTACAAGGCTACATGAAGATAGAAGTTTTTAGTTGTGCTTTGTGTGATAAAGTTTTTTTTTATGCTTCTATGGTGTTTGGCTACAAATCTATGCAGATTTTCTGTGTTTTTATGTCCTTAATGATATGTAAGACTATGTAATAAATATTACATTCCCCTGTCCATGATGCATCTTGTTGAATGTATAGCAATGTAAGGTTACTGTTTTGTTTTGCTTAATATGTAAAGATGGCAATGGTGGATTTATCTAAGCATGGGACGCATATAATCTATGAAAAAACAAGGTATGTACATGCTGATTTTTTACCTTTTGCTTCTCCTCTGTTGCCTTTCTTCTCAACCTCCTCTATCTTCGACCTAGTGCGCAAGCTTGAATCTCCCAGTCCCTTCTGCTTGGCATTGATGGCGGCGATGTAGGGTTTAGGGAGGAGGAAGGGGGCAGGAAGAGTTCCTCCTCGATCTCTTCTTTGGGCCGTAGCCAGGTGGAAGAAATAGGACAGCTGTAATGCTTGGAACTTTTTTCAGTCGTGTCCTTGTGTGCATTAATTTTTACAGAAGTGGGCACATGGTTTTTTCCTTTACATATGTCTTGCTTCTGTGCTCGCACACTTTTGTACTTGAACTATTTTTATGTTACTCTGGGGGGGGGGGTTTGTAATATGGAAAAGGTACCTACCACGAGCTGCCCATCTTTTTGCCATGGAGTTGTTTATTCAATTGCTGTTCTCCGCATCTCGTGAGGCTCCTTCTCTGCTCCCCTAACCTCTGCAGATCCTGCACGCAAACTCCCCCCAAATCTAGATCCAAATTATTCTTGTGTGGACAATTCAAAAGAAGCTGGACATTATGCAGAGAAGATTTTTTTTGATTGAGTTCTACTGCTTCTTCATGTAGGTACTGGCTTCTTTCTTCCCTTCCCATCTCGAGTTTGATTTTATTTTTTTGTTCAAGATTCTAATCTTTGCAGCACTCCCCATGTTCTAACTTGCTAGATCTTTTCTACTTTTTTTAATCTCACGGTTTTGTGTGCTAACTCCCTTCTTCTTAACTTGCTTCTACAGCTTTCATGAATCTCTTCTCAAGTCCAGTACGAGATTCATTTTTTTTGTACTTACTTGGCCTGTATTTTACTTTTTTCCTTTTTGTTTTGGTGATATGCAGGCAACAATATAAGCATAACTGTTATTTTGGCTATCAACAATCTTTGACAGCATGTTTCATTGCTCTCATGTGCAGTTGGCATCATTTAATTTTATGTTGAACAACGGAGTCTGATTCCTATTCATAGCTCCAGAACAGAAGGAAAAATGGATGGTCAGAATCATGATCAAGCTGTAAGTTTGTGATACAACTATATGCAATAGGTGGATCTCTGTAGTGTAGTTTTTTCTTCTTCCAGGTTGGCAACAATGCCAAAATCTTTTTTCATAGTTTGTCTGACAGCAATAATGTTTTTTAAGCTTCTTCTTTGTTCACTCCCTGCATGCACTGTTGGCACTTATACAAATTTGATGTTGTTTGTGCAAAGTAAGATCCATCTTTTTTAATAGGTTTTTATTTATGTTGTTTCTATTGTTGCAGGAATTTTACACAAAGTTATCATTGCCAAAATTCACGGCATTGGTTCGTCGTTTAACACCGGTTTAGAGGGATTTAGTTTGCAGCATTGGACTTGGATTTCTCTTACAAATAGGTTGTGAAGTTCTTCCTCGCCGTTTGATTCGTCATATTGTATCAATTTTCGACGCACGCTCAAGAACATTGAATATACCCAAAGGCCCAGCATTTGTTATCACTGCTTTAGTTGTTCATCAAGTCCTTGGTACACCAATTGGGGGTAGGCGAATTGGCGAGAAGGTTGATGCAGATTTAAGGCTGCACATTTGCAATGTGACAAGTTGTAAGGGCAGATATCCAAAAATCAGTGAGCTTGATTGCTTGATCACTGCTGATCTGGTTGGCGATCTCTTCAAAGTTGTGTTCGGAATGTATGCAATGACAGCGTTTCTTTGCCCTTCCAGCCATGATGCTGTCAGTCCTGACTATATTCATATTTTCAAAGAACCAGATAGTATAGGATCATTTGATTTCTCAGCTGCCGTCTTGGAGAAACTTGTGTCTTCTGTTGAAGCATACAATGACGACCTTACGACTGTTCTTGGTGGGAATCTGCTATGCCTATTGGTATTAATGTTATATCCTTTTTATTTGTTGTTTTTCTTATCAATTTTTACTTAACCCTTTTTGTTTTTGTAAGTTTAGCATGCCTCTTGAATCACACATCTTAGTTAAAACATATTTTTTGCTAGATAATATACTTGGACTTCAAGGACAGTACCATCATGCCAATTCCATTAAAGTGGAAGTTACCTCATGTAGCTGTATGGTCAACCTCAATGATAAATGCGGTTGAGATGAAGGATTGCATATCATGGGACTCTGCTATGTATGGAAAGTTGCCGGTAAGGTTTTTCTGTTGGCATTTTCTGCGTTTGTAATCTGATTTTCTTATTATTGTCATGTATGCTATTTTTTCCAGTGTTCTATTGTTCTAAATTTATCTCATAGCTTACTGCCAATCTATTTTTTCTTTTTTTCACAGGTAAAAGTTGTATCAGATACCCCATTCACATGCAATCCAATAACAGTCTCTCTCACTGCCAAGAAATCATATGATGATCTTCTGAACTTTGTGTTATCAATTTGTCCTGAGGTTCACCACAAATTGGTATAGCCTAAATCTTTTTCTTTTGTACGTCTTGTATCTAACTGTATTATTGTTTTTATTTTTTTTCCTATGCATGTTGTTATTAGTCTGTTACCAAAACCTATTTTGCATACTCTACATTCCCACAAAATTGTTTTCATGTCTTATATTGGGAATACTATTCTTTAATTTGATTAGTTTGTCTTGCAAAATATTTACAAGATTTTTATCACTCACTGCGTGTTTCTTTTTATTTTCTTGGTTTGGATAGGTAATTGACCAACTACCTGTCATTATGTCCAGCATGGAGAAAGATATCTTTGAATCAATTCAGCCTATAATTTGTCATAACATAATCAATGTTTTAAAGATAATACCTTCCATCCAACAATCACCTCATTTGAATGAAATGCACCATTTTCAAATTGTGTCTCCTCAGTTCAAGGTCCCTCTGGTTGGTTCCACTTACAAGGAAGAATGTGTTGACAAAGTTTTCTCGAGCAATTCCGTTACAACTACTGGAGCTATAAGTTCAATTGCACAACACAGTGGCAATGTTAACGATGCTGAGACAACTGAGTACAATCTTGCCAGTTCTGAAAAACAAACTTCAGTAGGTAATATTACAGAAATGCTCATTCTGCCTGTCCCATATGAACATATTATCAAGAGACTTGACGACGAAGCTTGCAGTGATGGTATTTGCAACGTGGAGAGGCTTATTGATTCCTTAAAAAGCATACCGCAAGAAATGTCTTTTGATGTTCCATACCCTTACGTAGCTGAAGAATCATTGTATCCACAAAGAGTTGATACCAGCCATGTTGAGGTAGTTGTGCCAACAGTTGTTGAATGGGTAGCATACATTGTGCAAGAAATAGAGTCTGATGCCAAAATTCGCAAGTTAATGGCTGGTAAGATTTGCACAGACAATGAAAAGGTTGAGGTTTTTAATGAGCTGTTTGAACCATCGCAACATGACTTAGCTTCTAAAGAAAAGAAAAGGCCGTCCTGGATAACAACCAGCGATCAAGCTCTTCATTGCATCGCTCTTAAAAAAAGAGCAAAATTGTTCGCCACAAATGAAACTGATACAAGTACTCTTCAAGTCCCTGAACCAGAGAAAGTTCTTGTTGGAGTTCAGTTCAATATGTGTGACAGCCCAGGTGGTGTCTATGTAGGCGAAATCTCACCCAATAACAGTGGCAAAGCGCCGAACAATGATTCCAAAATGACTGATGAAGAGTTTGACAAAGAGTTTGTGAACTCAGCAATAAAAGTTGAGCAGGAGTATTATGCAAGAAAGGCTAATCAAGACCTTCCATCTATCCATTCTCACAATGTCTGTGTTTCGGAAATTAGTTATGAAAAAGTGATTTCATCGTTTCAGTCAACACTTGTTGAGCAGGAGGTTTTCAACAATGTTGTATCTGGTATTCCGAAGACTGCAAGATCAAAAACGTAAGACTAAGTTCTGATTATACAAGTTCATTTGTTCTGTTCATTTTTACATCCTTTTACTCATTCTCTCTTATCGCCTACTTTTTTTTGATGTTTTTCTGTTTTTGTTTTTGTGTTTTTTACATGGCCCAAATATAGCATCCAGATTGTAGTCATGGGATCTACCTGGGTTGAGCACAGGGTTTTTGGATTAAGCATGCAAGTATATGGCAAGGTTCACAGTTACGTGATTAATATGCTTGGCAAGGCAGTAATGGTTGAAGATATTGAGAGGAAGAATCTTGGCATGATGCGGGAAAATCAGTGGAAGAGATACGTTTTCGAGTGCAAGATAGCTGTTAGTACTTATTCGACACAGTCTTTTTTTTGTTGATTAGTAAAACGGATTTGTTTTTCTTATTTTTGTTTGCATGTTACCCATTTTTGTTTCCATGATGATAAAGAAATTGATTTGTTCCATTTTTACATGTCAACATAAAAATGTAGGCCCTTTTCCAGCTGGAACATGAAATGCCAGGAAAATTAGCAAGACTGCTGTCTAATGGAATCCTAGGTTTCATGCTCGACTCTATGGACTTGGTGAGCTTTGTTTTATATAATTATATTTTTTCTTTCTTTTACGCATGATAACTCATTGTTTTCAACATTGTACATTATCTGGTCATATCTAATTTTCTTTTTTCTTTCCTTTTTGCTTCTTATGTTTATTAGATTCATCTGCCACTATTCACATAAGGTTTTTACTACCTTCTGGTTGTGAATTTGAAGAGGAAACGATTTGAAGTGCTAATTCCAAATAACAAGCTGCATCTTGTCCAAAAAGAGGCTTCTGTTGCAATCAAAAACTTTAAAATGTCATTCAGCTTGGCATATAAGAACTCATTGGTCAATGTAAATGATATGAAAACAGTTTTCCGAAGTGTCTGTGCATCTGAGAGAGAGTAAGAATGCACTGCACTAATATTTTTTCTCATTCGGTTAAATTTAGTAGATTAAATTTATTAGCTAGTTTGAATTTTCACATTCGGTTTCCTGTCTCTTTTTGTCATCTCAATTTTTGTTGCAGGGGCGATAGTGGGATTTTTGTGATGAAACTGATTTGCGATTTTGATGGCGACAACACACTTTGTTTCCAATCTGTGAGTTATTTTTTCACAGTTGATTTTTTTCAAACTCTATGTATTACCTGTTTTGATTTTTGTTTTTGATATAAGAGAAGTACACACCGTTTTTAGTAGTTTACAGTTTTTCTGTAACCCAATAGCACTTTGTTTTTTTTCCAACAGGAGCATGCGAAGCCTCTTCGCGAGAGTTTGACTTATTATATGGTTGCTCACCCATTCAACGAAAAAATTCCTTTGGAAACAAAGAAAATTCTACAGAAGCATGTTAGTTTCCAACTTGTTTGACTTATATCTTTTTTTGCATGTTTTTTAATTACAACACAGTGTCTATGTGTTCACTCTCTCTAACTGTTTTACAAATGGTTTTCCATTTTTCATGTATAATCTTGCGTAGAACATTCCGCATGACTTCAAGGTAAACATTATACATATTCCATCGTCTTTTTTTGTTGTTGACTGGATGTGATTCTAATTTCTATATTGTTTAAGTCATCTTTACTGTTTTCCGATTCTTTAAATTAATTGTACCTTTTTTGTTTTCGTGTTTTTGTTCTCAAAAGACACCAGGGTACTTCCCATGGATGCACGAGATCAGCGTTTTGAACCAAGAAGATCCTCTGGAGGCATTTCTCAAGTTCTGAACTTGTTTAAGTCATTGATTATGGAAATCTTACTCATTAGTTCGAGGAGGCTACGATTAATTCCAATAATTTTTGTAGTTAAAGATTAATAACGGTTGTGGATTTTTATAACTGTACTGCGTTTTTACATTTACTTCTTTTTTTATTTTTCTATTTCGCATGTTTTGAGTGTTTTTATTGTCTCCTTTTTCTTTTTTTGCAACATATGAACTGATCGTTAAGTATGTTCCCCCATACATCGAATACAGATCACTCAAATTATCATGTAGTACAATTCTTTACCACAACACACCCCTGGTTTTTTTACAGTTTGTTTTTAACTAGGGGTTAGGGGGAGGGTTCTAGAAGCTGTGTGGAAATTTTAATGTTTTTCCAACTTGTACTTATGGTGTTTTTGAATGTTTTATTGAATCCAAATGGGTTATAAATAAAAATTAGAAAAATAATTTTACGTTTTTTTAGGAATGTTATCAAGGGTGGTGAATGGAAATTACCAACCCTTCAAAAACTTATATATAATTTTTCCCAAGAATGTTATCAATGGACATGAATGGAAATTACCTACTTTTAAAAACCAATATATATTTTTATTTCCAAAGAAATTGTCAAGGGAGATGAATGGAAAGTACCAACCCTTTTTTTTAGAAACCAAAGTATAGTCTATTCCCACAAATGTTATCAAGGGCGGTGAATGAAAATTAGCAACCCTCTAAAAACCTATATATAATTCCCAAGAATGTTATCAACGAAGATGAATGGAAATCACCAACTCTTTGAAAACATATATATTTTTCTTTCGAAAACAAAGTAATCAATGGAGACGAATGGAAATTACCAACCCTTTGAAAACATATATTTTTATAACTCCCCCAAGAATGTTATCAAGGGAGATGAATGAAAATTACCAACCCTTCAAAAACGTATATATAATTTTCCCCAAGAATGTTATCAATGGAGATGAATCGAAATTACCAACTTTTAAGAACCAGTATATATTTTTATTTCCAAAGAAATTATCAAGGGAGATGAATGGAAATTACCAACATTTTTTTAGAAACCAATGCATAGTCTATTCCCAAGAATGTTATGAAGTGTGTTGTTTGTTATTTTGGTTGTGGAAGTATGCATTTCAGTTTGAACAATTGTCATCTTAAAATGTGGTTGTGGAAGTATGCGTTTGAACTGTTTTATGGTTGTTTGGACTGAGTATTTACTGTACTGAATTTTGTTGACCATAGGCCTTGTAAGCCACTTGTCAGCGCTATGGATATAGTAAGTTGAGGTGGACCCACTTGTCAGCGAAATAGAAGGCCAGCCGGCCACCCACGCACTCCTCTCCCCTCTTAACTGCACCCACCCACTCTCTCTAACACACACCCGTTTCTCCTCAGTCACTTCACTTCTCTGTCCCCTTCTCACTTTTTCACCGGAGAAACCAAGAAACAACGCCAGATCGAGTTGCCAAGAAGCATCGAGGTAATGTGCAATTGTAGTATGATTCATTTCCTTGATGTTGAGCCCTTTTCTTCTTCTCTAAAGGATGCTCCTCTTCTGAATCATTTTCTTGATTTGTTTTGTCTGAATATTGTTTCTGTTCTAGATCGATGGACCCCAATGTGGATGTGGTGGACCTTTCATCCTCTTCAGATGATGGCAGTGCAGAGAGCACTGACTTTCATGTTCAGTCTGCGAGATGGAGAGGGATCTGAACATTACTATCAAAGGTACTGTTCTGACTGAGAGAATTTTTTGTACTTCTGCATGTTGTTTGTACTGAAAGATGTAGGTTCAGACCCCTATTTGTGTTCATGTGGTGCTGTTTTATGTGTGATGTAGGGCCAGAGTGGGAAGTGCAGGACCCTTATGATGAGTATTGCGTGTACTCCAACCGTGTTGGTTTGGAGCCACGTCAGGTAGTGCTTCTGGAGGACATATGTGATCTGAAGCCTAGAATCCCTTTCTATGTTAGCACAATGAGAGAGGGACAGATATCTGAAGACAGGAACAAGGAAAAAATGGTTGGTTGGTTATGCATTGAATTTTATTTGATGCTTTCTTCAGTTACTCAGCCTAGAATTTACTTGTTATTTACTGTTTAATTTGCAGTACTTCAACAAGGATTTCACCAGTACCTACCTGAAGCAATACCTGACCAGGAGTGGATATGAAATGAGGGTCTACTATGACCATGCACAGAAAATGACTCCAGTAAAGATAAAGATGGACAAGGCTAGGAAGTGTGCCATCATGATATCTAAGTGGATGGAAGTTGTTGCTGATCAGGGCTATGGTGAGGGTGAGGTGCTCATGTTTTGGTTTAGGAGGACCCATGAAGAGAAGAAGCTGAAGCTGTATATTGACAGGATTGAGCCTGGAAGCTTTGGGTTTGACATCCAGTACCACTATGCTCTCATTGCAAGTGCTGGAGTCTGAAAGATGCCTTAGGAACCTGCTATGCTACATGTAGTATCAGTCTGCTATGCTACTTGTTGTTCTTTGTAGTTTGTGTGTAATGGTTGAACCTGTTATATAAGGCACCAATGCTAGTATCTACCTGTTATGTAATGAACCTGAACCAGTACTTGAAGTACTAGTATCTATATAATGCTTGCTCTTAAATTACTTGTCTAGCATTGCATAAATTCGGTACAGAAATTTTTGGGTCTGCCAAAATTTGCATAAATTCAGTACAAAATTTGTGGGTCTGCCAAAATTTGCAAAAGTTCAGTACAAAGGCTCAGCACTCTCTGCATCTAAACATCATGTGGAGGTGCATTTTGTATGTGCCCACTCCATCGACAAACTGCTGACTAGACCTTGGTGCTTGCAACCAAGTCTTATCGATTCTAGATTTGGTTGCACTATCTACATCATAGCAGATGTACCTCATGTCAGCACACAACATATGATAAGCAATGTAGCATTTGTAATTAAAAACACTTGTACTGAATAACACACTTTATTTCACAATGATAGTAAAAACAAAATGGAAATAAACAAACACTCCCTAGCACACTTCAGGAAATAAACAAACAACATAAAAACTTATTGTGATTCCCAACGCCCACTATCTCAATGCCTACCACTCCCTAGCACGCTTCTTAACTGAGTTGCAGTACATAGAGAAGAAACCCCTCTCGTACACATCTAGACGCCTATAAATCTCGTAAGCAGCATACGCATCCCTAGCAGCATATTCTATGTGTTTCTGTGACAGGGGTGTATTCTTCCACATTTCGTGCTCCTTTTTGCCAAACCCCTCCTTCATGTTCCTGTAGTACTCATCTATCACAGCTGCAGCAACATCCTTCAGTCCTTGCTTCTTGGTTCTTGGCTTCTCGTTGTCAGGGTCTCTCCAGATGCGCTGAATGTCCTTGTATACCATAATACTAAATCCAGATCTACCCATGACTTTTTTTATCATGAACAATGTCAAAACCAGCAAAAGTTAAACGCCAATTGTGCAAGAAGCCATGAAGCAGATCACTATGTTTATCAGCGTGGCACGCGTGATAAACCAAACACTCATTGCCCACACACAACTGGAGGACAGCAACCTTCTGAGGAAATACATAAGATCCGCGACAACTGGTGTACTCGACATCAACTCCTACGATCTTCCTCTGGGCAGCATCAAGCAGAGCGTGAACCTTCTCGAGCCACTCATCAACGCTGTCAGCCTTGTTGGTGTAGACCACGTTAAGCTCCGTGGTTCCATGACAAGGAACCTTGTGTTCATGGCAGAAGGCCATGATGTTGGAGCTCTGCATAGTGGGGAGGGAGGAAGGGGAAGAGGAAGAGCGATACAAGAGCGGAAGAGCAATACGTGAGATGCAAACGCCCTGTTTATTTATAAGAGGGAAGCAGGGGAGTCGCTTGGAGATAAGATAACGACAATTTAATTTTTGCAACAGCACTAACAGTAATGATAACAACCCTATAAAAACGGTAACAAGCAGGGTAGTCGATGGGATATAAGATAATGACAACTTAATTTTCGCAAGAGCACTAACAGTAATGATAACAACCCCATAAGCACGCACTTGTTTTACATAATTCCTTAACAATGCTTATTTTACAGAAAATAGTTTTAATTAAAAACTAACAAACACTTGCAAGCAAATAAAGCAATCAACTAATTGTACAAATAATTGTGAGCACTTGCAAGTAAAGCACTTACAAGCACTTGGAATTAACACAAAATATATCTGAAACAATGCATCAGTTCAGAAATAAAGCAATCATCAGTGAAATTTATATGTCAGAGCAAATTCTATGTCAGTGCAATTTTTATCATAGAGCAAATCATATTAAGTTTGAATTTTTATCACACAACAATTTTAGTTCAAAGCAATTTTTATATAAGACCAATTTTTATGACAGAGCAAATTATGTAGGACCAATTTTCCTGTCAGAGCAACTTTCCCAAAGAATGTTATCAATGGAGATGAATCGAAATTACCAACTTTTAAGAACAAGAATATATTTTTATTTCCAAAGAAATTATCAAGGGAGATGAATGGAAATTACCAACATTTTTTTTAGAAACCAATGCATAGTCTATTCCCAAGAATGTTATCAAGGGTGGTGAATGAAAATTACCAACCCTTCAAAAACTTATATATATTTTTTCCCAAGAATGTCATCAATGGAGATGAATGGAAATTACCTACTTTTAAGAACCAATATATATTTTTATTTCCAAAGAAATTGTCAAGGGAGATGAATGGAAAGTACCAACCCTTTTTTTTAGGAACCAATGTATAGTCTATTCCCACACAATGTTATCAAGGGTGGTGAATGAAAATTACCAACTCTCTAAAAACCTATATATAATTTCCCAAGAATGTTATCAACGGAGATGAATGGAAATTACCAACCCTTTGAAAACATATATATTTTTTCCCAAGAATGTTATCAATGGAGATGAATCGAAATTACCAACTTTTAAGAACCAGTATATATTTTTATTTCCAAAGAAATTATCAAGGGAGATGAATGGAAATTACCAACATTTTTTTAGAAACCAATGCATAGTCTATTCCCAAGAATGTTATCAAAGGGTGGTGAATGAAAATTTAGGGGAAACCTATATATAATTTTCCAAACAAAGTAATCAGGGGAGATGAATGGAAATTACCAACCCTTTGAAAACCTATATATATTTTCTTTTCCAAACAAAGTAATCAGGGGAGATGAATGGAAACTACCAACCCTTTGAAAACATATTTTATAACTTTCCCAAGAATGTTATCAAGGGAGATAATGGAAATTACCAACCTTATTTAGAAACCACTATATATATTTATTTCCCAAGAATTTCATAAGGGACAATGAATTAAAATTAACAACCTTTTTCAAAAACCAGTATATAGTCTATTCCCAAGGATGTTATCAAGGGCGATGAATGCAAATTACCAACCCTTTGAAAACATATATATAATTTTCCCAAGAATGTTATCAAGGGACATGAATGGAAACTACCAACCTTTTTTAAGAACCATTATAAATTTTTATTTCCAAAGAAAGTTATCAAGGGCAATGAATGGATATTACCAACCCTTTTTTTAGGAACCTATGTATAGTCTATTCCCAAGTATGTTATCAAGGGCGATGAATGCAAATTACCAACCCTTTGAAAATATATATATAATTTTCCCAAGAATGTTATCAAGGGACATTAATGGAAACTACCAACCTTTTGTAAGAACCATTATAAATTTTTATTTCCAAAGAAAGTTATCAAAGGCAATGAATGGAAATTACCAACCCTTTTTTTTAGGAACCTATGTATAGTCTATTCCCAAGAATCTTATCAAGGGTGTTGAATGAAAATTACCAACCCTTCAAAAACTTATATATAATTTTTCCCTGGAATGTTATCAATGGAGATGAATGGAAACTACCAACCCTTTGAAAACATATTTTATAACTTCCCCAAGAATGTTATCAAGGGAGATAATGGAAATTACCAACCTTATTTAGAAACCACTATATATATTTATTTCCCAAGAATTTCATAAGGGACAATGAATTAAAATTAACAACCTTTTTCAAAAACCAGTATATAGTCTATCCCCAAGGATGTTATCAAGGGCGATGAATGCAAATTACCAACCTTTTGAAAACATATATATAATTTTCCCAAGAATGTTATCAAGGGACATGAATGGAAACTACCAACCTTTTTTTAAGAACCATCATAAATTTTTATTTCCAAAGAAAGTTATCAAGGGCAATGAATGGAAATTACCAACCCTTTTTTTAGGAACCTATGTATAGTCTATTCCCAAGGATGTTATCAAGGGCGATGAATGCAAATTACCAACCCTTTTGAAAACATATATATAATTTTCCCAAGAATGTTATCAAGGGACATGAATGGAAACTACCAACCTTTTTTAAGAACCATTATAAATTTTTATTTCCAAAGAAAGTTATCAAGGGCAATGAATGAAAATTACCAACCCTTTTTTTTAGGAACCTATGTATAGTCTATTCCCAAGAAAGTTATCAAGGGTGTTGAATGAAAATTACCAACCCTTCAAAAACTTATATATAATTTTTCCCTGGAATGTTATCAATGGAGATGAATGGAAATTACCAACCCTTAAGAACCAATATATATTAATATATCCAAAGAAAGTTGTTAAGGGTAATGAATGGAAATTACCAACCCTTTTTTTAGGAACCTATGTATAGTCTATTCCCAAGAATGTTATCAAGGGTTGTGAATGAAAAATACCAACCCTTTGAAAACATATTTTTTATAACAAAGTTATCAAGGGAGATGAATGGAAACTACCAACCCTTTGAAAACATAAGTTTTTATAACTCCCCCAAGAATGTTATCAATGGAGATGAATGGAAATTACCAACCTTTTTTAGAAAGCAATATATATTTTTATTTCCCAAGAAATTCATAAGGGACAATGAATTAAAATTAACAACCTTTTTCAAAAACCAGTATATAGTCTTTTTCCCAAGAATGTTATCAAGGGGTGGTGAATGAAAATTACCAACCCTTTTAAAAACTTATATATAATTTTTCCCAAGAATGTTATCAATGGAGATGAATCGAAATTACCAACTTTTAAGAAACAATATATATTTTATTTCCAAAGAAATTATCAAGGGAGATGAATGGAAATTACCAACATTTTTTTTAGAAACCAATGCATAGTCTATTCCCAAGAATGTTATCAAGGGTGGTGAATGAAAATTTAGGGGAAACCTATATATAATTTTCCAAACAAAGTAATCAGGGGAGATGAATGGAAATTACCAACCCTTTGAAAACCTATATATATTTTCTTTCCAAAACAAAGTAATCAGGGGGAGATGAATGGAAACTACCAATCCTTTGAAAACATATCTTATAACTTCCTCAAGAATGTTATCAAGGGAGATAATGGAAATTACCAACCTTATTTAGAAACCACTATATATTTTTATTTCCCAAGGGACAATGAATTAAAATTAACAACCTTTTTCAAAAACCAGTATATAGTCTATTCCCAAGGATGTTTATCAAGGGCGATGAATGCAAATTACCAACCCTTTTGAAAACATATATATAATTTTCCCAAGAATGTTATCAAGGGGAGATGAATGGAAACTACCAACCTTTTTTAAGAACCATTATAAATTTTTATTTCCAAAGAAAGTTATCAAGGGACATGAATGCAAATTACCAACCTTTTTTTTTAGAAACCAATGTTTAGTCTATTCCCAAGAATGTTATCAAGGGTGTTGAATGAAAATTACCAACCCTTCAAAAACTTATATATAATTTTCCCTGTAATGTTATCAATGGAGATGAATGGAAATTACCAACCTTAAAGAAACCAATATATATTTATATATCCAAAGAAAGTTATCAAGGGCAATGAATTGAAATTACCAACCCTCTTTTTTAGGAACCTATGTATAGTCTATTCCCAAGAATGTTATCAAGGGTGGTGAATGAAAACTACCAACCCTTTGAAAACATTTTTTTTATAACAAAGTAATCATGGCTTAAGCTGAGTTCAAGAGGGAAGGCTATTATCTCAAGTGGATGGTCAGCAATCGT
Organism: Alopecurus myosuroides; assembly: GCA_028641055.1. Lineage (NCBI taxonomy): Eukaryota > Viridiplantae > Streptophyta > Magnoliopsida > Poales > Poaceae > Alopecurus > Alopecurus myosuroides. The sequence goes on along the minus strand of CM054060.1, from coordinate 357,524,765 downwards.
AGAAGAATTCAGGCTGGAGGAAGGAAGCATCTGTACATTCAGCTTCAAAGATGATAGATTTTCTGAAGAAAGAGATCCCATCGCTTGGCTTAAGCTAGTGATCACTCCACTTGAAGATTTAGCCAACTACTTGTGCCAAGTAATAGACTATTTGTATCAGTGATGTAACTGGCTACTTTCTGCTTCCCTATTTTTTGAAAAATATCCTAATGTATGTAAAAGAAGTTAAAGTGCCAATTTTTTGTCCAGTTCTAATTTTTACTGATAGGTATATTACTTTAGTCTGACTGTCATGCCTTATTTGTTCTGGAATGATAAACATCCAGAACATTGGCTAGCAGTCTACATTGTTTTTTTAATCTGACTGTCATGCTTTATTTGTTCTAGACCAACAGTATGTTGTAGCGTACATTTATTTGCAGCACAGTAATGAGCCCACCACGAAGAAAGCCTCAACTGCAAGCAGTTGCGGCCCAGTAACGAGCCAACCACGAAAAAAGCCTCAACTGCAAGAAGTTGCAGAGGCGCGCATGACCCAACTCTGTTCCCCCCACTACCTCCTTCATATTAGCAGAGGCGCTTTGGAGACTGCGCCTGTACGACTAGACCGAGAACGGTGAGTTCATCTTCGTTTTCCTCTTCCTCTTCCTCTTTTCTTTCAGTTCCCTAAAACTATTCTCTCGATCTATCTTTGTATTGATTCTTGTTTTCATTTCTCTTTGTCTTTTCTTCGAGGCAAACCAGAAGGTTCATCTCTGCTCCTTGGAGTCGTTCATCTCTGCTTCTTGGACGCGTTCATCTCTGATTCTTCGCCACCAAGGAGGCAAACGGTTAGTTCTTCAATCTCTTCTATGCATTGTCCTTACTGCTTCGATGGCATCTCTTTGCTCTCCGCTCTCTTTCTGCATGTATTGTCAGTGTTCTTGCAACCTGTTTTTTCTTGTTAGGGTTTTTTTTATCTCATCTTGTACCCACTGTTCTTTGCTTGAATCTTTGTACTCACTGTTGTTGAAGACTGTTTTTTTGGTAGTATCTTCAGTCGATTGTTAGGGTTTGCTTGAATCTTATCTTGTACCCAATGTTCTTTTTGCTTGAATCTTGCATGTGCTTGAATCATGTGTTTCCCTGCCTGAATCGTGTGTTTTTTCTGCCTGAACAATTATAGGTTGGTTATTGTTCATATTGTACACTTATTCCTACTTCGAACTGAGTTATATGTTATTGTATTTTGACAAGGGCAGAAGGCATGGAGTGTCGTTTCTGTGACCAAGGGGTCAACAGATATGGCTACTCGAACAGGCGTGCGAAGGTTTTTGAGTTGCACATGAAGGAAGGATTCAAGGAGGTGTGGTAAGCAAGAAAATTGTAGATATTTTTCAATTCTGAATCCAAGCAGCAGTACTTATGCATGTTGTAGTAGCATTTTTGTAGCAGTACTTATGTAGTAGCAGCAGTACTTAGCGCTCCAAACAGCAGCAGTACTTATGTAGTTGCAGTACATAATGTACTTAACAGGAAATCGAGAATTTTGACACTTAAATATAGACAAAGTCCATAGTGAAAATCTGATGAAGCCAAATATCTGAACAATACAAGTATAATTTCTCCATACATGACAGGTTTTAAAGAAAAAAATGGTTGACCACCAACATCATCAACATTTCATTGGTTGGTCTAGTTACTTCATCATCAACATTTCATTGTTTGGTCTACTTACTTCATGACCTTTCCTGCAAGAACAACATTGACTTTGTTCAAAACTGTAGAGAAAGATCCTATTTATGCGATCATAGAAAGATAAAGTATTTCTCATTTCATAAACATAAAATTGCTCCAGTCATACACAAGTAATCTTGTTAAATTACATACCCATGTGTGTCCTGGGAGTGCTACAAGGACAAGAGAGCATGCTGCTGCTGCTGTAGTGAACTATTTATTATGCTAGACAAGGACAAGAGAGTCTCACTTCTGTAAGGAGAACACGAAGATGGAAGGAGTAACCAGATACAAGGAACCTAAATCGATCTATGGTTGTTATAAGAAACCACATGTTGTAGAGCTATGGGCAGGAGCAGAAACAGGGGAGGCAGTTCTGCATGTTGTAGTAGTGTACTTAATACAAAATGTATTAGTAGCACTTCAAGCAGCAGTACTCTGCAATAATTTTTAAATTCACGTCCTCTTCCTGACTGAATTATAACTATTTTTTACATGTTATGCAGGCTGTGCCTTGTTTCTTCAAGGAAAAGCTAAACAGTCTCTGTGAGAATTGGCTTCATGCCAAATGCATGAATGGTCATACATACCACATGTTCTTGCAGAGAACTGGGAAGAAGATAAAGGTAGTTGGTCCATACTGGAAGTCAGCTATTAGGGTGTATAACATTCAGGTTGGAGATGTTGTGTCATTCACCTATGTGGGTGATGACGAGGATTTCGATGTTGATAGGGACGAGTACTTTGAGCTCACTGTTTACCATGTTGGTGAACATGGGAAGGAAGTCAAACTTCCAGTTCAACTACCTCGTAAGATTACCAAATATTCACTGTTGTATCTGACCTTCGAGTTGAACTTCCAGTTGAAAACATTATAAGGCTTGGTAACTAACATTGTTGTTTTCATTTGTGAACAGTGGTGAATGAAATGGAACAGAAAGTTAGAGAGGCCTGTGAGAACATGCTTTTCACAAATGCGAATGACATTTGTGAAAATGCAATGGCCGAAATAAACTATGCAATCAGCAAGGCCATTATGGCACATCTGAGAGAGGACATAGGGGATGGTGACTTCTACAAATATGTCCATGACATGAGGTTCTGGGTTCACATGGTGAACAATGATGAAGTACACTTCGACTACCTGGTAAGTTTTGCTGTTACTTGCATGTGTTGAATCCCTTGTAGAATCGTGCTTACGAAATATCTGTTCTTTGCAGAATGTTCCTGCCAAAACAGTGGAGCCATACAAGTTCCCTAAACAAGGGACGGTACATTTCTGGAGGCAGGGTATGGAAGAAGCCATTGAAGGGTCCTACACCCTGCAAGGTGCTGACATTGTGCTGTCTCAAGGATGGGCTGAATTCAGGGCTGCAGCCAACATAGAAGCATATTCGATGTTGTTGGTCAGAGTGGAAGCTAGAGCCGAAGCCATTGGTCTCTACTTTGTAGAGGTCTACTAAGCCATTGGTTTGAAGCTAGCTGAAGAAGTGTTTAGTTGTAAAGCAGGCACCCTTAAGGTGCATCTTTTGTCTATTATGTCTGAACCTAATGTCTATCTGTTAGGAAGGCTTGTAGCCTCGTATGTCTGAAGCTAAGTTGTATCTTTTATCTACCATGTCAGAACCTAAGTTGTATCTTTTGTCTACTATGTCAGAACGTAAGTTGTAACTTTCTGTATATAATGTCACTTGGTTGTTAAATTGTTTAAGTTGTTCTCCTTGATTTTGACTAGTATGCCAACACAGTTAGGAAGTCCTAACCCTTCCTGACACTGGCAAATAGTCAACATTTTCTCAATTTGTTTAAGTTGTTCTCTTTAATTTTAAACTACAGTATTGTAAAACTGTAGTTTTTAAAACTACATTATTCTCTGCATCCAAACACGTCAAAGTATTGAATACTTTAATATTTTTGAAAACTGAAGTATCCTGAGAATACTTCAAAAAAAAAGATGATCCCAAACGGGCCCTTACTCAATTTGGTTTTATTTGTTTGACGCTGCCAAATTAATAACACATTTAGGAAGGCTTGACACATTTTATGATCTTTTTGCTAATAGACTACTGGCCCCTTTGACATCTGTAGCGGGCCTCGGTTTCAACTGGGCCACTGTTAACATGCGCACGATTAGAAGCGCCTCATGGGAACGGTTAGAATTGACACATGCGCACGGTTAGAATTGACACATGCGCACGGTTACACATTTTGCTCTCTGCCTCCTTTTCTCCTTCTCTGTCTTGCTTCTATCGTTTTCTCCTCTGTCTTCCTTCTGTGCCATGGATGCCAAGGGGAAAGGCAGCATGGACGCCATGGATGCCAAGGGGAAAGGCACCATGGACGCCATGGACAACGAGGTAAAGGTCATTCTCCGCACCATGAGGAAGACGTACATAGCCCATGGCACGACAGAGATAGAGGTGGTCTACACGAACGACATTGCAACTGTCGAGGAAACCCTCAATGCGCTCATCAGGAAGCAACTGAAGATGCCCTATGAGGAGTTCATGGGATTGGATTTCGAGTATACCAATGAAGAGAAGGACAAGCAAGAGGTGGCGGTTGTTCAACTATGTGTGGATCGAACTGTATTGGTCTGGCAATTGGCTAGGTACTGTAAGTTTTTATTACTGCAAATTCTCCAAAATTCTATTCTATTTATCTGCTTATGGTCTGGCAATTGGATTTGTACTATAAGTTTCTATTGCTACTAACAAATTCTATAAGTTTGCAGTCTTACATTCTTACTAATACAGGCCGAAAGAACGTTGCGAGGCGCTATTCAGTTGGTTTCAGGAAGGATTAAGTAACTTTGCTAGCGTGGACATAAGGGGGGACAGACAGGTGATGGAAAGAACTTGGGGGTTTAAAATCCCATTGAAGTTTCATAAGGATATCCAAGATGTTTACCACATTCCTGGGCGTGGCCCCAGGACTGGAATGGCTGCCCTCGCTGGTGAACTAATCGACGACTCCTATGAAGAAATGAAGAACAAATTTCCAGAAAATGGTCACAAGGTCTGGGAGAAGCAGCCACTCGACGAGGTTAACTTGAAATATGCTGCTGTCGATGGATTTGTTTCCTTTGAGCTGTATAGGAAACTGCAGTGCATCCTCAGGGGGCTACGTCTGCTCCGTACTCCAAAAAGAACGCATACTCAAACCTTCACCGAAATACCGACAGCAGTGTATACTCTAGATGGAGAGGGGTGGGACAGGTGGAACTAGGGCAATGAAGGGTGGAACCAGGGCAACTGGGCAAGATAAATATTAGTAATGTGTACTGTTGTATTCAGGAGTACTGTACATAGAAGTTTACTATACGCGTCGCTTGTGTATAAGTAGTGTTGTGTGAACTATGTTGTTCAACGTTGAACCATATGATCTGAGGCCAATCAAATATGTAGATTTAATTTTTTTTGTCATGACCAGCAGTTGTGTTGGTAGTGAAGAGTGCATTGTACTGATTTTTTCTGAATGAAATGCAAGAGGAAGAGGAGCCAACTCAGTTGCAGGGGCAAGAGGAGGAGGAGGAGCCATCTCAAGAGGAGGAGGAGGCAGGGGAAATACAGGTACTGAATTTGTACTACTTCTACTGCATAACTTAGTTGGTTCATTACATAACATAGAAATTCAGAGACTTAGTTCATTACATAATATAAGATAGCAGCTGACAGACTTTGTTCATTACATAATATAAGATAGCATCTGACAGACTAGGTTCATTACATAAATATAGCACCTAGAAACATAAACTACTTCATTCAGTTCTTGGCATATATCAAGCCATATCAACAAGCTTCATGGAACTTCACAGTCCCAGTTCCTCATCAAGGAGGTGAAGGTGCTTGTGAGTACCTAGTCCAAATGCACCTGGCATAATCCTGTCAACTAACAGCTTAAGGCTGCCCTCAGAATTCCTCCTGAACCAGAACATCAGCACATTCCCTTCTCCATACTCCTCAGCATCAACAACAGACATCCAATCTGATGTCAGTATAGCACGCTTCTTGGCCTTGTCCATCTTTATCCTCACCTCTTCCATCTTCTTGGATTTGTTGTAGTACACCCTGATGAGATATCCATTCCTTGTCAAGTACTTCTTCAGATAGGCTGTGGTGAACTCCTTGTTGAAGTACTGCAACAATAGAAACATGGAACTTCTAAGAATAAGTAGTGAAGCAGATTAATGAAAGTACTACAGCTAAGAAAACAAGGGACTGAAACATACCATTTTGCCTCTTCCCCCATATGCCACCATTCCAGAAGTGATGGTGCACACATACAGTGGAATTCTTGGAGTTTTCTCTTCACAGATGTTGTTCAGAATGCATTCTTGGTCACGGAACAGTGACACACGGTTGGGGTAGACACAGTACTCATCATAACTGTCCTGACAAGCATACTTAGGTCCTACAAAATTGACTTATAAATATCAGACGTGGACATATGTTTCCTAATTGGGACCAGCACCAATCTGAACATGTACATGCATGTGCAAACCTTCATGTCATATATGACACTATATTTTGTCAGTACCTTTCAGTTTGCATTGGTTGTCAACCTCAAACTGGCAGTCCTCACAAGATACCTCACTGTCAGTGCCATCAGAGGAGCTACCAGAAGAAATGAGCACCACACGAGACATCCTACCATAGATCAAAAACACCTTATCAAACAAACTAATGTATGCAAATTACCAACCTTTTTTTTTAGAAACCAATGTATAGTCTATTCCCACGAATGTTATCAAGGGAGGTGAATGAAAATTACCAACCCTCTAAAAACCTATATATAATTTGCCAAGAATGTTATTAACAGAAATGAATGGAAATTACCAACCCTTTGAAAACATATATATATTTCTTTCGAAAACAAACTAATCAATGGAGATGCATGGAAATTACCAACCCTTTGAAAACATATATTTTTATAACTCCCCCCAAGAATGTTACCAAGGGAGTTAATGGAAATTACCAACCTTTTTTACAAACCAATATATATTTTTATTTCCCAAGAAATTTATAAGTGGCAATGAATTAAAATTAACAACCTTTTTTCAAAAACCAGTATATAGTCTATTCCCAACAATGTTACCAAGGGGATATGAATGAAAATTACCAAACTTTTTTACAAACCAGCATATAGTCTATCCCCAATAATTTTTGAAAATAATTTTTCATGCAAACTCATCATTCTAAATACACCAATTTTAGTAGTTTTCACTGCCTGTTACTTATGCATTGTTTTACAAATTGTTTTGCAGGAATTTGAACAGGATTTCACCCAAAGTTTCTTATTGGGATTCCTTCTCGTAGAACTTAATGTAGTTGTTACTAGTGGCTTAAGCTGGTTGAAAACATCTGCTAAATATGCTAGGCTTAAGCTGAGTTCAAGAGGGAAGGCTATTATCTCAAGTGGGTGGTCAGCAATCGTAGAAGAATTCAGGCTGATTCATGCATTCCACATCAAACATCCAAACAGTAAAACTGTCAAAACCCTAGTTCATGTAGATTCGCAGAACACAAAGAAACAGAGGAAGATATAGAAGGAAATCAGAGAAGAAGAACATAGATACATAGATTCGGAGGATGTCTACCTGGTTGGCCTGGAGAGGTACGGTGAAGTAATTAATCAAATGCGTCTTGGAGAGCTCCGGTGAGACGAGCAGAGGAACAGGCGAAGGTGTGAGAGGGTGGGGACAATGACTGCAGAGAGTGGGGGACCGTGGCTTAAATGCATTGTAGTGGGTGAGGGTGCGTTATGTACTTTTTTACCACCGATTGGAACTTAAAAGTGGCAGACAAGTGGGCCATTTCTTAGAAATATACATAATATTTGTCTATTTTTTCATCTAGAAATAAAACAGCGGTTACTCATATAAGTAGGGAACGACGCTTTCACTGTACTCACTTGTACTCCTCTCTGACTAGGGTTTCACCAAGATCCACAAGCGAATCCAAATCCGCCGACGGACAGTAAGTCCCATCCTCAAACCGGCGATTACGTCGTTCGCCGTTGTCTTGCAAGGTAAGCTCCAACGTGCATCTTATTGGATCTGTTTCTTGCTCTGTTTCTTGCTCTGTTTCTATTTGAACTACAAGTTGGATCTGTTTCTTGCTATGTTTCTATTGGATCTAATTCTCTTGAATCTGTTCCTCTTTTGGATAAGTATGGATCTAAATTCCTAGGGCTTGATTTGTCAATGTTTGTTGATCTTTATATGAACCTAGATCCGATCTTACTATTCTGTCATTGTTGTAGTGCTAGATTTTTCAGTGTTGTATGTCCTTCATCTGAACTTACTATACTTTCATAGTTGTAGGGCTAGATTTTGAGTTTCAGTTTGATGCAGACATGAGTTCCTTCATGTTCTTGATATTTGCTGCATATGTATGGTTCGTATATGTTGGAATATGACGAATTAATACTAATGCAAGATGGTTTACAAAAATGTAGGATGGGCAGCGACTCAGAAGATGCGCAGGACATTGACCCATCATATGCCATGTTTCTTGACATTTGTGTAAAGAATAAAGACAAAATGCCTATACAAGTTCATGTATCTGAGGGACCATCAAAAAAACAGAAGATGGTTCCTACTGAAGCAGCTTATGAGGGTCCATCAAAAAGTCTGTACAAGAGAGGTATTAACAGAAACACCAGAAAATAGCGAAACATTTATGATTTTCACAACTTTGTATGCAATGCATGAATTGGCAGTCATATATTAACTTACTGTATGCAGGACCTCAGCATGGAGGAACTTGCTACTTTGATGACCAATGCTATTTTGCAAACTACATGGAGCTTGATGACAATCAGTGTGAACATCTGCAATATTATACCATGGAATTCCCAGGAAAACCATTCAAGTACTATGTGTACAAGATGACTTATTCTTCTGTGGTAAAGGACAAGGCCAAGATGGTAAGAAAAGTTGTGAAGCTGAGGAAAATTTTGCTTCTTAATATTAGAAGTTACTTGCATAAGATTAATGAATTGTTAATGCATGAAGTTTAGTTCAATAAATAAGTTTAGCTGTATACTTTTATTTATTTTTGGTTTAGTGATGTTGCAAACTTGGATTTTGATCAGGAATTTGGACTTGACTACACAAATGAGTATCTGAAGCAGTATCTGAAGAATCCATTGGATGTGCATGTTACTTGCACCAGCAGGGACAAGCATCGCATGGTGAAGATGAAGATTGGAGAAGGATCTGGGAAGGCCATGCTATCTGGTGGATGTGCAAAAGCTGCTGAGTACTTTAGGCTGAAAGAAGGAGAAATCTACATGTTCTGCTTCTGCAAATCTAAGCGTTATGTGCTCGAAATCATGCTTGTGCATGTGTGAATGGTGTTGCTATGGACTCCATCAGTGTTAAATTAGGTGCACTGATGGAGAAGTCGGTATATGAACTAGTACTGTGTGAACTGATGGAGTAGTCTTCCATGTTTAAGTGAACTTTGAGGAGTTGTAATAAGTTTTATTTGAACCAAGTATTAGCTATCTTTCGTATGTTTGATCCTACACTCATGACTAGCATGTTTCTCAATTTTTTTTATTTCGTGGCTCCATTTTGACTATATACTTCCATGACTAGCATGTCGACACAGTTAGGAAGGTTTAACCCTTCCTGACAACGGCAAATAGTCAACAGTTTCTCAATTTGTATTTTTTGTGGCTTCATTTTGACTATACTTTCATGACTAGCATGCCACCACAGTTAGGAAGGTTCAACCCTACATGATCATGAAGGAAATTGTAAATACTTAATAACTAGCACAGTCAAATGAGGAAGGTTCAACCCTTCATGATCATGTCAAATCGAGCCGTTTTGTACCGTAGAAGAATAATTAATCAAGAAGGCAGTTGTAGGTTTTTTACTGCGTATTTTCTAAATGTTAAAGAAAAAAAATTGGAAGTGGCGTAGTGGGGAACTGTCATTTCGGGGTTGAACTGTCATTTCGTGGGGCCCCCTTTAAAGTGGCCAACGACTGCGAAGTGGCAGTTCCTTTTCTATTCAGGGGAGTTCTCTTTTCTATTTGCTGTTGTTATTACTGGAATGTGAGCGCGCGAGTTCATTCTACTGCTATTCTCTTCTGTGATTTCTCCATCAGCGTTTGCATTTTGTCTAACATTCATTTGCAGTTTTTTGTAAGGCTCATTGAAGATCTCCTGTTGAAGTTTGCTAGTAAGTTATCTAGATATTGGAATCATCCTCTATGATACGATTGTACATCAATCCTTTATCTCAGGCTTATAACTGTTACCTTGTTACATGATAATTCGTAGGGATGGATTGTCAGTTCTGTATGCAGACAGCAGCCTACTGTGGTCGTTCTGCGAGGCATGCAGACTCATTTGACATTGTGATCAAGGGTGGGCAGCAACAAAGTGTGGTAAGTAGCATGTATTTTCAATTCTGGGCCAGTTGTTTCTATGCAAATCTGTCTGATGCATTCATGATGATTTTGTATTTAATTTGCAGGTCATTCCCTGCTACTTCATGGAAAGGTTGAACCACTTTGTTCAAGGGGAGTGGATGGTTGCCAGGAGCCCGGGGTTTCGCAAGTTTGATTTCCTACTTAAAAGGGAGCCATTGAGGACTGCATTAACTGGGCCCTACTGGCTCTCTCTGACTAGGGTTTACAATGTTGTCGTTGGAGACATCATTCGTTTTCAGTTTAACAGCACTGAAAACTTATTCGAGTTCACTGTCTACAATAGTCTTGGGGGTGTGAAAGATGCAGATATTAATGATTTTGGTAAGTTGATAGTTCCATTGGCCATTGTTTTGAAAGATGCAGATAATAATGATTCGACTAGGTGAAGTAGTAGCAATGCAGGCAGTTTTCTTGCATTGCATTGCATTCTTCAGTGTAATGATCTTGAAGTAGGTGCAGTAATTGGGTAGTGTGTCTGTTACTGACTAACTGTTTTCTTATTTTGGACAGTTCTGGCTGATGTGCCATCAAGCATTCGCAGCATTCTACATCGGACCCTTTTCTCTGATATTGGAGATATCACTGAAGTGCACATGGCAGACATCCTGTTTAGCATATACAAATATGTGCACTACCCAGCAGAAGATTCTTTCTATGAACTAATTGCACAGAAGCAGTTTGTTGTGCACAGGATGAATGAGGAGAATGAACACTTTGATGCACTGGTTAGTTCTTCAGTGAAAACACAAATATTATTACCTGTTGTACTATGTTGCTAGAATCCACAAAAAACTAACACATCCAATTGTTCTTCTCAAATATCAGTACATATCTGCAATGGCAGTCCAGGGCTATGGGTACAATGTCAATGGGACAACCCTACTCTATAAAGACAGAGATGAAGTTGAAGACAACATTGACTGCTCATACCATATTGAAGGCGACGACTACATTGTAATCACTGAAGGGTGGACTGACTTCAGGGATGCTGCGCATATAGGCGCAAGGTCTGTTCTGCTAGTCAAGGTGGAACCTCTTGCGCAGGAAATTGGTCTTAAGTTCATTGAAATCATCAACTAGGATGTGCTGTAGTAGTATCGGATTTAGGTATGATTCAAGATCATTCTACCACAGTTTTTATGTTGAAGAATCAGCTTTGTTCTATGTAGTTTAATTCGTGCACAAAACTAAGTTTATGAGGTTGATTTGTCTAATTATGTTGCCATTAGGAAATTATGTTGTTTTCAGTAGTAGAAATTATATTTCTTGTGCAACAACCATTTAGTGGCCCTTTGACAAAGCGCCACTAAATGTCTAACCTATAGTGGCACTTTGGCAAAGTGCCACTAAATGGCATGGCCTATAGAGGCACTTTGTCAATATTTTATATAACTGCCACAAGAATGTTATCAATGGAGATGAATGGAAATTACCAACCTTTTAAGAACCAATATATATTTTTATTTCCAAACAAAGTTACGAGGGCAATGAATGGAAATTACCAACCTTTTTTTTTTAGAAACCAATGTATAGTCTATTCCCAAGAATGTTATCAAGGGTGATGAATTAAAATTACCAACCCTTTAAAAACCTATATATAATTTCCCAAGAATGTTATCAACAGAGATGAATGGAAATTACCAACCTTTTTGAAAACATATATATATTTCTTTTCCAAAACAAAGTAATCAAGGGAGATGAATGGAAACTACCAACCCTTTGAAAACATTTTTATAACTTCCCCAATAATGTTTAGCAAGGGAGATAATTGAAATTACCCCCTCTTTTTTTAGAAACCAATATAAATTTTTTATTTTCCCAAGAAATTCATAAGGGACAATGAAATAAAATTAACAACATTTTTGCAAAAACCAGTACGTAGTCTATTCCCAATAATGTGATCAAGGGGAGATGAATGAAAATTACCAAAACTTCAAAAACTTTTATATAATTTTTCCCAAGAATGTTATCAATGGAGATGAATGGAAATTACCTACTTTTTAGAACCAATATATATTTTATTTTTCTAAAGAAATTATCAAGGGAGATGAATGGAAATTACCAACCTTTTTTTTTAGAAACCAATGTATAGTCTATTCCCATGAATGTTATCAAGGGTGGTGAATGAATATTACCAACCCTCTAAAAACCTATATATAATTTCCCAAGAAATGTTATCAACGGAGATGAATGGAAATTACCAACCCTTTGAAAACATATATATATTTCTTTTCGAAAACAAAGTAATCAACGGAGAAGAATGGAAATTACCAACCCTTTGAAAACATATATATATTTCTTTCGAAAACAAAGTAATCAATGGAGATGAATGGAAACTACCAACCCTTTGAAAACATATATTTTTATAACTTCCCCCAAGAATGTTATCAAGGGAGTTAATGGAAATTACCAACCCTTTTTACAAACCAATATATTTTTTTATTTCCCAAGAAATTTATAAGTGGCAATGAATTAAAATTAACAACCTTTTTTCAAAAACTAGTATATAGTCTATTCCCAACAATGTTATCAAGGGATATGAATGAAAATTACCAACCTTTTTTACAAACCAGCATATAGTCTATTCCCAATAATTTTTAACAAGGGTGATGAATGAATAATACCAACTTTTTCAAAACCTTTATATAATTTTCCCAATAATGTTATCAAGGGAGATGAATGGAAATTACCACTCTTTTTGAAAACCTATATATATTTCATTCCAAAGAAAGTTATCAAGGGAGATGAATGGAAACTACCAACCTTTTTGAAAACATATTTAACCGTGTCCATCCCAACGTATCACTGGTGTCCGCTAGAAGTTTGCGTTTATGAACTTTTTTTAATTCATTTTTAAGTTGTACTCCGTTATGAGTTTTTTGTTTGCCGTTTTCTTTTTGAAAGCGGAATTAATAAACTTTGTGTTTTTGTTATGGCTCTATGAATTAAATGTATTTTTCATCTTCAAGGAGATCTCGTCCATGAACCCATATATGTATTTTACTCGCGCAATCAGTAGGAAGTAATCCTCCTCATATTTTTTGAGGCAGTAACCAAAAATACCAACCTAAAATCATTATTCACAACCTTTTTATCAAAAGCGGGATGAATTAAATATATGAACTATCATTTTTTTTAAGAATGTGTTTATCAAGTATTTTGTGGGGAAGATGAAACTTTTATACATCGGGATTGTTCAGTGTTGTTTCAATCGGACTGCGCACTTATCAGATAAAACAAATATTTTTTTTATACATCGGGATTGTTCAGTGTTGTTTCAATTGGGCTGCGCACTTATCAGAGAAAACAAATATTTTTTTTATGATAGTTCGAAGTGTTTTTTTTACTAGTCGGAATGTAATTTTTTTATTTTGTTAGAAAGCTACAAATTTTTATACTAGTTGGAAGTGGAATTTTTTATATTAGATATCTCCCACCCTTTTATTCTTACCCTAAAAATTCACTAGCCCAAAAAGAAATTTAATTTTTCTACGAAAAATTGATTTTTTGTGAACAAATATTGATTTTTTGCTACAGTCGGTAAAAGGGAATAGAAAATTAAAAAACGAACGGACCCCGTCCGTGCTTTTACGTGTTCACATTACCAGTCTGGCGCGCGCGCGCGCGTTCTCTCGGTAAAAAGCACGTGGCCGGTACGTTTTTGCGCTTGCGCGTTGACGTTAGCCAAAAAGGGAATACGCGCGTTGAAGAAGTTTCCTAATATAGCAACTGCTGGTCTGTCGGAAACCGATCGATAGTTAGCTCCCGGTCGCGCGCTCGCGCGCTAGCATAGCCCAAAACAAACGGTAGTAGTATTAGATAAGACCAATGAGTTAGGGAAATCCCTGACATTTCTTTTGAGAAATTTCAGTGTTGTTTGAAATTTCCATGATATTTTTTATTTAATTTCAACTAGTTTCTCTTATACTCCCTCCGTTCACAAATAGATGACTTTCATCTGTCTAAAAGTGATGTATCTAGACACTAACACATGTCTACATACATCAACTTTAGGACATATGGAAGTCATCTATTTATGAACGGAGGGAGTATGTCAATTGGTTGCCATGCATTCCATCCATCTGTCCTCTTTTGAGGGTACCTTTTGGTATATATCTACGAGTTTGCATCGCGGATAGCCCAATTTACGGTGCAGTTCTCTCTACAAATTTATGGAAAACTTTCTCCCTCGTGAGACTGCCCCTCCCAAAGGCGGCGGCGTGCACCTCCTTCTCTCTCCTTAGGCACCCCCCCTCCTGCTTTCTCCCTCGTCGCTGCCGTCGGCAGGGACCACCGGCAAGGCCCTGGTGGCGCCAGCGGTGGCGGCTGGTCCCCGCGTCGTGTTGGGTGGAGGCGGGGCTCCCTCCTCACGACGGTGCTGGGAGTGCCGACGTACGGGGGGGGGGGGGGGGTTCTGCGGTGAGGCCGTTGGCCGCTAGTAGGCGTGGTAGTGAGAGCGCAACCGGCGATTCTAGCTCATATCTAGGCCTGGGTGGGGCCCATCTAGGCCCTTTGAGTTTATTTCGTTTTTATCCTTTTAATAATAAGTAGTGTGAACTAGTGGACCTGCAAGGTTTCTGTTGTACTACTTTGAGAGATGTAATATTTATGGAGAAGTACTTCTGTAAGTTTTATGTCAATGACCTATGCACTACACATGCAGTGATGTACGGGTTTGCCGCAAGGACCGAGTTCAAGTACGCGGTGATTGGAACGGGTGGGCGCATCGACTAACATGACGGGGCCATTTCCTGGCGGTGGGGACGGGGACTCCATGATTGCCGGAGGGAAGGGAGCAGTGGCGGCTCGCTAGGGAAGAGCACGATCGGCGCACCGACGAAAGAGGTAGAGTAGGTGGAGTGCGACGCGTGCGGTGGAACGTGTCGGGCCATTTTTTTAGTAGGCAAGACTTAATCCTGCTTTTTTAGCGAGAGGGGGAACTAGTAGGAAAAGGCCTACTAGTGGCGCACCAAAATTTGGCTACTGTGGCGAACAAGTGTGTGTCACCACTGTCACGCCACTGGTAATGGTTGTGCGCCACGGGTACTACAGGATGTGTGGCCAACCGGTCCAGTGTGCCACAAGTACGTGGAGGTGCGCTACAGGTACTTTGCCCTAGTGCGCCAGGGACACATTTCTCAAATTAAAAAAGGCGGATCTGGATGTGGATGTGGATCTGGATCTGGCCACCGTCGCCTTGTCGGACCTCATGTGCGGAGGTGGCCGGCGCTGTCTCTCATCCAACAGGTGGAAATGGAGAGGAGGTGGCCCCGGCCGGAGAGGAGAGAGGCGTCGTTAGGCAGGAGGTGGTCGTGATCGTCGGAGAGGAGATGGTCGTTGTCATTGGAGAGGAGGTGGTTGTTGTCGTCCAAGATGAGGTGGTCGTTGTTGTCGGAGAGGAGGTGGTTGTTGTCGTCGGAGAAGAGGTGGTTGTGGCCGTCGAAGAGGAGGTGGCCGTTGTCGTCGGAAGAAAAGGTGGTCATGGTCGTCGTAGAGTAGGTGGCGGCGAGAAGGTAGATGTGGTCGGTGAGGAGGTCGGGCACGCGATGGCCGTCCTTTACGGGAGGGAGAGGGACGAAGGATAAGAGAGAAACAAGGGAGAAGGGCGAATGGAGAAGAGAGAAGGTGGAGGTTCTCTCTTAGAGAGGATAAGGAGGAGGAGGGAGAGTGGGGTCGTGGTTCAAATTTGAATCCCGCCCTGCTTAGTCGTGGAACACCCGTAAGGGGTGCGTGACGGCTGTTTTTTCACTGACCTTTTGATTTTTTAGGAAAAACAAATCTTATTTTTGGCATATTTTTTTCCCTTTCGAATTTTGAGAATATGATAAAACTTCACCGGGTAAGCCTCGGTGAAATTGAGTAGTAAATTTCCTCTACTATTTTTTTTTGATATATTGAACTATTTTAACGCCTGTGTGTAAAAGTTATGGACGTTTTAATTTTTTTTACGTATTTCTGAAAAAAGTAAAACAATTGATGTTTTTTTTTCCAACAATTAGACCCCAAACCCTAACCATAGCTCAAAGGATTTCATTTTTTTTTGAAGTTTTTACCATTTTCTTTTATTTTTTACGAATTTGAAAAGGGGATCCACCAGGGGTGGGTGGAGTGAAAATCCTGGATTAGACATGGCACACGGGTTTTGTTGCGCCACGTGTACGAGCCTACCCATGGCGCACATAAAATAGGGTGCGATTGTCTGGATGTCTGGCAGAAAACTGGTGGCGCTCTATGCCTGCTATGCGCTACAAGTAGCTAAATTATTCGTGGCACAGAGCGAAAAACGTGTTCCACGAGTAATTTTCCGACATTTTTTTGTTCTGGGGCTGCGCTGTAGGGTGGCGATCTAGGGTGGTCGTCGGCGGATGTTAGGGAGGTCCCGACGCGGCGTGCTGCCGATGCCGAGGCGGTTGACCCTGGCGCCCTGGGACGCCTCGCTGGCTGATACGTCCATTTTGCATCCCTATTTTATATCATAATTTTCTGTTAGTCATCGATATATTTCATGTTATGATGCATCTCTTATGTTATTTTATCTTATTTTGCATGTTTTAAAAAATTTTGAGAATAAACACCCGGATCAGGAATCTGATGGAAAAAGCACTGTCCGGATACCATATTTCAGAAGATCAGAAGAATAAGTGGGACACCGGGGGTGTCCTAAAAGTTCAGAGGAGGAATCCAGCCAGAAGGAGAGCCAGAGGGGGGCCACCATGGGCCCACACCATGGGGTGACGCCCCCCTTGGCCGCGCCACCTAGGGGTGTGGCCACCCTGGCCCAGCTCTGGGGATATTTTCTGGGTGACTGTCCCCAAGGAAACCCTAAGCCTCATTCCATCGTCGAAGAATTATTTCGCAGCCGCCTCAGGACGGAAAACACCCAAGAGAGAAAAGCTCTCTGGTAGGGAGAAATCTGTCGGGGAAATTCCTCTCCGAAGAGGGGAAATCACTGCCATCGTCACCGTCATCACTCCGGGCATCATCAAGGTCGTCATCATCATCATCATCATCACCACCAGCACCATCACCCTCATCATCCACATTCATCCTGCTGTAACAATTAGGGACCTCTATCGTTGTTTTGCATTAGATCTCTCTCCTGGTGTGGATTACTTGTTAGTAGTTGATGCTTGTGAGATTTATCGGTGTTTGCACTTTAAGACCAGATTGTTATCATCCATTATATCACCTCTGATCATGAGCCATATGATGTCTTGTGAGTAGTTCATGTTGTTCTTGAGGATATGGGAGAAGTCAAGTTGTTAGTGGTGAAGTAATGTTGAGTAATATTTAATGTTTGATATTTAAGTTGTGGTGTTATTCTTCTAGTGGTTTCATGTGAACGTCGACTACATGATACTTCACCATTTATGGGCCTAGGGGAATGCATCTGTATTTGGATACAAATTGTGGGGTTTCCGGAGTGACAGAAACCTAAACCCCCTTTAGGAAACCATTACACGAGGGAGCGTAGGATCTCGGAGTTTAAAGCTGTGGTTAGATTTATTTCTTAATTAGTTTCTTGTAGTTGCGCATGGTTGCAAGGGGTATAATCACAAGTATGTATTAGTCTTGGATGGGACGGTACATTATCATAGGTTCACCCACACAACACTTATCAAAACACCAAAATTATTCAACTGCATGGAACAAAAGTAATTGACAGAAACCTCCCGTGTGTCCTCGAGAACGTTTGTTAATCATAAGTACACTCACCGGCTTGTCCTTTGCTGAAGAAAGGATTGGGCCACTTGCTGCAATTATTATTACTGCACTTTATTTACTCGCACTTTATTTATCTGCAATATCAAAAACCCCTACAAATCTATTTTCCAGTATTTATAGTTATTCCTTCATCGCAACTGCTTGTCAACACCTTCTACTCCTCGTTGGGTTCGACAATATTATTTATCGAAAGTTCTACGATACACCCCATATACTTGTGGGTCATGAATACTATTTTATGGCGCCGTTGTCGGGGAGTAAAGCGCCTATTGGGAAGTTGAATTGATAAAGGAAGCTTCTTTGTAAGTGTTGTTTTTATTACTGTCTACTGCTTTATTACACTATGTTTGGATCTCCTTTTGAGTCCTTATTTGCGGGCACTGCTACCACTGCTAGGGTAGTAAGTGACCCACCGCGTGATGATTTGGATCCTTATAAAATACATATAAAGATTGCTAAATATGCTAGGGATAACTGCTATTCAGGTGATGGAACTGTCCATCCTCGTGATCATTTGCTCTTTTTACATGAATTATGCGAGTTGTTAAATTGTGCAGGTATTACAATGATCCAAGTGAAGAGGAAATTATTCTCTATATCATTGGCAGGCCAAGCCGCTGAATGGTTCAAACTGCTGAAAAATAGCCAGACTATTGGATGGGAGGAAATTCTACCTCTCTTTTATTCTAAATTCTATCCTCTAAGTGAAATCCATAGATATCGGAATTATATATATAATTTTTGGCCTCATGACAGAGAGAGTATTTCCCAAGAATGGGGGAGATTGAAGTTACTAATGCTCAAATGGCCCATTCATGAGCTCCCCATTAATATTGTTATTAATAATTTCTATGCAAGGCTTCCTCTTCATGATAAGGATTTATTGGACGCTTCTTGTTCTGGATCATTTACACGTATGAAGGATGAAGCTAAATGGGATCTTCTTGACCGTATTCAAGAAAACACTGAAGCATAGGAGAATGACAAAGGTAGAAAGTCAAGTATAAATTATGATTATGAATGCATTAAAACTTTTGTGTCATCCGAGGATTTTCATAATTTTAATGTTGTTTACAGTCTTGATTCTCAAGTTGCTGCAAACTTATATAAGGCTTTTGCTTCTTACATTGATATTCCTAAAAAGGAATGTGATAAGTAGCATGAACCTTATAAAGATACTATTAATTGTGTTCCTGCTAGAGATATAGAAGTTCATAGTGTTGATTCTGTTGTGCCTGAACCTTATATTGAGAAAATGCCTTTCCCTGCTAAGGTAAAAGAACATTCTATGTTAGCTAGTGTGGTTAATTAAAGTGCAAGGAAACTTGTAGAACCTGAGGAACAAATAACTGTAGAACCTACAGTAGCAATAGTAAAGGACCTTGTTTCTGAAAATGTAGAAGATGGACACATTATATTTTGTATGTCTCTCCTCCTAGTAAATCTAGGAAACCTAGTGTTCCTATGCTATCTGATAGGATAGGTGATCATTGCTATTATGGTTAATGTGATATCGGTGCTAGTTCTAGTGCTATTCCTTATGAGCTCTATAAAGAAATCATGCATGAAATTGGTTCTTGTGAACTTGAAGACATTGATGTGATTATTCAACTTCCTAATAGGGAAACTATTTCTCCGATTGGTATTGTTAGAGATGTGGAGGTCTTATGTGGTAAAACTAAATATCCTGCTGATTTCTAGTACTAGGCACTTCTGCTAGTGATACTTGTCCTATTATATTCGGTAGACCTTTCTTAAACACTTGTGGTGCTGTTATAGATTGTAAAAAGGAGAAAATCCTTACAAAGTTTGATGGAGAGTCTTATGAATTTAATTTCTCGAAAATTGCTAAAACACCTTATGAAGCTGAATTACCTAATGAAAATGATAGAGTTGAACAATTGGTTGCTTTTTCTCTTGCTCCTAACAATCCTTTGCAGCAATACATGCAAGACCACGAAAGTGATGTCTTTATGGAAGAAAGGAATCAAATTGATGAGATTTTCCTGCATGAACCAGAAATGCTGAAACATAATTTACCCGTGGAAGACTTGGGTACCACATTACCACCCAAGGAGGATCCTGTTTTTGATTCAAAGCCTTTGCCTGATAATCTTAAATATTGATGATAAGAAATTATATCCTGTTATTATTAGTTCTCAACTTTCTGATAAAGAAGAGGAGAGATTATTGGGGATATTGAAGAAACATAGAGGTGCTATTGGTTATACTCTTGATGATTTGAAGGGGGTTTCTCCTACTATATGTCAGCATGCTATTAATATTGAACCTTATGCAAAGCCAGTTGTTGAACATCAACACCATTTAAATCCTAAGATGAAGGATGTGGTAAGAAATGAGGGATTGAAACTCCTTGATGCTGGTATTATTTATCCTATTGCTGATAGTAGATGGGTTAGTCCTGTGCATTGTGTCCCTAAGAAAGGAGGAATGACTGTTGTGCCAAATGAAAACAACAAAATTATTCATCAAAGAGTAGTTGTTGGTTATAGTATGTGCATTGATTTTAGAAAGGTTAACAAAGTCACTAAGAAATATCATTATCCTTTACCTTTTATTGATCAAATGTTAGAAAGGTTGTCTAAGAAAACTCATTTCTGCTTTCTTGATGGTTATTCTGGGTTCTCTCAAATTGCTGTTAAAAAGCTTGATCAAGAGAAAACGACTTTCACTTGTCCTTATGGAACCTATGCTTATAGACGTATGCCTTTTGGTTTATGTAATGCTCCTGCTACTTTCCAAAAATGCATGTATACTATCTTTCATGTTTTTTGTGAAGAAATTGTGGAAGTTTTCATGGATGATTTCTCCTTCTATGGAACTTCTTTTGATAATTGTTTGCAGAATCTTGATAAAGTTTTGCAGAGATGTGAGGAGACTAGTCTTGTTCTTAACTGGGACAAATGCCATTTTATGGTTAATGAAGGAATTGTTCTTGGACATAAAATTTCTAAAAGAGGTATTGAAGTTGATAGATCTAAAGTTGAAGCCATTGAGAAAATGCCCTGTCCCAGGGATGTCAAAGGTATTCGTAGTATTCTTGGTCATGGTGGTTTCTATTAAAGGTTTATTAAAGATTTCTCTAAAATATCAAAGCCTCTAACTAATCTTCTTCAAAAGGATGTGCCTTTCGTTTTTGATGAAGATTGTAGAGAAGCTTTTGAAATTTTAAAGAAGGCTTTAATATCTGCCCCTATTGTTCAACCACCTGATTGGAATTTACCGTTTGAAATTATGTGTGATGCTAGTGATTATGCTATAGGTGCTGTTCTTGGACAACGGATAGACAATAAGTTAAATGTTACTCATTATGCTAGTAAAACTCTTTATGCTGCTCAAAATAATTATGCTACTACTGAAAAAGAATTCCTAGCTGTAGTTTATGCTTGTGATAAATTTAGGCAGTATATTGTTGATTCTAAAGTTACCATTCATACTGATCGTGCTGCTATTAAGTACCTTATGGAAAAGAATTTGATTTACATATTGTGGATAGGAAGGGTGCTGAAAATTCTGTTGCTGATTGTCTAGATTAGAAAATATCCCTGATGGCCCTCTTCCTGTTAATGATAGTTTTCCGAATGAACAGTTAGCTGCAATGAAAGTGAGCTCTCAAGAGAGTCCATGGTATGCTTATTATGCTAACTTTATTGTTTCCAAGTATTTGCCTCCTACCTTTACAACTCAGCAAAGAAGAAAAATCTTCTATTATTTGAGGCCTTATTTTTGGGATGACCAACACTTATATAAAGAAGGTGTTGATGGTATTATGAGAATATGTGTTCCTGAAAATGAACAACGAGATATATTGAGAAAATGTCATAGTAGTGCTTACGGAGGACATCACGCTGGAGATAGAACCGCACATAAGGTGCTACAATCAAGTTTTTACTGGCCTACTCTCTTTAAAGATGTCAGAAAATTTATTTTATCTTGTGATCAATGTCAAAGGGTTGGAAATATTTCTAGACGTAATGAAATGCCTATGAATTATTCTCTTGTTATTGAACCGTTTGATTGTTGGGGTTTTGACTTTATGGGTCCTTTCCCTCCTTCACAAGGCTACCCTCATATTCTTGTTGCTGTTGATTATGTTACTAAATGGGTAGAAGCTATACCTACTAAAAGTGCTTATGGTTGATATGTCATAAACGTATCCCTAATTTCTGATGCTCCATGATGATATTATGCCAATTGCTACATGTTTTCTCCCTTCTATATGTCATTTTTATCGATTTTCCGTACTAACCTATTGACAAGATGCCACATAGCCAGTTCCTTGTTTTCTGATGTTTTTAGTTTCATAAAAGTTGTTGTGGAAATATTCTCGGAATTGGAAAGTTCGAAGCCCGGAAGTCCTATTTTCCCCGAAGCATCGAGAAGACCGAAGAGGAGACGAACAGGGGCATCAGGGGGCCCACACCATAGGGTGGCGCCCCCTGGCCGCGCCACGGGGTGGTGTGGGGCCCCTGGACCTCCACCGCCTCTTCCCTGTCGCCTATTTAATCCCCCGGGATGGAAAACCCTAGGCACCTGATCAAAAATCCCGAAAAAATGCCGCAGCTGCCGTCACCGTCAACCCTAGATCAGGAGGGTTCTAAAGTTGTTTTCCGGCACCCTGTCGGAGAGGAAATCATCACCGAGGCTTCTACATCACTATGCCTGCCTCCGGAGTGATGCGTGAGTAGTTCATCCCTGGACTACGGGTTCATAGCTGTAGCTAGATAGTTGTCTCCTCCTCATATGCCTCCATGTTTAGATCTCGTGAGCTGCCTATCATGATCGAGATTGATCTTATCTAAGTCTATATGCTGTGTTTGCTGGGATTCGATGAATATTGACCTTATGCCAAGTTGATTATATTCTTCATTGCATATGTTATTTGTGATCTTGCATGCTTTCCGTTGCTAGTGGTTGCTCTAGCCAAGTAGTTGCTAGTGACTCCAAGAGGGAGTATTTATGCTTGATAGTGGGTTCATGCCTCCTTTTTGCCTTGCTCGAGTGACAGAAACGCGAAGGGGGATGTGTTGTTGCCATTAGGGCGAAAACAGCGGTGAGAGTACCCGCGTGTATAATCATTGCTTAGATTACACACTTTGTTTAATGCAATTATCTGTTGCTTGCAACTTAATACCTAAGGGGTTCAGATGATAACCTGAGGGTGGATTATTAGTCATAGATGCAGATGGATGTCGTTCTATGTATCTTGTTGTAATGCCCGCACTAAATATCATAGTAATCTTCATGTTATATTGCACTACGGTGCAACCTCTATTTGTCAATTGCCCAGCTGTAATTTGTTCATCCAACATGCTATCTTTTATGGAGAGACACGACTAGTGAAACTATGAACCGTAGTCCATTTTCCACACTGTTAAACAAACCACAACAATTTCCCGCTTTCTTTACTTACTGCAAGCATACACTGTTTTCCACACTATACGTCTAATCTTTGTTTTCAGCAAGACCAGTGAGATTGACAACCTCACTGTACCGTTGGGGCAAAGTATTTTGGTTGTGTTGTGTGCAGGTTCCACGTTGTTGCTGACACCGGTGAAGCGCCAGCACCACCGTCACTGGCATCAACCTCCTGAAGATTCTCTTTCTCCTTCTGGATTGATAACACTGGTTCTTAACTAAGGGGAAAACTTCTACCTCTGTGCTCATCACACCCTCCTCTTGGGGTTCCCAACAACACACAACAAGGATTTTTCTGGCGTCGTTGCCAGGGACTTAATCATCATCAAAAAGCCTCCCCGTCAAGGCACCATCAAAGCGTAGCAATGATTTTCTGGTGCCGTTGCCGGGGAGAAGGAAGTCTTCTGGCAAGGGGAGTCTCTCACTCTCAACCTCTTTATTTTGTTTATTGTCTTGTTTTTATTTTTGTCTTGTTTTTCTTTTCTATATTAAAAACACAAAAAAATAGTTCTCTAGTTGTTATTTTTTGCTTTATCATGCTTGCTATCAATATTTAATGTCTTTGAAATTAGATCTTATAGGCAAAGTGGGTTCACAGATGAACAACAAAAACATTATAAGGAACACCGCATGTCAAAAAAAGGGTACACTCATGGGACGGTGCATTCGAAATTGCTTGGAAGGGTGCATTCAAAATTACCTATTTTCTTGAAAGTATTAATGATGCACCTTATAAATATGAGATTTATGCTATACTTGAATATTGCTTTGATAATTAAAAGGATTTAATTACTACATAATGGGTTATCTTAATAGATTCTCTCCCCCAAAGGGAGAGACTAATGCCTTGCAGGAAACTATGGAAGAAGAAATTGCTCAACTGGAAGCTCTTTGTATGAAAAAGAGGAGGAGAGTGATGATCAAGAGGAGGAAGAATGGAACCCATGTCTACCTCCCAATAATAAACTATTTAACTCATAATTGTGATGATCCTATTGATTCTTTTGAAATATCTCTTTTTGATGAAGTTGATACTTGCTATACTTGTGAACTTGATTCTATTATGAATGGAACTTGTGAGAATAATATTGCTACTGTTATTTATGATAATCCATGCTACTTTGATAAATCCTATGAGAACCCTCTATTTATTCCAGCTATTGATATGCATGATAATGATGAAGTTTACTTAGAAAATTTATATGATAATGCTCTTGATGATGGTCCTATATTACTTGATGTTATAAATCATAATGCTACTGAAAATAGGATTGCTATAATGTGTCCTATATCTGTTAAGAGTGACCAATTATCTCGTTTTGCTATTGCTAAAAGTGGGAAAAAAGAAGAGCTGATTTTAAATTTTGATCCCACTGTTTTTTAGCTTGATATGAATTTGTGCTTTTAAACCATCAAAAATATGCTTTATGTGATAATTATGTTGTTGTGTTTGGTCATGATGCTACTAAAAATTATTGTGAGAGAGGAAAATATGGTTGTGGGAATTTTCATGTTATTAAAACACCTCTCTTTTTGTTGGAAGTTTTGAAATTGCTCTTGTTCTACCTTCCCATGATTTCTAGTTTGAGCTTCTTTGATTTATTTCTTTACAATATTCCCATGCATAGGAAGCGGGTTATACTTAAATTTGTTTTATACTTATTTCTTGATGATCTGTTTTGCTTCAATTCATACTTTTTATGTGAGCATCTACTTGATTCCATCTTTTTAGGCCTAGCTGGAAGGCGTTAAAGAAAAGCACTACCGGGAGAAACCCCGTTTTATTTCTCTGTTATCTTTCTGTTTTTCTTTGTTTTATTTGGCATGCTTTGCACCTGGGTGTTTTCTATTTCCTTAGCAACCCCGTTGTATCTTTTCTTTTGTGTTTTTTTTTAGCCAAGTAAAGCCTCTAGTGCAAAGTTGACACTATATTTCGGATTTCTGCGCAGAAAAAAGATTTCTGCTGTCCACTGTTAATTCCGTTAAAAAGCACATAAAATTCAAAATGACATGAGCTTTTTTGTGATTAATTCTGAGTTATATATGCAACTTTTCTTAGTTTAACACTTTTTGATTTGAGCAACATAAGATTTTCTAAAAAAATCGATCTCTGCATGTTGTTCAGTTTTGACAGATTTCTGCCAGTTATTGCATCTGCATCTTAATCTCTTTCTTTTGGTGTTCTTTTGGAAAATGAGTTTAGAAAAAAAATTTGACAGTAGATAAGGTGTTTTTGATTGCTAGTCGTGTGTTGAAAATGAACCATGTGAGTCTATTATTTCGATTGCACTAACGATGCTAATGAAGATTGTGAGAATTTTGATGCGAAGGAAGTTTTCAAGGGTCAAGAGAAGAGGACGATATGATGTGATAAAGAAGAGTGAAAAGTTTAAGCTTGGGGATTCCCCGGTGGTACATCCCAGAAAATTCCAAGGAGACTCAAGCGTCTAAGCTTGGGGATGCCCAAGGCATCCCCTTCTTCATCAACAAATTATCAGGTCACTTCTAGTGAAACTATATTTTTATTCAGTCGCATCTTATGTGCTTTACTTGGAGCGTGTTTTATTTTTGTTTTTAGTTTGTTTTTTACTTTCATAAAAATCTTGGTTGTACCCCATAATTATTTTATTGGAGAGTGACACGCTCCGCTTTTTCATGAGAATACGTTGTATTCTTAATCTCTGTCTAGCTGTTGCATTTATTTAGCTCCTGTTTTGCACGCATCTCTTATCAGAGCTTTTAGTTTTAGTAGTTTTAGTTGAGTACTCTCATGTTTTCTTGCTGTATCATAAAGAGTATTTTTGTTAAAGCATGTTTTGTATGGTGCTTGTTGGGAGAAAGAAAACTGCTGCTTGAAGTAGAATTTATAACTGTACTAGTAGGCGCTTGTATAGACTGTGGCTAGGTCTTTTTCATGCCATGCTAAATGTTATTCTAGTTTTAAAGCATTGTGGTTACTTATTAGCATGATTATCCTCAAATAGATGAGAGTTTTAATATGTATTGAAAGATTCATGAGTTGTTCTTGTCATAGTAAAACATCAATATATGGTATTCTTTTTCGAATGATTTATTTGGTTGACTTGGCGCATGCTCACACCATGTTTATGACTACAAACCAGTCACGAATAGCCTCCATGAACACTTAGTTTTTGAACTTGTGATACTTCTTATGTTTTAATTAATGATGCTTATGTCGCTATGCATGATTATGGCTCTTATGCTCTCTTGATTTGTCGCTCCCAGTCTTTTGCTAGCCTCCACCTGTACCGAGTATGAGCTCTACTCGTGCATCCAAATTCCCTTAAACCAAAGTTTTTCCCATTGTCTACACCACACCTACCTACATGTGGAATTTAATTGCCATTCCAAGTAAATTGCTAATGTGTTACCTTTAAAACCTTCAAAATTATTCCTGCTTTGAGTTCCTGTTTTTGCTCATGAGGACGTCAATAGAGAATCTTTATCTCGCTTGTTGATTGGATTTCACACCCTGGACTAGTGGCTTCATCCGCTTATCCAAATGATAGGAAAGCTGGCAGCGGGGTGCCCAGCCCCAAATTAATACAAACAAATTATCTTCAATATTTTTGCACCTGATCATATCAGTCAAAGCATAACTGTGTAAACAAAAGAAAAAGAGGGATGACCTTCTATACCAGTTGCGTCCTTCACCATGGGAGCCGCTCTTGTGAATCCAGTTGTCTTGTGACGTACTATATTGTCTATTTACCATTCGTTGACACTAGCATACACCCCTCCTAAAATATAGACATTCCTCCACAAATGTCAAACTTTTAATACCTCTGTTTAATAAAATAAAAAGCTCTAGCACATGAGTGATCCCTGCTTCCCTCTGCGAAGGGCCTTTATTTTACTTTTATGTTGAGTCTCCATCTTATAACTTTATGCACCGTTGAGAGAGAATTTTTGCCATTCTGAGTTCTATGTGCATTTGTCCCATAAACATCAATAATTACTTCATGATGTGATATCATTTGTTCTTAAATTATTTGTTCTAGTCTTCCTCTTGAACTTTGAAAGTGTCCTAGCATTTATGTTTTGCCCCACTCTTAAGGACTATCAAAATATCACTTTGCCATGCTTTCTCTATACTTGAAACAAACGTCTACCTTTCTTTGCATTATTATTCATGATCCTTTATTTGAGTTACTCTTCGTGATGCAAAGTAATTGCTATGCTTTATTATTAAAGTTTTATTTATCATGCTTGTGTTTAAAGTTTTATGATCTCAGCGTGCGTATGCTTTTAGATTAGATTGATCAAGTTTATGTTAATAGCATGTCACCTCAGAAATTATTGTTTTATCATTTACCTACTCGAGGATGAGTAGGAACTAAGCTTGGGGATGCTTGATACGTCATAAACGTATCCCTAGTTTCTGATGCTCCATGATGATATTATGCCAATTGCTACATGGTTTATCCCTTCTTTATGTCATTTTTATCGATTTCCCGGACTAACCTATGAACAAGATGCCATAGAGCCAGTTCCCTGTTTTCTGCTATTTTTAGTTTCAGAAAAGTTGTTCTGGAAATATTATCGGAATTGAAAATTTCGAAGCCCTGATGTCCTATTTTCCCCCGAAGAATCCATAAGACTGAAGAGGACACGAAGAGCGGCATCTGGGGGCCCACACCATAGGGTGGCGCGACCCCCCTTGTCCGCGCCAGGGGGTGGTGTGGGGCCCCTGGACCTCCATCGCCTCAGCACTTTTGCCTATTTAATCCCCCCGGATGGAAAACCCTAGGCACTTGATCAAAAATCCGGAAAAAGTTCTGCAGCCGCCGTCACTGTCAACCCTGGATCAGGAGGGTTCTGGAGTTGTTTTCCGGCACCCTTCCGGAGAGGAAATCATCACCGGAGGCTTCTACATCACCATGCCTGCCTCCGGAGTGATGCGTGAGTAGTTTATCCCTGGTCTACGGGTTCATAGTTGTAGCTAAATGGTTGTCTCCTCCTCATATGACTCATGTTTAGATCTCGTGAGCTTCCTATCATGATCGAGATTGATCTTATGTAATTCTATATGCTGTGCTTGCTGGGATCCGATGAATATTGACCTTATGCCAAGTTGATTATAGTCTTTATTGCATATGTTATTTGTGATCTTGCATGCTTACTGTTGCTAGTGGTTGCTCTGGCCAAGTAGTTGCTATTGACTCCAAGAGGGAGTATTTATGCTTGATAGTGGGTTCATGCCTCCTTCTTGCCTTGCTCGAGTGATAGAAACGTGAAGGGGGAGGATGTGTTGTTGTCATTAGGGAGAAAACAACGGTGAGGGTACCCGCGTGTATAATCATTGCTTACATTACACACTTTGTTTAATGGAATTATCGGTTGCTTGCAACTTAATACCTAAGGGGGTTCGGATGATAACCTGAGGGTGGATTATTAGTCATAGATGCAGATGGATGGCGGTCTATGTATCTTGTTGTAATGCCCTGCACTAAATATCATAGTAATCTTCATGTTATATTGTGCACTACGGTGCAACCTCTATTTGTCAATTGCCTAGCTGTAATTTGTTCACCCAACATGCTATCTTTTATGGATAGACACCACTAGTGAAACTATGAACCCCGGTCCATTTTCCACACTGGTAAACAAACCACAACAATTTTCTGCTTTCTTTACTTACTGCAAGCATACACTGTTTTCCACACTATACGTCTAATCTTTGTTTTCAGCAAGACCGATGAGATTGACAACCTCACTGTAGCGTTGGGGCAAAGCATTTTGGTTGTGTTGTGTGCAGGTTCCACGTTGTTGCTGACACCGGTGAAGCGCCAGCACCACCGTCAGTGGCATCAACCTTCCGAAGATTCTCTTTCTCCTACTGAATTGATAACCCTGGTTCTTAACTAAGGGGAAAACTCCTACCGCTGTGATCATCACACCCTCCTCTTGGGGCTCCCAACAACACATAGCAAGGATTTTTTTGGCGCGGTTGCCGGGGACTTAATCATCATCAAGAAGCCTCCCCGTCAAGGCACCATCAAAGCGTAGCAATGGTGAAACCTCATTAAAAATGCTTAAAGACATTATTTTCCCTATGTTTGGTGTGTGTGGGGACCCAGACTAACAGTCTGAGACCTCCAGTATGCATACATTCACGATCCCATGATCAGTTAGTCCTGAACAACATACTCGAGTTGGCATTTCAGATTACAACATCTACTACATGAATACACGACTTACACAACTGGTCACATGACTCAGTTGAAAAACAACTGCCACGCAGGGCAGGAACACACACTAAAAACATCGGAAGTCTACAAAACACACTCGTGGTAAACCCTAGTCATGCCTTGACTACATATAGGCTACTCGCTCGGAGACGTTCCTAGTTCGCATAGCCGTCAGCGACTCCATCTTCTTCAGGTTCTCCGAGTTTCTGCTCAAAGTATGGCTAAGACAATAGCTAGGGACGAAACCATTGTGAGTACATTGGAATGTACTCGCAATACACCCCAAATGAAAGTTAAACATGCATAGGAAGCCCAAATGGGGCACCTAGGAGCATGGGCACCGGTATCAAAGACAGTATGCAAACATCAGATAACTGGTCCTAACTATCCACTCTGCTAGCGCTAGTAAATGGCTACATCTTCAGTTGGGTTTGTTCTCCCCGGCACCGAGTGAGTCAGCCGTATCGATCCGGTTTCCCCTGACAACACACCGCCATGACGGGAGACCCAACTGTTGCAACCGGTGGTGAACTTAATCCCACACTCTGAATGTCCCATTCTTTCGTGTCTGGCGACAATTCAGTTCAGGGGACTCTAACCCCTATAGCACATTGAGGTAGACACGGACTAAGACCGACCAGCTTTTAGCTAGACCCCGTTCCCATATTTGGGTAATGTGGCAGCACGGCTTGGTTGTCCGGCGAATACTAGGTTATGTGTCATTTTTGGAAAACAAGTCGAAAACACTTCCTTCTTCACAAACCTCCCTCGGACAAGGTCCCACCTTTCGTCGGGGTTTTTCCAAGCTTTTGCTTTCCAAAAACATAAAGTTAAAATGTCCAATGGGGGACTTAAGTGAATGAAGTGGTGATATTAAAATATCTAAAGGGCTTGGTAACACCAAGATTATAAAGTGGATATAGCATAATAGATGCATAAAATAGACAGTGGTGTAGTCCACTTGAGGAAAAATAGTTTTTGAATCAACTTTTGTAAAACTTCATAAGTAAAACATGCATGATAGATAATGATAAGTAAAACAACAGCAAGCATTTAGAGTGTCTTTCCTTAGCACTGGTCTTGGTCTTTCTCTGGAAATAAACAAGAGTTGCAATAATAACCGCTCCGGGAAATATTACCGTCTTCGTTATCTAACATCGTAAACTCAAAAGGAAAACACCCAATCAGAACCAAACAAAGGCAAGCACTTGAAAAAAAGTAAACATACAACAAGCATTTCAGCAAACAAGTACACTCACAAACAATAGTACTAGGGTGCACACCATCAAGCAAAACATGCACAAACAACACACATGAATAACACTATTATAGGTGCTAAGGATTCCTCAACAAAAATGGCATGAGTTCAGTGGTTGTGCCACTCTAATATCATGCTCAAATAAGGTTAAATGTCTCTCTGGTAATTCATGAGGATGAGCAAAATAACAAGAAAACAACCTAGGAACACATACACATGCATAGGAAAATAATAACAAGCAATACTACGAGCCCATAGTAACACATGCTTTTCTAAACATGAAGAAATAATATAACCAGTAGCTAAACAACCTAATAACAGAGACAAAACAATACCAAACATATCATGGCATCACTCAATACATGAAAATAATCAAGGAGCAAAACAACTGTTAAAACTAGACATGAAAAGGGGCTATTTAGACAAGAAGACATGCATAACCATAAGAGATCATCAAACAAGATTTATTCTAACATGATGGATCTGTAAGATAGCATCCAAGTAACAGAGAAAACAACACCTAAACATGCTAGTAATATCAAAATAACAATCTAATCAATGCCTCAAAAATTAAGCATGCAAATAACAACTTATGGTAGAAAATCATCTAAAACTAACATGCATGACAATTTGATCTAGAGCTCACTCAAGCATGCAAGAAAGTATAATATTCTAGAATAACAGTAGCTATGCTATGGAAAA